>JANBVN010000039.1:0-211531 GCA_030052785.1 Coniochaeta hoffmannii | reverse complement strand
TGACGGGGGGCGTCGCGGCGCTGGCGAAGGGGGCGGGAGTCAGGGGGGTGATTGGGGGGATGGGGCTGGGGAGTCTGGTGGGAATGCTGGGGCATGCTGGATGGAGGTATGGGATTAAGGGGGGGTTTGAGGAGGAGAAGGTTGTGTAGGAGGGTGATGAGGATATGGGATGGGATTTATGAGATTTGTATGTGGTATGCGTTCATTGGCAGGATTAAGGAGTTTGGAGTACAAGTTAAGGACTGTTCCGCTACCGGTGCTTCTTATGGACTATCTACATCCACTCTAACCGACTTAGGCCATCTATGGCTCTTGATTGTAATCTCTATCCGCCATCACGGGTTCTAAAGCTTCTCTTTGGGACCAATCAGCTCCTCCACTTTGGCAAACTGGTAGTAGTAATCCAGACTCTGCGGGTTGAGCAGTGTGCCGCTCGCTTTAATCTGTTGGCCAGACACAATCTGCTTCACCGGTAACTCGACCTTCTTCAGATTGACCGTAGTCTATCATTCGGTCAGCATTCTCTTCTCCTTCAATGATCTAGGCAGAGGACTTACCGGTATCTCAGGCGTCTCAAACACATATCTCGGGACATGTCGCTTGGACAGATCCCGTCGGATGGCCTCCTTCACCTCGTTGACCAGCTTCTTGTCAACCTTGTGTCCCGGCTTCATCAGCAGGAACAGCATGACGCTCTCGTCGTCGTCCTGCGGCCTCCTCTGGCCCACACACAGCGAGTCCTGCACGCTGTCGACGAAATACCGCTCGACAACAGAGTAGATCTCCGCCGACCCGAACCTGACGCCCGACGGGTTGAGGACGCCGTCCGCGCGTCCAAGGAAGTGGATGTTCCCCGTCTTGGGGTGCACGCAGCAGAAGTCGCCGTGCGCCCAAACGTTGTCGAACCGCGCAAAGTAGGCGCCGTGGTACTTGGACCCGGGCGTTGCGACGGGCAGCTTGTCGTTCCAGAACATGCACGGCACGTTGGGGAAGGGCTGCTTAGCGACCAGCTCGCCCGGCGTGCCGTGGGGCACCTCCTTGCCCGGGCCGTCGGGCTGGAGTGCGTCGTAGATGGCCACGTGCACGCCGAGGGAAGGGCCCTGGGTGCCGCCGACGTGAACGGGGGTCAGGGGGTTCATGACGCCGAAACAGCCGGCCTGTCTGTTGTCAGTAGACGTTCAAAAAGCGCTTGTTGTGGAAGGGGGGGGGGGGGCTTACAATATCGGTTCCTCCGGAGATGTTGGCCAGATGGACATGCTCCGGAAACCCTGTGTCATAGAACCACTCGAACAGCTGATCACTCAGCACCATGCCCGTGCACGTCACGATCCTCAGCGAACTGAGATCGGCAATCTCCCTCGGCGCGATCTTGTTCTTCGCCAGCTCTCCCATCCACCGCGGACTGATCCCCAGCTTCGTGACCCTCTCCTTCTCGATGATCCTCACCAAGATGGTCGGATCCGGCTGGAACGGGCTCCCGTCGTAGAAAACGGTCCGCCCGCCAAACAGCAGTATGAACACGTTGGCCACGTACATGATCCAGCCGACAGTGGTATACTGCAGCGCCACGTCTTCGGGCCCGAGACTCTCATGCAGCCTGCCCTCCTTGAAGTAGTTGATCAGCGTGCCCCCCACCGAGTGCACGATCGCCTTGGGTATCCCCGTCGTCCCAGACGAATAACAGATCAAGAACGGCTCGTGGAACGCAATTCTCTCAAACGGCGGTATCTCGTCCCCCTTGGCCCTATCCAGAAACGCCTCCCAAGTCTCCGCCTTCGATATCCCACTGACATCCTCCGCCCTCTCAAACCTCGGGATAACCACCACCCCCTCAAACCCGGGACTCTTTTCCAGTCCCTCCACCACCTCGGCAATCTTCCCCCTCAAATCCACCCTCTTCCCGTTATATACGGTCGCATCGTCAAAGAAGAGCAGTTTCGGCTCGACTTGCACCGTCCGCTGCAGTATCCCCTTGACCCCCATATCCGTACTGCTCGAGCTGAACACGGCCCCGAGCCACCCGGCCGCGAGCCACACGCAGAGCGTCTCGACGCTGTTCGCGCCCACGACCACGACCCTATCCCCCCTCCGCAACCCCCTGCGCCTCATCCCCGCCGCCAGCCGGCCCGCCCGCTCCCGCAGCTCCCGCCACGTGACGTGGCGCGTCTCCTCGCTTCCCCCTTCCCTCACCTGCGTGACGGCCACGTCGTCGTCGAGCTTGAGGCTTGCGTCTCTGCTGTACAGCACGTTCTCGGCGAAGTTGAGGCGCACCCCCTCGAACCAGCGCGGGACGGCGGAGATGGGGAGGGACTCGTCCACGGCGCGGGAGTAGGAGCCCGAGTGGATGAGGTCGGCGGCGTCGAAGACGTCGGACCAGAACTGGGAGCGGTGGGTGAGGGAGTAGGCGTGCAGGTCCTGGAAGGTGGCGAGCGGCGGGGAGAGGTTGTGCTTGGCGTTGAGGGAGTGGAGGAAGGCGTGCATCGGGGTGGTGTGCGGGGCCGGGTGCTCCCAGAGCTTGCGGGGGGCTGTGGTGGGATCCATGGCGGGCGATGGAGCAAATGTTTTGTATGTTTATTTGGAGGGGAGAGGGTTCGCCTGCCTGTTTGCCTGCCTGCCTGGGCGTGGGCGGAAATCCCGAGGTGGTGATGGTGGTGAAGGCGAGGTTGACAAGGGAGGGGATGCGAGAGGTGATATAGAAGTGAAGTCGGACAAGCTTCGGATATCGGGGAACTTCGACACCAGTGCCGACGCTGCCGTCAGTATGGTTTACAGATATACACTACGCCATGGCGGCGCAGAGGGTGAAGTCCGGGGGGATTTGCGGGGTATTCCGCAGCGTATAAGAGGCGTCACTAAAATAACCATATTGGAGTCGCGAATCTTTCCCGTCTGGGGCAAGGTAGTGTAGTCAGAGCCGTCTCTATAAAATGACTCGCACCCGATAGGACCGAGGCTTCGGCTTAAGTCTTGCTAGATTCTGGACTACCTAGGTAATACGGGACACCAAAATGCCATTCTTTCAGTCGGACAGTTCATGTCTGGCCACTTGGCGTTCGGTTTGCTCTCCTCTACTTGACTCGAGGGGGCCGCGAGACAGTTACTCTACGGCCTCCGCACAGTTAGTTTAGCAGAGCGCTGCGGAGTAGATGCCTCGGCCCGGCAAGTTAAGACGGAGGAGCGACGGAGCGGGCGGATCCAGGGGCAATTCGACCGGTCGCTTCTTTCCTACACAGCAGTGCCTGCACTGAGTCGATCCGATGCCCACGAACCGAGTCGCTGAATCCGCGAGCGGTATGTTCATCTGTTCAGAGCATGCATACAGCAAACAAACAGACGGCGCATGAGTCAGCGACAAGACAGCGTGCAAGACTACCTACGCATCTATGTGCCTGCGTATACAACAGAGGAGGCTTGTGGACTGAGATCTGGCTTGACATACGAAGAGGATGTCAAGAAAGTTTAACTTGGTGATTATTCTACAGCTAGCATGGTTCGCAATGAGTAACGGATGAGAAGCAAACCAGACCCCGCCCCTTACTTGCTCGCTTTCCCAGCGCCAGAACGCCATGCAGCATACCGCTCAAGTCATAATCTCATGACCGAGTATCCCCCTCCCATTTTGTCCATGCTGTTATTTCCATTCCCTTCATTTCCTTCCTCGCTCCAGTCAATCAAATCCCCAGAATCCTAACTCCGATCCTCCGGTCGCAAAAAGGAATAAAAAAATCACAGATACGGCATCCACAGCGCGTCACACATGGCCAAATTCATGGGATTCACGGCCTTGGCCACGAGGTCGATGACCGTCTGATTAGCCGGCAGGTTGCCCACGGGCGCCTGCGCGAGGCTGACCGCCTTCTTGACAATCATGTCGCTGTTAGCCTGCACCGTCGTCCTCAGCTGCTCCTCGGTCAGCGCCGACGCCCGGTGGTTCGAGGTAAACCAGAACATCATCTCGTCTCTAACGAAGAGCGTCAGGGCGTGCTCGAGCTGGAAGTCAGGCTCCGTCAGGCAGCGCGCGATGGCCATGACGCTGCACGAGTAGATGCCCTCGGTCGCGAGGGGGCCCATCAGGGTCTGCAGGTTGGGCGTCAGCCGGAAGGGCACCGGCTCCTGGTTGCTGAAGATGGGCCGGTTCTGCGCTATGGCCGTGATGAGCTCGTTGCTCCAGATGTTGCCCGACCCGCGCGCGATGTTGATCTTGTGCGGGTAGCGCTTGTCGATGTGCAGGATGTACGTCATGAAGGTCAGGGCGGCGAGCTGGTAGCTGAAGCGCCGGCGGAACAGCCAGAACTCGGAGAACTCGGGGAAGGCCGCCTGGAAGTACTCCAGGGCGATGGTGTGCGGCACCCACTTCTCCTGGATGGCGTTGAGGACTTCGAGGCGAGCGGTAACGCCTTGGTCGCCGGGCTTCTGTGCGGACGCGTCAGTCAAGGTTCGTGATGCAGCGACGACGGATACACCGTCACTTACGGTTCCCTTGGCCTCCATGAGAGCCCTCAGCTTATCCATCGTAAACAGCACCGGCTCGTCCTTGGAGATGCCGTTCCTCCGGCAGTGATCTTCGTAGATGCCCTGCAGCGTGATCCACGAGGTGTCCTCTGACACAATTCTTATATGCGGAGCGAGAGGCACCATCAGTGGCAAGGTGAACTGCAGGTCGCGGCGACGACTCTCCTTCTTGCTGCTCAGCGTCTGGTTCAGCTGTCGGAAGAGTTGCACGATACGCTCCTCCCGTCGACACTGCCGCGCTGCCGGGTGCTGGACAGCAAACGGATGGACGCTACCGTCGTGCCCGCGCATCTTCAGCCTGCGATGCGACCCTACGATGGTCCGGACGAGATCCACGTCGGGCAGGAACCGGTCGATACGGATGAAGTCCTGGTTCTTGTCCTTATGCTGCAGGTACTGCCCTGGGATCTCGACCTCGTCGAACTTGTTGTACCGGAACTCGCTGAGATGGTGCGAGTAGTGCTCCAGCGGGATCTTGCAGTGGCGCCGGTCCAGCTTCTCCTCGAACTTGTCGCGCCACTTCCGCAGCTTGTGGATGTACTCGTACATGGTGGGCTTCACCTGCACAAAATCGGCCTCGAACGTGCTCCTGATGTGAGCCGGCAGGATCGTCTCGGCAAAACGAGTTATGTTCGTCTCGGTGGCGGCGGGCAACTTGACATCCCGCGCATACGACGTCGGCATCCTACTCACGTACGCCAGCGCGTCGTTCAGCAGAGCGACAATCAGACGGTAGGCATCTTCATCGGGAGGGCACTTGAAGTTCTTCTGGATCTGGTCCACCATCGTCTCCATGGACAGCGCCAGCAGCGGGAAGGCCGTCTTGAGGACGCTCATAATCTCCTCGGTCAGGTCCCAGGGCTGCTTCTTCTGCGGGCCTTGGGGCTGCTCGGGCACCGGCATGCTGTTGGTCGCAGCCGCAGGTTGAGCCTGGGCAGCGCCGGGAGCAGGAGTGCCGTTCGCCTCTGGCCCCTCGGTCTTGGGCTGAACCGCGCCTTCGCCGTTGGCTGTCGCAGGGCGCGAGGTAGAGCCTTCCGTCTTAGCGGCTGGCGTGTCTTGCCTCGTCTGCTGCGGCGAGCTGCTCGGCTTGTTGGCTTGCGCCTGGGCCTGAGCCGACTGGGCCCTCCGCAGCTTCTCCTTGGCCGCCTTCGCCTCTTGGTTCTTCTTGATGGCCAACATGTCCTCCCTGCTCGTCCGAAGCTGGAAGTAGAGGGCCTGCGGGTAACTCTTGGCGATCTTGAGGAGGATAGGGTGCACGCGGGGAGCTTCCTTGTGACCGAGGCCGGTCAGGAGCTGGGGAATATACGTGATCCAGTACCAGACGGAAATGTCGCCCTTGTAGTCGTCGAACCCTTCAGCAATTGTGCCCTTGGCATCGTCGAGGCTGAGCAGCCAGAGAATGCGCGCGATGAGCTTGCGGGCCTTGTGGTTCTTGTAGCTCGACGCGGCTTGCAGATAGCTGGTGAGTGCCTGTTTGGCCGCACTCAGATTCTTGGGGTTCTCCTTGAACTGGCGGTCGTTGAAATATCCCCACTCGGCCCACGCCTTGGCTGCCGTGATGTCGAAGTACAGCGCTGTGCCGTAGGCCAGGTCGGCCTCTTCCCTCTGGCGCAGCTTCTCCAGGAACATGCCCTTCAGAGTGTAGAACTCTGCCTTCTGTGGTGCACTGAAGTAGTTAAGGTTCGTATTGTTGATCACATCGAGGCCGTTGGACAGCTCGTCGGGGTTCTGGTAGTGGCATTTGGCTTGCTCTCTCAACTTCAGGAAGGCCTCCTGGATCTCGATGTTGGGCAGAGTATAGATGCGGCTCAGCTGGTTGATGCAGACCTCGGGCAGGTTGTGCTTCCTGGCGACGTGCGCAAACCGGTTGATGATCCACGCCGTCTCGTGGTAGCCACGGTATGCGAAGGATGCGCCGGTGGCGTTCTGGCCCGCTGGTGGCAGCAACTGCAGGTACGTATTGTTAATGAGACCGAAGATGTGCTGCCTCCAGGTGACCAGATCCTGCCAAGCGACAATGTCGTCCCACGTGTTGGGCAGGCGGTCCCTCCACGCGCCCAGGAGTAACTTGAGCTCCCCTGACTTGGCATCGAGATTCTCACGGGTCGTGTTAGCGAGGCTGTTACAAATCACCGACGCGTCGTGCAGCTCGACAAGCTGCTGGAAGTTCTGGAGCAGGGGTATGTGGGCATTGGTGAGACGCTTCGGAAGCTGATGCCATTTCCTGATGGACAGCTGGATCGCCTCGTCGACAACCCTGTTGAATTCGGGAGCGACCTCCTGTTTGGTCGGGCTGTTGTGGTACTTGAGCAGGGCCATGAATGCTTGGAAGAAGGACCGCCTGGGCGTGGGGGCATCCATAACGCCCTTGATGAGCTGGTCGAGCTGGTCCCTGTGCTCCTGGGTCTGCCACATCTCCGTGTTACGCCAGGCGCATTCGAGTAACAAGTCCTGGTAGTTCTCGTGCTTGGCAAAGTCCTGGAGAATGTCCCACTGCTGCAGCTTCTGGGCGCAGAGCACCCAGTGGTCCTCCCAGAGCATGTACTCGGCCTGGGAGAACGGGATGACGCCCGTGCGAGCTTTTATCTGCGCAGCTTCGTACATCTTCTGCGCCTTGTCCCACATGCCGTTCTGCTCGAAAGAGAGGGCCGCGTTTGTTTCCACGAACTGGCAGCGGCGCCGCCAGGTTCCGTAGAAGAGGTCTTCTTCCGACAGAGCTGCGTACAGCTCGACCAAGGCATCCAGATTGCTCTCTCTGGCATTAGCAGAGTCGATTTCTGGCTTGATCGCGGCATTTTCAAGCTGGAACAGGGCCGTGTACCAGGCGTCGTAACTCTTGGCTTCGAACTTGAGCACGTGTGGAGGGATCTTGCAGTCGGGCCAGGCTTTGGCAGCACCGGCGAGCAGCGACTGCACGACATTGGGGCGCTTGTCCATTTGGCGGGCGTGGTAGTCCTTGGTGAGGAGTGTCACCAGTCCGCGCTCGAGTTCCGGGCGCTCTTCGCGGAGGGTAGCTGACCAGAACATGGGGAAAAGGCACACCCAGAGCTCGTGAGAGAGGTTCGCGTCGATGTGTTGCAGCTGAGTGAGCGGCTCCAGGACGTCTCGCACCCGCACGTCACCAAGCTCGTTGACGAACCGGCGATGGTTTGCCATGAAGGCCTCGTACCTGTCATCGGCCATCATGCTCGGTTCGCGAGTGTCCTTGGAGTAGAGCCCAAAGACCTGCGAGGCAGGCAGAACCCGGAAGTCCTGCGGGTGCAACTGGATCGCGGCGTTGGACTCGACAGCTCCCAGGAGGAGTTGTGAGGCTTGAGCAAGCCAATACGTGTCTGCGAGTGTATCCCAGTTCTGCGACACGATCACATAGGCAAGACGGGCACTCGCCGTCTTAGACAAGCTCCTGTCGAAGATGGCCATGAACCGGTTGCGCGTATCGACATCCTGCGCCCTGGTGCCGATCAGGAAAGCGTGCTCCATCCGGACCGTAAGCTCTGTCCGAGTGATCTTGGGGTCTTCGTAGATCCGAATGACAAGATCAAGGAACTTCATGAGCATGGTCGGATCTTGCCTATGCTCGAACGACAGCATCTTGTGCAGTACTGCGGTCTTCTCCTTGAGCGTCGGCCACGTGCCCTCCGACCTGAACACCCACGTCTCCACCATATCGAGGATCTTCTGGCAGAGCGGGAGGTGTAGTGACTTCTCGACGAGTGTCGCAAGCACGCTGAGGAAGGGACGCCGGTTGTCGCCAAGACTGTCCATCCGCAGTGCTGTAACTTCGATGGCTTTCAAGATCAACCCTGTCTGGATCTCGAGGTCATACGGGTTCATCTCGGCCGGCGCGTTGGGATCTTGCGGCGGGCGGACGGCCGGGTTGGTCTGAGCGTGAGCAAGGGCAGCATAGTGCGAGACATGGTCTCTAGCGAGCTTCGACTGCAACGACTTCATTATGGCCGGAATGTGCTGGTCGATGACGCTGGGCTTGCGCTGTCCAAGTGACCAGAGAACGTTGATTCCGGAAATGTAGTTGCCCGCATTCATGCTCTCGGTCGCGATGCCGGACAGGAAGGTGACGACCTCGTAGGTCTGCGCCTCGGGCTCTGCTTCGGCATCTGCGTCCTCCATGGGGACATCCTCCGGGATGGCTTCCAGGATGCGCTGGACGATCGGCTTGAGGTCCCGGCCGTCGTCATACTTCTTGTTGGCGCTATGCAAGCAGTCCTGCAGCTCGGGGTTCTCCGACCTCAGGCACTTCTCCAGGATCTTCTGGATCTGAGGCATGTTGCCGGTGATCCAGTCGTTGGACTTGAAATTGAGAATGATGCGCACGACCTGCAGGGTGTTGATGATGTTGGTGATGAACTTCTCGTCGTAGTGCTCCTTGTCGCTCGGGTCGGCAGCGAGGATGGCCGTGGTCTTATCACTGGCCAAGACGACATCAGTGACGTTGGGGAACAGGTCAATGTCGAGGTCGCCCCAATATTGAGGCTGCAAGAGGTTGTAAAGCAGCGTCATGGCCTTCTTGCAGAGCTCGTGCGACTGGGGTGGCAATGCAGGTCCCGAGGGCATCGCATCCCGATGCTTGGTCGACGGCAGCTGATACCGTTCGTTCAGCTGAGCAATAAACTCGACCAGGTACTTGATCATCTTGTGCCGGCCAACGGCGGGAATCTGGAACTCGGCCCTCTCCTGGCGAGGGACCGGCGGAGACGATGCTGCTTGGCCGTCGTCCAGCTTCCGCTTCTTAGCGTTCGGCGACTCAGACAGCGATCGATCTGGCTCGGTACGCTTGCCTTCGACGCGCCGCTGCTCCCACTGCCACACCAGCCACATCATATTGAGAACGAGCTTCTTGCTCTCGTTGGACGAGTTGGCCGGTGTCGCCACCTTCCGGAGACAAGTGATGATCAACATGGCAAACTTGTCCCGAGTGTCGTAGAAGAGGTCGGGGTGCTTGACGAGGAAGTGGAAGATGCAAGTCATCTGTTGGACGTTCTGGCTCTCTTCGGCGAGGATCCTCCGCGGCGCAACAGCCCAGACAGCGTTGCGATCGCTCACGTTGAGATTGCACCGCTTAGGCATGACCGGCGCCATGAGCTCCAGCGCCTGCGTCACCAAGGCCCGGCCTTCAGTCTGGTTCGTCTTCAGGAGAGAGAAGTAGATCTGCGTCACGATCTTTGCCGGCGTGTCGTAATGCGCGATGAAGTATCCTATAACCACATACGCTGCATGCTTGTTGATCACATCGTCCAGCCGAATATACGTCCATCCGAACTTGATGAAGTCCTTCCTGGCGTCCTGGAGGTAGTTGTGGTGGTACTTGACAAGCATAGCTGAGAGCTGGAGCACCTCCATGCGAGTGTGGTCGATGCCAGGCTGGAGGAGATCTTCCTGAGGGTCCGCCAGATTGACCTTCCAGATCTTGCTGTTGATCGAGTCGATGACTGTCTTGTCGAGCAGCCTCGCCTTGTTCGCATCGGCTTTGTTCCAGTGGCGCATGACGTCCATGGCAAGGATGGGGTTGACGATGTTGTGCAGCAAGAAGCACTTGGTCTTCTGAGTGGCGGCCCTACCCGCATAGACGTCGAGGCAGCGGAGGATCGTCGTCCTCCAGAACTCCAGGGAGTCGCTGCAGATGATGTTCTTGTAAAGATAGTGGAACAGGTCGGGAGTTGCGCGGAAGTCGTCGGCAGTAACCGACTCGACAAGACTCAGAAGCGCATCGAGATCCTTGGTATGATGTTGCTCTAGGGCTTTGGTGAAGATGAACATGACCTGCTCTGCCGCCTGGTCGGCTGGGAGTCGCAGGTGTGCCGGGAGCGCATGTCCCTTCAGGTTGCGCTCCAGCTCTTTGCCAACATGCTTCAGCCACTCAACATGGTCCCTGTTCTCCAGCCACGACGAAGTGCTGGGATGCTGGCTCATCGCATGCAGTATGTTGATGGTGTTGATGATGGCGGCGAACTTATTCTCGCCGTCCGCATTTGCAATCTCGCCACAAGCCTTGATGAGGTCCTCAACCTTGGTCCGCGTGCTGGGATTGCCAGTGTTCCCAGCATCCGATGCCGCTGCCGGCGTGGCAGGAGCACCTGCAGGCGTCTGTGTCTGCTCGGGAGACGAGCCCAGCCGCCGGACGCCGTGGGATCTCAACGGTTCGCTGTCCGGATCGCGCAGAACCTGAGCAAAGAACCGGCCATATCTGATATCCTCGATCTTGCTGATGAAGAAGTTCCAGTTGTCTTCGGGATAGCGGTTAAGGTACTTGTACAGCGGCTTCCGGAAAGGGCTGTGGTGCGTCCTGCGCAGCTTGTACTCGAGGTCCATGACGATGTCAATGACAGGCTCCTTAAACGCCCTGACACCCTCTGGCAGGAGGTGGAAGATGTTGAAGACGGACGCAATCACCTTCATCTGAGGGTTCTGCTCAAAGAAGGTGAAGGAGATCTGCTGCAGAACATTCGGCTCGGCGATGACCTTGATATGCTCGAGCAGGCGTGTGCCGATTCCGACCTTGAAGTACGAGTTCAGAAGGCGTAACAAGCGTGCAAGATTGTCCAAGCCGTGCGTGGTAAGCTGCTTGGCGTTCTGCAAACTGGCAAGGACCGGTCTCAGGCCTGTCTGGAGCAACTCCTTGGGCAGCTTGGTAGTGTGAGTCAAGACAGCCTTCAGAGCTTCATTGGCGGCTTCGATGGTGGGCTTGGACTCCGAGTACAGGCACTTGAAGAAGACCGAGACTATCTTGCTCCGGGTCGGATTCGCCTGCCCATTCATGAAGCTCTCGAACCCCATTGCCGTGCTCAAGATCTTGATGCACGACACTCGCAGCCGGACGATGAAATCGTGGTTCCTAAACTCCAGGTGCTTGCCGCCGAGACTCTCGTCATTCGCATCAGCAAGCGCCAGAGACTCCATAAGCAGGCGGTTGAGGTGCTCGTCGAAACTGACAAAATCCGGCCGCAACTGCATGTAGTACGTGACGGCGTCGATGTAGCCGATCTGTATCGGGAACGGCAACGCCCTCAAGGGCTTAGCGTAGATGGGCGCGAGTAGCCGGTCCTTGTACGGTTCGATCAGCTCGGGAATGGTAGCCCCTGACGCGTCGGCAATGATCTGGAGAGCCTCCTTCGCCATGGCGCGGACGTGGAGATTCATATGCGCCAGTTCATTGTTGAGCAGCATGCACAGCTGCGCAAGACGAGGTTGCTTGGGCTGCGGCTGACCCGGCTGTGCCGGCGCAGGCAGCGCATCCTCCTTCTTGATGTTCTTGGTGATGCGCCGCAGCAGGATGACCAGCGTGTCCTGTGCAGATCTCCGCGTTTTCTGCGGAAGATCCTGTGGCATGTCCTTGATCACGTACATGAGGGAGCGGATAAACTCCATCTGCTTCGCCGCCACCCACGGATCGCCGAGGTCCATTTCGGTCAGTAGGATCTTGATGCCGAGGGTTCCTCCAGCCTTGGTGAACCATTCTTCCTCGTAGCAGCCGTGGCAGAATGTGGATGCCAAGCTGCTGAAGAAGGCGAGGCGCGCGACGTGATTCGGAGACCCAAAGATGGTCACCGCAGACCTGTGCATCTCCTTTACAATCCGCTGCGCGCCCTCGCGGACTTCTGGGTTTTCCGAGGCAAGCGACTCGAGAATGGCATCAGAGATGACGCGGCTGTCGATGTGCAAGGGACCCTCGCCCGAGGTGGGGTTAAAGGGGCTCGTAGTACGCTTGTAGTCGATGAGAGCTCGGCCAATCTCGAGGATGGTGAAGTGCCGAGCCAGGTTCATCATGAACGACTCGGCGTCTTCCTTGAATTCTGGCATGGACTCGGCGTACATGATGGCCTTGATGAGCCGCTGCAGATTCCTGTCCTCGTCGTCCTTTTTCGCGATCGAGCGCGTCTTATCGGCTTGCTCGAAGGGCGAAAAGTCGGCTTCCGGCTTCCTCGTGATGAGATCCTGTGCCTGGAGACGGACAAGGCGTGCGAGGTCGTCGGGGAGGTAAGGGTCGACGCCGATCCGAAGCTTGACCTGGGACTTGATGAGCTGCAGCGCCTGTTTCTTGTAATAGGCGTCATATTGCTTCGGCATCGCACCCTTGGAGTTCCTCGGGACTTCCATCAACTTCTGGATTGCCAGATCAACACCCAGATGAGCGGGGAATGAGCGGTCGCGCTTAGAACCGATCAGCCGGACATCGAAGCTCGAGCGGTCATCCACATATTCCTGGAACGAAACGGGCAAAGCATCCGTCATGAACTTCCGATTGCGGCCGCCCAGCTTACCCAATATCCGCATCGTGGTGTGAGCGTGGAAATGGCTGTACGGGTGGGGTTTGAGGTGGTCGAACAGCGCAGTCATCAAGTCGTCAATGACAGGCGCCATGATCGGGTCCAGATAGTCGGCTGTTAGGTTGTCGACGCAAAGTTCCAGTGTACGGAGCCCCTGGCCCACAAGCTCCGTGCCGGCACGCAGAGCGACGACAAGCGGCCTCATCAGGAAACTCAAGTGAGGCAAGAGGTTACTTAGCCTCGCTGGAACCGTGAGACACAGCTCGACATACAGATCCCGCTCGGTGGGCTTCCGAGCAGCCATCAAAAGGTTGTTGAGAACGTCCAGCAGCATCTCAAGAAGAGGCAATATCTGCTTATAGAGATGCTCGAACTTGCCGCCGCCAATGCTACGGAACAGTGACCGGAGAAGCAGGAAGTAGTTCATCGGTTCTTCAGCCTTGGTCGAAAGCTCGATCGACTTGACGACGATGTCGACCACATGTGGAAGGAGGACTTGCTCGTTCTGGCTGGCAAACAAGGTGACGGCCATGAACGCAAGTTTGAAGAGGCGGAGTAGAATGCTAGCCTTCTTGACGTCGGCCGAACCCACATCCTCGATGCGCTCCATCAAGAAGCGCAGCAGCATGCCGCAGAAACTGGGCGAAGTAGCCTCGCTTGCCAAGAAGAACTGCGGTATATGCAGAAGCGCTGTATGCTCATGGATCATGTCGTACAGGCGTGGGATCTCCTGCTGGAACACTTCGTGGAAGGTGGCCGGGTCGATGCAGTGGAACACCGTGGCAAAGGTTTCGAGCAGGTCCTTCTCTTCCTTACTACTGCTGATCATGTAGAAGTTGGCCATGTACTCCACGGGCGACGCATACTGTGATTCTGTTGCAGGCTTCTCGATCTCGTAGTACCGGAAGACGTAGGCGCCCTCTCGGAACAGCTTGATGATGATCTCCACTTCCTCAGCCGAGAATCCGAACGAGACGTCCTGCCAGTGACCCGGGGCGTGGCTGGGATCAATAGGCGGTGGGGGGTTGCACTTCTTCAGCTGGTAGAAGGTGTTCTTGAGGCCCGTCATAAGGTTCTTGAAGAGGAACTTGTTGTCCACCACGGGATCCGCACCCCGGTCACGGAGATTGGACGTCTTGATGGGCATGGCGTTGAATATGTCAATCTCGTCCCACTCCGGCGGATGGTCCTTATCGGCGAGGTATGTCTCCGGAGTGGCGTCGGCAGTCTGCTGGTGGTACTGCTTCGAGAGCTTCACAGCATTGGGATACTGGCGGTTCATGGCAGCGAACTTGTCGCCGATGGCGTTGAGTATCATGAGGAGATAGTACCGGGCATCCACCTTGTTGGGCATGTTCGCGATGCACTCAGCCATGTTGAGAAGCAGTTTAGCGCTCATTGTCTGGAAGCTTGTGCCCGGGAAGTTGTCTTGCAGGTTTCGAGTGTATACCTCAACAGTCTTCCGGATCTGGTCCGGCTCGAGAAGCTCACGGACATGGTGGATCAGGTCAGCCAGCATGCTGTATGCCAGAGGTCGCATGGTTTCATACACGGTCAACCCGTCACCGATGAGAGTCTTCTCATCCAGGAGCTCGTCGATCTTTCGCAGAAAGATCTTCCTGAAGTTGAAGTTGATGATGTGCCTGATAGCGACAAGTAGCTCCTTACGGGCGCTTGACTTCTCTCGAGGACAGTCCTGAAGGAGCCGCACGACAATATCAGGGAGCGTCTGGAGGAAGTCTGTGAGTTGCTGAGAGTACTGCCTGAGGAGATATGCCAGGAAGCTCATGGTCTTGACCTGAGCTGTAATAAACTCGCCAAAGGCCGCTCGGTTCTTGATGTTCGGACTGACGCCGGTGAAAACAGTGCCGCGGGCTGCGGCGTCCTTGTGTGCCTGTTCTTGCGCCTTCGCTTGAAGACATAGCACGCCTTTGATAAGCGGGACGAACAGCTTCACGTTCTGGGCCACCGTCGCCCTGTAGACTTGGAATATAGACACCACTATGATCGGGCATTCTGAGACGACTTTGAAGGACTGCATGCCCCTGAGAAGAGGCCGGCCAGACTGCTGCGTCGGGTCGGAGAAGTCGGATCCAGGAGCAACGGGAGAGCCTGGCCTCGGCGAGGCCTGGTGCGGAATGAGCTGGGAATGCGAGCTGCTGGGGGTGCCGGGATTCGCAGCTACGCTCGAGGTAGTAGATGTGTGAGGGTGCGTGGTCGATGTGTTGTCCAGCTGTTCTCGCACAACTCGCTCCAACTGCTCGAAGAGTTCCTGGATGAGAGAGAGGAAGCTCTGCACCTTGCCGCCCAGCACCTTGGACTGATGCCGCATGATGTCCGACGTGATCTTCACACATAGTATGGCATTGTCCTCGTTGTCCGTCCGCACCAGGTGCATCAGGAGGTCGACTACCTCCTCGGCATACGGCTCGAAGGGCTCGGGCGGGCTGGGACTGGTCGGCAGCCGGTGGAGGATCTCGAGGATACAGTTGCGGAGCTTCTGTAGATTCTGTTGCTCCGGTGTGTTCGTCTGGAAGACGGGTGGCCCCCGGAGGATGTTGATGAAGATGGGCATGAACTTCTTGAGGAAGTATGGGTAGGCTTGACCCGTGACATAGTGGTCAAGCGAGTCTCGGAGATTCGTCGCAGCCTCGACCTTGACCCGGAGCTCTAGAGCACGACACAGCTTAGCCAGATGCACGGAGAATATAGCAAAGCGAGCGCGTCGCCGGATAGGAATGGGAACTATAGCCGTGCATGACTTACCCGTCTCCGGTATGGTCAGGCGCTTCAACACATCCTCGAGAATGTTGCCCGCCATAGCTGCAACATCTATGGCTGCTGCCTAAGTAATACCTTCTCAAGGTTTCATGGGGTGAAATCTTGGGAGAGAATTGATCTGACGTCGGCCACCGTCGTTGCGTTACGTTAGACTGTGGTTGCGGATGTGGGTTGACTCTGCGACCAGCCTTGGGTTCGCTTCGAGGCGCGTCTGTTGCGTCGCGCAAGCAGAGTTACCTGAGCAAAGGGAGAGATGAAAGACGTCGTCAGTCGTTAAAAAGTTTGGATGAAGTGATCCTTCACTTCAAAAAGGCAAGGAACAGGCAGGCAATGGCAGAACCTGAGGGTATCACAATCAACAGTAGGAAAGAACGAGGTTCTGCTCTGCCCGCAGCTGCAACCACTTGCACGTTTGGAGACTGCGCAACATCAAAAAATCACTTGGGAATCGCGAAGCTGGGGGATGCTCCCGCCAAATCACAAAGCCGCTAGGCATGTGTCAACAATTTTCCGCTCTAGCGCCATGCACAACTGCGGAGTCCGCCCTCTTCCAACCAATGGACTACGTAGTTATATAAGAAGGGAGTGCAGTTATAGTAGGGTGTCTCTAAGGGACGAACTGGGGTCTTGGAGGGGAAAGGGAAAGAGCTCTAATCTAATCTGATCTGATCTTATCTGCTTCATAGTTCGTGAGCTCTCGTGTCGATGGCGACCTTGTCCAACATGCAGCCGTAGCGTTCGCATATCAGCACCTGCAGCCTTGTTCCCTGCATTGGACATTGGATGATGATTACCGGAGCAAGGGGGGATTGGGGCGCTGTTCGTACGATTTGAAACGGACGTAACAGTCACCTCTGTTGATCAACGATCATGGTTTGCGTCTCGCCCATCCACCGGATTGCGGCATCTGCAGAATCACAACCCGTATCCCCAACACTCGGAATACGAACAGAGTCATCGTGAACTTTTTTGTCATTGAATTCATGGATACAACCATAACCATACAAAGGCAATTTTGTCCAACAAATCTCATCAAGCGGCCCCTGAGGTCTCAATATCCAATTGCCCATCAATCGATATGTATTTACAGGACATCCCCCTCAAAAACCCATGTTTTGTATGAATGCCCCCGAGAGCCCAAGAAAGATAAAAACGCCCCAAGGTATGCTTGCCCTAGATGTCTTTCACAAGGTATCAAGAAGGTAGAAAGATCATGAAAATCGGTATCCAATCACCAGTCTGGATCCAGCAAGAATGAAATCGCAAACGCGCAGCGACCAACCAGCGATGCACAAGAGACTCTACTCTAGCTCGAGAACCGAGTGAGACGGCGGCGCAGCTTGCCGTTGATCGCCTGCATCTCGAGCACCGTTGATTGGCCCGGCGTGCATTTCATTCCCGCCGCGAGCGCCATGACGGGCGACCAGAGACCGCTGCCACACTGCTGGAACGAGGTGCCGCCGACGCAGTTCCACAGGCCCTCGGGGCTGCAGGCGCTGCCGGCGGTTTGGGCGCCGCTGGCGGAACCGCTGGTGGAGCCGGAGCCGGAGCTGCCTGTGGAACCGGCCGGGCTGGCGGTCGTGGTGGCGCTAGCGGCGGCGGTGGAGGTCTTGGCGACGCTGGCGAAGGTGGTAGGGACTACCTGAGTGGTAGGGGCGGCTTGGGTGGGCTGGACGGCCTGAGAGCTGCCCTGGGCTTGGGTGGGCTGGGCGGCTGGGCTTGAGGCGCCGCCGTTGCCGGCGGGGACGGTGATGAAGACACCACCTGGGAGTGTGGCTGAGCCCTTGACAGCACTAGTGGTGGGAGCCTGGACAGGGGCAGCGGAAGAGGACGGCTGGGAGCCAGAGCCGGAGCCGGATCCTGAACCGCCGGTGGCAACCTTTCCGCAGTCTCCGTTAAGGCTGACAAGGTCTGTCATGTTGAAGTTGTCGACAGAGTTGCCAGGGTTGGGATACTTGTAGTCCTTCCCCTCGAGATCCTTGGTGGTACAGCTCGTGATGGCTGGGATGTTGGCGACAAGCATGTCCGGAAGAGCATCGAAGTTGGCCTTGTCGCCAGAGCTGCCGGTAATGCTGATGGGAGCGCAGTTCATGTAATACTCGCGGTTGCCAATTCTGTTGAGCCATGTCCAAGCGATTGTGGCATTACCGGTAGGCACGTCGTCAGGAATCTGGAACTGGTAGGTGAAGGGATCAGCGGCAGACGCGCTGTTGCCCATATTTCCCTGCTGGTTCTTGGCAGGGCAACCACCCTGAATGGAGTGAATGACCTTCCATACGGAGTTCTTGGTGGGAGCGGTATCGTAGGTTATAGAAACCTGGCATGAGCCTCCGCCGTGGACAGCTTGACCAATGAATGCCAGCTCCTGGGGTGAGCCCTTTGCCATGGTAGTCGAGCCCTGGGACTGGTAACTGCCCCCGGCGGTCATCTGGCAGGGAAAGTTGCTACCATCCTCCAGCAATGGAGCTTGCCCAACGCCTCCGAATGGCTTTGGGCTAGACATAATCATATGAGCCGAAGAGAGTGTGGCGAGGCCGCAAACGGCGGCGTACGTCTTTGCGAAGAACATGTTGTCCGTGTAAAGACTGTGATGAGATGATAGATCGTTCCAGACGAATATTATCTCAAGAATAGCTGTGGAGCTGTAGTTTTAAGTCTTGCGTGACTGTGTCTGGGTTTGTGATGGCCCGTGTGTGTCTGCAAGCCAAGCACTTGTTAGTCCTCGAACAGTCCAGCAAGCTATAGCACGAGTTCGTCTGGTTGGGGGACGCGTGAACTCTGTTCCCAGCACCGTCTTCCAGCACCGCCTTGTGACGTCTCGGCTTTGTACAGTGAGGGATGCCATGTCTAGGGAGCGGGTTCTAGGGAGCAATGAAGAGACCTACCCTGAAAGGTTGCTAGAGTCGTTGGGGTTTGACTAGCGGTGAGTACGAAAGAGTGTTTTAAGCTGCAAGCTTGCTTGTGTATGACTTCAAGTCTGAAAGGAAGGTACTGCACCAGGCGGACAGATAGCAGACGGTAGGACAAAAGCAGGAAAAGGACTAGCCTTCAAGAGAGTGGAAAGGCAGGTCAAGGACTGTGGACGTGAGGAAACACCAAGAAACATCCTGCCAGTGGGAGCACTGGAAAGATCTTATATATCCAGGGAGACGAGGATCCGGAGTCTGGACACTAGACACATGCCAAGGAGAGGAAACTAGGGAGCCATGGGGGGCTACCCAGCTGCGATGCAGGAACAAGCATCGGTCGCGCATCCATTGGATGGAGGACGGACAAGGTCGAACAGGAGCAGTCCACTCGGACGTCCAGACGTTGCGGAGAAGAGCGACGGCGTTGTGGAACTGATCCAGTAGAACTCAGCCATCATGCTCAGTCGACGCGAAGTCGATGCATGGTGGATCGACGGGCAGTCGCAGGGGCAATCCGTCAGTGCCGTCGCAAGGCATGTGAGGTTGGACGAAGAGCGATGATAGGCTGAAGTGGATTTGCGCTTGTGGTTTCGGAGCGGGAGAGGAATGGCAGCGCATTCTCCTCTTTTTTGGGCTGGAGCCGAGGGATAGGGCCACATTCATCCCTCTCCACAGCTGCACGAGGATCAAAACCCCTTGCTAGCCTATTGTGCCGTGCCTATCGCATGCTGCTGTCCGCCCGGAGATGGAGGGACGGGCTGATCCAGCGGCGAATGTCAGGAGAAATCACACCCTGACCCTGAAAGATGACATTGTGCAGCCCACCCACCCGTTCCTACTAAATCTCAGATGGGCTAGGCTGCGTAAATCCGGGTCTGCAACCCAGCCATCCTTAGGCAACCGGCTGTATATTCGCGACGAGTCGTAGCAAAACTTTTGAGTGCCATATTTGGAAGTTTTAACTAGGAAACGGATAGAGGCAGGCAAACATGTTCAGTTACATTCGCCTATGTTAGTCGGGAGGTCCACGGCCTCGAATGGCGACCAGCTGTGCCATCGGAATGGTGCTTCGCTAAAGCTGGCCGCGGCCATGTCGATTCATTCTCTTGGGCCTTTTGCCGCAGTACACAGGGCAACCACCTCGTCAGGGGGTTAGGGGAGCAGGGGTGATCTCAGGGGTCGCGCCAACAAGGTTGACAGGGGACCCAGCAGGATCGCCGTCCCAAAGAAGGGCGAAGGGCCGCGTGCTTGTGGCCGAGAGCCGGCAGGGGTTTTGGAACGTTGAGCACCAATGACGTGTCGAGCTGCACCTCAGCTCAATTCCATCGTGAGGCAGCCATCCTGACTCGCCGAAGGAAACGTAACCATTCACCGCGGTCGGACAGTGTGTAGATCTTTTTGGTTACTCCGTTTATCGGTGAGAATTTCGGTGTGAAGTCAAAGATTTTAAAAGGCCTCACCTGCCTCTGAATCGCGTCCAGCGTGCTAAGTGGAATTGTGGCTTGCAAGAGTTTTACGCTTGGCAAGCGGTGAGTTACCAAAATTTGGAAGAGAATCCTGGCATCATTGCTCGTGAGAAAATCTTTGTGGTGTTGAGGTGCCTAACCGCGTGATTGGTCCAGGGCCGAGGGTCCAGGCCACCCGCCCCAAGTGGTGGGTACTGGGCAGGGGGGTCTCTGGCTCCGAGCTTGTGGATGCGGAGTGGATAATCCAGCGGAATGGTGAAACAAAAAAGCACCAGGGGCCTGGACGGCATGGAGGGGCGAATGTTTCATCTGGTTGACGACGTTGAACACGCTAGGTCTACCAGCCTCTCTCTGGCTCCCTTTGAACGTCTCTGCACCGTGCCGGACTCTTCGAGGCTTAATATTCGCGCTCGCGCCAGCCTATGAGGACTTGGGGAATTGCTAGCTTCAGAACGTCAGAATCGAGGGTGTCAAATGCGTACCCAACGCGCCAAAGCTGTGGCTCTCACAGTCCAGCTGAGAGGTGTTGAGGACGGGCTGCTTGTCGGCAGCACCAGGTAGTCACGGGTTCTACTCGACTTCGCGCATCAGAGTCCAGCGCGTAGTGGCATAAGGAGAAAATTGTTTTGGATGTGGTCCAGTGTTCGACTGCCAGCTGGACAGTCGGTGGCCTTCCTGCGGCCGTCGACCTGTCAAAGTGGCCTGAAGTCATATGACATGGCGCTCTGCCATTGAGAGCGGTGAGTACCTTAGACGCGCACAATTGCCAGTCAACTCTCTGGAATTTGCCCGGCGTTTGGGGCTGGCGGTAACGTGCATCTGTTCGACGAAGTCAATAGCGGCGCCGGGAGGCTAGCTTAATGCCAGTGGTGGAATGGAAACCGCTTAAAATGGCCGGAACTTCAATGAAGGGATAGAACGTCAAGGACGATGGCGCAGTCATTCCATTAAAAGCGTGATCTCCGAGATGTCGTCTATGGTCGCGTGATCGGCTCTGGGGTCCAGCCGCGAAAGAAATTCTAGACATCTAAGCCTCACTGGAAGGTCGTCGATCTTTCAAATTTATGCAGGTGGCTTCCAAAAAATTTGCGACGCCGAGAACAGATAGGCGAGCAGACGCTGTGTAACTTCGGGTCCTCCCCTCAGTCTGTGCCACGACAAGGTTAGCGGTTGTTGGTTGTTGTTGGCGCAGCGGCTGTTCCGCGGTTGATGTGCTCGCCAAAACTGACGACATTGGGCTGCCCGAATGCTGATGACGAGCTTAAATACTACCTATGACCTGTTTGATGTCACTGGCGGAGAAGCGACCAGATGTCGAATGCGATGCACCTGGCAACCGAGCTCGTGGTTCTTTCCACAAGAGGTAAGTCGCACGTCTTGAATAGGGGGCCAGATTAGAAGAGAAACTGATTCTGTCACTAGTATGCTCCCTGATGTGGCAAAAAAGCCACCCCTTTCCCCTTAATGGAGCCTGGAATCCCGTCAGAGATCTCTCGGTCCGTCTCCCTCTTGCCTTCCGTGGCCGTGGTTCCGGTGCTCACCCTGCCTCATGAACGGGGGTTATCCGAAGCGACGTATGCTCGCTCGTTCTCGTCGGTATCTGGACAAGACTTAGGTCAGGGAAACGATCAATCTAAGCCAGGAATGGCGTTATCCCTCACCCTCAAAGACATAGCCGTCGCGGGTCCAGATGTGAAGCTTCTCCTTGCGGAAGTGCTCGAGATCCCACCTGGGTCACGTTAGCTGAGGTGAAAGAATAGACGTGTGCTCAGACTGGACTCACTCCTTGTCCTCCAGCTCCCCTGGAAACCGGAACACGTAGACCTCGGCGGAGCGCTCCTCTCCCTCGACGTTGCCCTCGCCCTTGGCATTGCCAACGTGCGTGAGGAGTTTGACCTTGACAGTCTCTCGGCTGTACTCGAAACCCTCAAACGTATCGAGCTTGAACATGTTCGCGTCGCTCAGCCCCGTGGCGTAGGTCCCGAAGACTTCGTGCTTCTCGTCCGGGGTGATGCCGGGGTAGTCGGCGTGCTTCACTCGGCGTCGGCAGTAGCTATGCAGGATGGCGGGAGTAAAGGTGTGCCGCTTCGTAATCTCGGCAGGGACCTTGCTGTTGTTGTAGCAGACGCTGTAGAAGATTTCGGGGACCATCTGTGGTGGTCAGTTTCCAAGACATCGTGGTTCGGGCGCAACCAGCGACAGACTACCCAAGACTCACCAGAGTTCCTGCGTAAAAATTAGCAACTGCGAAGTTCAATACATCTAAAATTCAAGACAAAAGTATTACCATAGAAGAAGGCACAGTGCGAGCCACCACCAGACTTGAGCTGCGTGGTGTTGTCTGACATCTTGGCTGTCGTGGAACAACGAGATGACTGGCGGAAGTGATGTTGGAAATCGGAAAATATCGTCAAATCCAATGAGATGCAGATAAATATTGCCTGCTACAGTGAGATGAATGGATCATTCCGGAATATACCTTAATCACCAAGCCAGTGCCTGCCGGTCCTTTTGGACCTTCGTCACCATCTTTGAAGTTACTACTACGTGAGACGAGTGACACAAAGGAAGGAATGCCGACGGGCATCCGCGAACCGTTAGGACACTAATTTCAGCTCACCATCATTGCACTCTGGAACGGTTATCACCTAACTCTCGGGCGAAGAACAGCAGACGAGCTGGTGCGTCTGAATCGGTTCTACCTTAGATTATCTGCCTGTGGCTCACGTAAATACAAAGCGTAAAACAGCCTGGTCAATCTCTTGTTCAACATTGGATGTATTCGTCTTCCATATGGTTTGGTTGTGATTGTAGTTCTAGGACTAATCTAGATGGGGTTACCTGGTTGCCAAATCCCTCGACCTGTTGAACCATCTCCTGAATCTGAGTCCAGTTCCGTTATCGGCGGACGCGACAAATGGATCTATCTCGATTCCAACATGCTCCCTCCCATCCATACCCACGAATCTTCCAAAACTGTACGTCGCATTGCTATATGGCGAGTCCCCCCGTTCATGAATTTGCTTCTCTCGTTTCGTGTATTCTTTGACGGCTTGGCTGGCTGCAACATATGCAAGGAGCGACCCAACGGTTGACGGCAGCCGGGGGAGGAACGGCCTGCTCTCTCGGATATACAACGCCGTCGAGACAATTATCATGAGCCCAAGGATTGTGATAGTGATGGCAAAGGCGATTTCGTCCATGAAGATCCGAGTCTCGCGAACTGTCCTCGTGCCGGACGTCTGCACCGGTGTCGTTGAGGGCTTGAACAGCGACGAAATATGAGCCCCAATCATGTTGGCCACCAGCATCTTGTACAGGTCCTCCACTGGCCGAATTGTCGAGGTCGGGTCGGGAACAGGCTGCAAGGGATCAATTAAATTAGTGCTGTTCAACTTGAGCTTCAGCAGATAGTTCATCCAATCCCTCGTAAGTGTGTCGTTGTGCCATCCGTCGTCTTCCGCCGGCATTCCCATCGAACTCAAAGGCTTCACTCCGGCGCCTTTGCCGAGGACGTCATTCATCTTCGTCAGCACTGTCTCCGTCTGAACCCGTTCTTCGTTGTCGCTGCGGTCGAAGTCCCCGACACGACTTGTTTCCAGCACATACCCCTCCGAATCGACCGACACGTCGAAGGTTGCACTCCGCCACGCCGGAGAACAATACATATGGGTTGCGCTCTGACTTCCATTCCTATCCATCTGGTCAATCCGCATCCAGCTTAGGACCAGCTTCCTATCACATATACCGCCGTCGTCTGGACGGTGTTCCACGTTGTTTATGTAGAATGGTTGTGAGTATAGGCTCGAGACGAGTTCCTGGGCCAACCTTCCCTCGCTAGGCTGCTTTGAGGTATCAAGCCATCTGTTTCTGTACAGCCCGCGAATTGTCGTGCAGTTCGCGACCGTCCCGTTGCCCGTTTTGAATAGAACGTAGATGGTTTGCGAACCATTATCGCCGAGTGAGTAATCCACGTACGGAGACGAATCAGCCGAGGTCGAGAGCGCGGAGCACGTAACTTCGACGCCCATTCCCTTCGTCTGTGCTCGATACATCGTGGAATTGTTATTGTCGGCAGCGGGCGGTACGGTGAAGGGTATGTATGCGAACTCCGCATCCGTCCACGGCGTTAACTGCGTGCCTGACGACAAGTTTGCGGCTGCCACATAGAAGTGATCGTATGATAGCAAGAATCCAGCATCTGCTTGAAAGTCTGCCGGTGTTATTTCTGTGGAATATGTCTGTAGAACAGTTTGGTTGTAAGGTACCATGACCTGAGACTCGTTGAAGAGAGCACCAAGGGCGACGGCAAGAACATTCGACAACAGGGAGACCAGACACAAACTGGCTAGTAGCACGTGTCCGGCTTTCAATGACTGCCACAGGGATAGTTGTGGGGGAAGCGATGTGTAAGTCGTCTCGAAGGCTTTGTCAGCTGGCTGTCTTCCACTTCGTAGGTCGTGGAACGGTTGAAGGAGGCATAGTAGCCGGTTGAGGAGAACCAAAAAAGGCTCAACCAAGGTTGCAAATATCGTTGGGACATAGTTCTCGAGCAACTGTAGGATTGTGAAGTTGTCGGTTGGTCTGGGCAGCCCTATTTTGTGTCAGTGTTTGCATTGAGACCTGTAGTTGGGAGACACCAACCACCAAGTGTCCCTTCCTGCTTCTTCAGATAGGCCAGGACAACTATGCCAGCTAGCAATGTGCCAATAAATGCCAGTCCGCTGAGAAGTTTGAGTGCTTGTGGTTGCATGGGTTTGCCATGGACAGCACTGTGGTCTCGGACCAACGTGGGTCCAGGCCTCGATAGACTCGAATACTCGATATGCAAGCGGTCTCCCTGACTTGTAACTGTCTGCACAAGTCTGTACCGTCTCCCTTGGACACTCTTTTGCAGCGCGACATCGTCATAACGATCGCTTGTGGCAAAGTCCCGCAGGAGAGCATCACTCTCGCCGAGGACCTCGAGAGTGGAGGCTATGCACCCGGGATCCCTGTTGAGGAGGCTTTTGGTCCTGTGATTCACGTACAAAATGCCAGCGACAAGGAGGGCAATAAGGAAAAGGAGTATCTCGACAGCTAACGCAAGAGGTCTGCTCACGACGACACCATAGAGGGTGTACCGAATGGTGCTCGTCCTAGCTGAATCGGACAGTTCCGCTGGCATCAGGAGGGAAGGAATAGCTGCTGAGAAGAGCTTCTTGTGCGCAGACGAGAAAATATTCTGTAAAGCCGCTGCGTCTTTCAGGTCCATGATGGAGTAGTTCATACCGCCAATGGCAAATCCCACCATGTTGGTAATAGGGAAGGCCAGGTTGAACTCCGACAAAGTAGGGAACTGCTCGAGGTTCCTGTCTTTGGGATAGTCGCGGCGCACCAGCTTCGGGGGCACCCCAGTGCCAACGAGGTATTCGAAAGCCGTTGAGTTGAACTCGTCCTCACCCAGGGGTTTCGGATCTCCCAGTGGTGCCATAGACATCTCATCAGGGCTGCTATGCCCTGCGGACACTGTCACCATGATTTCCTGCTTCGAATACACTGATTCGCAAAACAAAGCTGTCATGTCTTTGGTGTCTTGTGCCATCCATATAGCGAGAAACTGATGAGACGCGTTTGCGCCGCAGTTCGGGTTCTGTAGATACCAGTCGAGCATCGCGTTTTCATGATACCCGATATAGAGCACGGTATGAATGATGCCAGTTTCGTTCCCTAGCCTCCCGTGCGTTGAAGGTTCGAAAGTTGCTTTGCAGCCTTGACCATTGTCGAAGTCGAAGGTATCCGTAAGCTCCGTTTTGTTGACTATGGCCGGCCAGCAGTGAATATCCGTGCTAAGGGCAACTGCAGAGGTCGTCCATGTCTCGTCCGGTAGGACTGCCGCCTCCGGCTTCAGCGGCTGGAAAGGGATGAGCGCCTTTGCAGGTGTAGTGAAAGCTGGGTACGGTTGCTTAAGCCAAGTGATACCGTAAGCGATGTTCAGAATCGATGAGTCGAGCGCATTCAGTTGCTCTTCTAGTGTTCCCAGCTTGGCAGTATCAGAAGTGACCAATTGCTTCGTTACCGATACCGCCTGGGCTCCGAAAATGGCACTTTGCAGCGGAGTGACAGCCCAAAAAATAAGCATCATGATTGTTCCTGCCAGGAAAACGAGCCAGTGTCTGTGACTGATTAGATATAATCTCCATCGTTAAGGGGCTCCAGCATACTTCTTTTTCCATGCTTTGATGGGCACGAAGGCCAGGAATTCGAACGGATAATCCAGTAAAAGAGTCGACTCAGCAGTTCCACCGTCAGCCCGGGACAACTCAAGCCACGGCTGGATCCTTCTAATGTCGAGGTCGATCCATGTCCAAGTCAAGCTGTAGATGACGGCGATGGCTGTTGGGCCGTACCGGCTAGATATCACTCCAGGTGAAGTGGCATCAGCTTCCGGCGTCAGACATAGTCCACCCTCCCTCATGCTCTTCTGAGCAAGCATCTCTATAATCGCTGCTAGAGCAAGGGTTGCGACGATGAAGGGGATGAGTACCACTGCCCTTGTCGAGACTGGCTTCCATCGTGCTGCCTCAGTGTAAGCGAAGCGGCCCACCCAAACAGCGCAGCGCGGAACCGCTAGTCACTTACTTGGTTGCATTAGTTGCGTGACTTTGGTACTGAAAGCGATGCTGATACCAGAGTAGATCGTCTTCAGGCCTTGAGGCGGTCCAAAGTCCTCGGATCCGGTGTCGGAACAATCAGCACCCCATTGCTGAGAAAAAGCTTGGTTCCTCCAAACCGCCATCTCATAGAACGAAGCTCAAGTGATCTCGAGAAGGGCGGGTTTTGAGAACATAGCCGAGAAGAAGAGAATGCAGACCGCTGGGACTTTCAAACTCCTAGCCGACCATGATATACGAGATGGTTCTGCATATGAAAATCGATCGCTAAATCGGGAGAGCGGATGGTCAAACGCAGGGGACCGCAACCTGCTACCAACAACGCAGGCCGCAGTCCGGGGTGCTGATGGCGATCTCAGGCTAAAGATGATTTCCTCAAGGTCTTGTTGGAAGCCGGGCCTGTCGTTCGCCGTATAAGCGCCGTGCCGCGCCTCATGGTCGCTCGAAGGGCCGTGACAGACATACTTAGCACAGGATATGCGACAACGTGCAACCGACAGCCTGGAATCTGGTATCCCCTGAAAGCCCAATATGGCAGCCCCCGAGACCGCTCTCGACACTCGTCGACGCAGCCTACGGTGGCGGGCAACGATGTCGACGCTTAGTCCATTGCGAAAAGGCCATGCCGAGCAAGGTCATTACCGTGGATTGAAGCTTCCCTCCCCTTGATGACGGTCCACCAGCCAGAGTCAAGGCCCGGGCTTCGCTCTGGGAGACCTGAGATCAGATCTTCGGGAGTGTGGTCGGCGGCAATTGAAGCAACCTCAATGGGGGAGAGAACGCGATCTCGAACTCGCCAAGCCAGAGCGTCAGGGGCTTAAGCGCCAACATTTGTGGGAGTTGGGGGCCGACCCGGTCTTGGCCCTCGCGTGTGGCACTAACAGCTGATGGCCAGAAACCAGTGGCTGAATGTTAGTGTATGCCACTAAATTTGGTAAAGTCTGACTCCAAGCCTCCGTCAACGTCAGTATCTAAGCAGCAACCGTCTTTCGATTCCCACGAAGCGTGCCGATACGACGGGTCCTGCTTGTCCGTCAAGTCCAGAACCTCGCTATTTTTGACCTGTTCGACATAGCCGATCTCGGGTGCGAAGCGCGAGACCGAAGCTGCAACAATGACAACAGCTAAAGAGCCGGTAATGGCCATCCAGCTGGTTGGTAGTGGTGAGAAGTAAACCTAGCGAAGGTCTAGCAGTCTAGACTAAGGCCTAATGATGTTCGACGCGCCATAAGCGATCAGCTGCTATGATGTCGGGAATGCCATTGGACCTGATCTCTTTTCGTGTGCCCGACGTAGTTGGCAACGGGCTTAGGAGTACATCACCCCGAGGTTCTGTTACAGCGCTGGATGAACTGGAAACGTCTCAGACAACATAGGTATGTAGCCTCCGGAGACCATGGCACAGTCGAAAAGAAATCTGATACTCGTTCCAGCGTAACTAACCTCCAAGTCCATTCCAGCCCTTACATACAATATCGCCGACACCTTATCGACAATCCCCTCAGGGCCAAAATGGCCAGGTACTTGTCCCAAATGTGCTGCGCTCGTCGTCTCGACATATCGAAGCTGATCTCGGGACATACAAGTTGGAAGAAATCCGAACCAATGAGCCGCAGCTCCAGAAGAAACGCTCACGGGCTGAAGCAAGCCGCATACCACCTCCCATCCGCAATCAGAGCTCCCCGCTCAACAAGCCTATTCCCCTCGTCGACAAGCCTCCTCCCCTCATCCACCAGCTCGCCATCTTCCACGAGCCTCTGACCTCTGGCTCTCATCCCCTGCCCCTCAGCAATGAGACCCTCGCCACCATCAGTCATCCCCACCATA
Source organism: Coniochaeta hoffmannii (assembly GCA_030052785.1). NCBI lineage: Eukaryota > Fungi > Ascomycota > Sordariomycetes > Coniochaetales > Coniochaetaceae > Coniochaeta > Coniochaeta hoffmannii. The sequence continues at coordinate 183,101 of JANBVN010000039.1, read as the reverse complement.
TCATGATAGCCCAACGGAGGCTCCTAATCGTCCATCGGCGCGTCAACAAGCGTAACCCCATGACCTCCCTCCTGCTGCGCGTAACTGCCGCCAGCCGCACTACTACTAGCGGGCGGAGCCGCCACCCTCCTGCCGCCGACAAACCGGGCACTGCTCCGCCCCAGACTGTTCCTCTTCTCGACCCCCTCGCCGTCACCCCTGACAGCCGCCACAGCAGCGGGCTCGACCCCGTTTGCCGGCTCGACGACCCTGTCGCTCGCCTGCGGCAGCCCGAGGCTCACCTCGGGCGGCACGTCCAGACTCGCGCGCTTGGGGAGTATAGGACCCAGGCTCTGCCTGCTGCCCCGAGAGGTCTCGTGCTGGGCCGTCGGACTGGCGACCGTGACGGGGAAGCGGGTCTCGGGCCCGCCGATGGACCGGTCCCGGCGGTGGGCGGTGGAGCCGGCCGTCCTGGGCGAGGGGGCGGGCGACGTCGCGCGGCTGCGGGAGCCGGTCGCTTTCTCGAGCAGGGCGCGGGTGCGCTCCTCCATGTGCGCCTTGCGGTTGGACTCGTCCGTCGAGATGGCGCGGGGGCGGTTGCTGTTGCTGGTCTGCGACGGGCTCGGCGTGTCGCGCGCCGCGGCCGGGTTGCTGCCCGATACCGAGGCCGAGTGGGAGAGGGTCGACATGCGCTTGAGCTCCGAGAATATGGCGTCCTTGTGGGCGAAGAGGTCGCGGATGAGGCGGTACGAGTGCTTCTCTTCCATGGTGAGCGACGTCTCCTGGCGCGGGCGGAGGACGCACGGCGCTAGGGTTGTGGCGAGCTTGGAGATGTAGTCTTCGTCTGCCGTGGTTAGCTCGATGAGACGGGTGAAGTGGTTCATGCACGCGTCCAGGGTGGCGATGTTCGTTAGCCGAAGCTGGGACAGAGTCTGCTGGAGGACCGAGACGCGCGCTTCTTCCGTATGCTCTGTTGCTGGGGTTGTGTAGATTGTGCGGATGATCTCGTAGACGTGGGAGGAAACAAGGGAATCTGTCCAGAGTTAGGATTATGAGATTGAGACACCAATGTTGAAGCCCGTACCTGGTAGTTCCAGTAGATACAGCTTGAGCAAGCTTGCAACGGTAGGTATATCGAACTCGGCAAACACGTCCATCGATGGCGGCTTCCCATCGTTCAACTTGTTTCTTAACTTGTGAGTTTGCGCAAGAGGAACCTCGACGAGCCACACGCCTCGCCTAGCCTCATCGCCCTCCAGATCCGGGTAGTGGTGATCGAGGTAGGTGAGAAGACTGGTCACTATGACCGGTACGCGCTTCTTGTCCGCCCGAGCCCGAGCTTCTAGGTCGACACCGAATGTCTGCTCGTCGACTTTGTTGTAGTAGTTCTCGTACACGACAACCTTGGGCGCGAAACTGCCGGTCCTGTAGTTCTCCAACAGGTATCTTAGATCGCCCACGGGCTGGACAGTCTCCTGGAACAGCATCATCTTGTCGACAGTCGACTGGAGACTCGGGATCACATTGCTAATGGTCCCCGAAAAGTCCAGTATGACCGTCTTAATAGCCTTCAAACGGTCCAGTTCGCACCGCTCGAGGAATCTGAGGTGGAGGTATATCGACTCCTCGAGGTTGCACCGCATCTCGTCCAACTTCCGCACGCCAGCCTTGTACCTCTCGTCGGCCTCGCGCGCTTCCCTACGCATGCGCTCCGAGGGGGTCTCGTTCGGTCGCGAGTTCGGGAGGACGCCCCAGCCGGACAGCACCTCGCTCACAGCACCAACCACTTGCGAGTTTCCGTCCTCTGAACCGGCGACACTCGCCGGCAGGGAAAACGTCCGTCCTAGCGGTTTCTTCTCGGGCACGCCGGATAGTTGAAAGGCCTTTGGCCGCCACTGGTAGAACATCTTTGAGCTGTTGGCGAAGGTGCTTCCGACGTTGCCAATCAGACGGAGAAAGCCGAGGGTGATGAGATCCTGTCCGATCCTCTCGGCGTAACTGACACTGGTGGTGCCCATGTTGCGTTGCAGGTAGTCGACGATATCGGCTCCGGACGACGTGTTGAGGTATGTTCCCAGAATCGGCACCTTGGTCTCCCCCATCTTGATATGGGTGAGCATGTGGGCGAGTATTTTCTTCACCTGTTCCGGCTGGTAGACCTCGTCGCCGATCTCGTAGTCCTCCTCCTCCTCTTCCTCGTGTACCTTGATCTCGGGGATCGGAAGGATGCTCTGTTTCGGCGTGGGACTTGTCTCTGGATCTTGGAAAGCAAGTTTGTTCTCCTCCTCGAGGTCCTCGACGAGTCGGCACTTGTTGAAGTAGTTTGTCCTCAGCCTCTTGACGGCCTCCTGCTGCTTGTCATGCGCCTTGATTTTGGACTGCAACTCGTCTTGCGACTCCTGTATCCGCGACTCGTGGGCTTCGCACCATCGTGAGAAGGGGTTGACGACTAAGTCTCGAATGTTCTGGGCAATCTTCTTGTGGTTCTTGGAGGCGTCCTCCATCTCGGTGCGCATGCCATCGTATGCCTAGCAATTCAAGTCAGTCAGCACTGCTCGAAGAACACAAGGCAACGCACGCTGACCGCCTACCTTGCGCGTGCTGGCACCATCGTCCTTCCCGAACCCTCCTTGAATCTTGTCGACGGCGGGGACTATATCGGCGAGTCGTTGCCCGTAGACCTCCTCTGCTTCGGCGCGCAATCGAGCAATGGTAAGGACCTGGCGGTTCTCGACGACGCCTTGCTGAAGCTTGCCGAACAGGACCCCGAGCCCTGTGTACCAACCTGTTAGCGGGCACCTTTGGAGCACTAGTGTCGAGCTTCTCTCCTACCTGCAGCGTAGTCGCTGGACCAGAACGAGTCCGCGAAACCAGGCATGTTTGCGACTTTTCCTCCGGAAGATGTAGGCTCGTGTCGTCTGGGCCAATTAATCAGTGTTGAAGTTGTTGTTTGCGGCTGACGAAGGCATGCGCAAGAGTTGGCAGCTCGGTCCAAGCGCGGGCAACGTCACTGCCACTTTACTGTGGTAACAGTTGGTGACAAGGGTTGATGGGAGTTGTTGGTCCACGTTGGTGCCTCCAAGTGTCCAAATGCGACGATGTCGAGGGCGCAATGCGTTTACAAAATCTTTACACGAACTACACGTGTATCTCTACTGTCACGGCGGGCTGACAACCGAAAGCTGAAACGAAACTTTGGGCTGGCAATCGGTGTTATTGGACGCGAGAGGGTCAAACCGTTGCAGAAGCCACACTAACAAGCGCCACACAAAGGCATTTGCGCCAGCCCCTGAACACGGTGTGTGGGCGCAGAAAGCACTGTAGTTGAGGGTCAAAAGACAAAAGATCACACTGTACGCTGTTTACCGATCTCATCAGATCGAAATACATGGAACTTCAGCTGAGGGTCAAGATGAGGCTGACCCTATGTAAGTTACCAAGTTCAGAGGTTTCCTAGAAACCCCCATAACCGTATCAATGCCCTCTCGACGGCGGCACGCTTCCTGCGGTGTGCTGAGCACTTCGCACCGTTTTTGCCGCAGTAGAGGCGCGCCATTGCACAGTGCTATTTAAGGACAAACCAAGACAGTGCAGCGGTTGCTTATCAAGCCCAACGGTAGAAGTGACTCAGTTCGGCGTGGAATGAGCCGAATATGCATACCGTAACTACGGTGTGGTTCATGAGTTCTGAACGAGCCCCCATAAGTCTAGTAAACGCTTATGTTTGTCCGACGTGTACAAATAGACGTATAACGTGATGTAGGTTCTTTCAGAGATAACTCGGGTTTTTGGTGGCAGTGAAGTGGTAGACCGAGAGTCTAAGTCCGGTCCCTCGAGATGACTGCTGACAACACAGCAGCCAAACTGCGAAGACGTGAGACTCGCTCGACGAAAGGGGAAATGGCAAAACCCGAGACTCGGGCCCTGCCTATAGCAGCTGATCAGTCTCCTTCATCCTCAAGGCCTATCAAGCGCATAGGCGCATTTCTGGTACTGTCCGCTGTCATCCTGAGCAGCGTGTTCAGGCCGAACTTGCTGCCAAGCGTCCAACTGCCAAACAGCATCACCCATTGCTTCCACTCGCAATCCATCGAAAAGAGAGTGAACCGCATCCTCAGCACTACCCCCTTGATAGGTATGCGTCCCCCCCAGCCAACACCGCTGCCCGGTCCTGACCATTCCCAGACGGCCACAACGACCTCGCCATCCTCCTGCGGGCAGTCTACAAGAACAAGATCGCCGACCCCTCCTTCACCAAGCCCTGGGAGGAAGGCGGCCTCATCGGGCACGCCGACATCCCCCGCCTGCGCGCCGGCCAGAGCGGCGGCGCCTTCTGGTCCGTCTTCTGGCTCTGCCCGCCCAACGGCACCGACTTCAGCGACGAGGTGTACGCCTCGTCCGTCACGGCGACCTACCACCAGATCGACCTGATCAACCGCCTCAAGGCCGCCTACCCGGACGTCCTGGGGAAGAGCAGCGATGCCGCCAGCGCGATCGAGGACTTCAAGGCGGGCAGGCTCGTCTCGCCGCTCGGCATCGAAGGGCTGCACCAGATCGGCAACTCGGCCACCAACCTCAGGGCGTACCACGACCTCGGCGTGCGGTACGCCACGCTGACGCACAACTGCGGCAACAGGTACGCCGACGCCGCGCTGTGGGAGGAGCCCCTGCGCAAGGCGCCGCCGTTCTGGGGCGGCGTGAGCCCCGAGGGCAGGAGGCTGATCGGCGAGATGAACCGGATCGGCATGATCGTCGACCTCTCGCACACGAGCGTCGATACCATGCTGGACGTCTTTGGCGCCGGGAAGTCCGGGTGGGAGGGCAGTAAGGCGCCCGTCATCTTCAGCCACAGCTCGGCGTACGGGGTGTGTCCTCACCCGCGGAACGTGCCGGATCATGTTCTCAAGCTGGTTAAGGAGAGGAATTCGTTGGTCATGGTCAACTTCGCTCCGGACTTTGTCTCGTGCGTCGAGTCCGGGCGGGAAGATGGGCTTCCTACCTTTGTACCCGAGAACTCGACATTGGCGCACGTGGTCGATCATATTGTGTACATCGGCGAGTTGATCGGGTATGAGCACGTTGGGCTGGGGAGTGATTACGACGGGATTCCGTCTACGCCGAAGGGGCTGGAGGATGTGTCCAAGTTCCCGGACCTGGTTGCTGAGCTGCTGTCGCGGGGTGTGAGCGATGAGGATGCGGCCAAGGTAGTGGGTGGGAACCTGCTGAGGGTTTGGGCCGATGTTGAACGTGTTGCTGCTGAGCTGCAGAAGAACGGCGAGCCGGTGCTTGAGGACGATGTGCCTGGCTTGGACGTGCTTGCGGAAGACTTGCCTGGGTATCCGGATAGCTCGCTTTAGGTTAGCGGGCATATTTTGGCTTAATAGCAGCTTTTGGAAAATGTGATTATTTCCTTCCAGTGAGCAGCCTAAACCTTTGATACATATACATTTAGAGTTACAAGACATGCACAGGGCTGACGTCCATGCATCCTCCGCTGCTTCGTGGGCCTAGCGGCGTTTCTCCTTCGCAGACCGACTGGTCAGATGTCTTCATAGTCCCGTCCCGATCATCCCGGCCTGTTCGATCGCCGGAACATGCGCCCATGATAACTCATCGTCCATCCCAACCCAGCACCAATCTCAACCCCTCCGCTCGACCCTGTTGAGTTTCCTGGCGGTCTGTATCTGGTTCCTCGTCTTCTGTCCTCGCACAGGCAGCCCCATAGCGTGCCTCCTTCCCCTCACTGTGCCGATGTCTCGTAACCTCTTGATGTTGTCCTGCACAATCTTGCGCGCGTCGTTCTCGATCGTCATGGACGACAGCTCGGCCGTCAGGGCGGTGATCGTTCGCTGTGGGAGGGATCCGACCTTCATCATCGGGTGGATGGAGTATTTGGCGAGGATGCGAGAAGACTTCTGGGGACCGAGGGCGTAGAAGGTCTCGAGGGCCTTCTTGACGAGCTTCTGCTCCTGGAAGTTGACTCCTAGGATGAACACCTGCGCTGCTCGTTAGCTTCGACGTCAGCCTGTAGAGTGGCTGTGGAAAGGCACTTGCCATTTTTGCGGCTGTGTGTGGCGACTATAAGTTAATCTGTGAGTGTGCCCGCCAGCGGAGGAACGCAGCGATAGTATCCGGCAGATGTGTGTCCTCTTGATGTGGTGATCTCGAAGTCGGATGCGTGCGCCGACTTCGAAAACTTGGGTGGGGCCGTACCGGATTGCCTTAGTCATCAACCGCGCCAGAATCTATCGCCAATCATGTTGGCCCCAAAATTTGAAGCTTCACTCCTGCCGCTTCAAGGTAAGTCCAGACATTCTCTCTTTAGGTCATTCCTTTTACGCCAATATGAGGCCGGAGAAAGATCTTCCTTTCTCTGATGAGTTCTCTTCGACGGAAGATTACGTCCGATCTTTGCTCCATTTTGCGGACAACTCAGACATCTTCCGCATCCTCTGCGGCGGCGTTCACATCTTGGACTTCTTCACAAACGAGCCAGGGCTCTTCTATACCACGCTGCCGGAGGAATGGCAAGAGTTCCTGGTGCAATGCGAATCTACGGCTTTTCTGGATCTGCTCATGAGAGATGATCTTGGTGCAGTTGTTAGTGGTCCAGACGGACCACCCGAGTCGCTGATCCAGTATGCCAAGGACATACGGAGGTTCTCTTTACGCCGGTCGTTCTCACAGGCAACGAATCATAAGCTCTCACGGCAAGTGACTTTAGGCATGAAGCAGAAGAAGATACACGAAGTGAGCTGCTTCTCGAAATATGTCGACTCGCTGGCCGACGAAGTTGCAAGCATGACGGGCAAAGAGCTCTCCCATTTTGTTGACTTCGGAAGCGGTCAGAACTACCTGGGACGTGCTCTGGCCAGTGATCCGTACAACAGACATGTTGTTGCCGTCGAGGGCAGGGAGAACAACATTGAGGGCGCAAAGCACCTAGACATGATGGCGGGCCTTGCCAAGGCAGAGAAGGTAATACGCAACAAGAAGCTTTACATGGAGGCGCTGGCAAGGGTAGATCCGTCCAAGCAGAAAGACCCAGAGGCGCTGAGGAAAGCAGTCGAGGGGCTAGGTTTTTCGGCTGAGGACATTGCGGCCACGGATCTGAGACCTACCAGAGAGCTCCAGACAACCTATTTGCCAGAAGAAGGCAAGGGATCGATCAAATACGTGGTAGGGAGACTTGAAAATGGCGACTTAACCGACGTTGTAGCCAAGCTACACACCGACAAGCCATCAGAGGACGAGGACCTCCGCATGATGGCCATCTCCATCCACTCGTGCGGCAACCTCTCCCACTTTGGCATCCGCTCGCTGGTCCTCAACCCGACCATCCAAGCCGTCGCCATAGTTGGCTGCTGCTACAACCTCATGACCGAGAAGCTCGGCCCGCCAACCTACAAGCCGCCCTTTCACAGACCCAGCCTGCAGCCCATCAACGGCCGCGTGGTGCGGGAATCCGAGCGGCGCGACCCGCAGGGCTTCCCGATGAGCGAGCGGCTGTCGAACTACGAGGGCCACGGCATCCGGCTCAACATCACGGCGCGGATGATGGCGTGCCAGGCGCCGCAGAACTGGACCGAGAAGGAGAGCGAGGACTTCTTCACGCGGCATTTTTACCGGGCTGTGCTGCAAAAGGTGTTTCTCGATAAGGGGGTCATATCGCACGTCAGGACAGGTGAGGCTTCAGAGACGCCGTTCAATACAAGCACCAACCCGGTAATCATCGGCTCGTTGAGGAAGGGCTGCTATGCCTCCCTTGCGGCGTACGTGCGCGGTGCCGTCGCCAAGATCACGACGGGGGTGCACTCTGCGCAGGCGGATCTGGTGAGGGAGCGGATGGGGGATGTCACGGACGAGGAGATTGCGGAGTATGAGGCGAGGTATAGCCCGAGAAGGCGGGAGATTAGTGTGGTTTGGAGTCTGATGGCCTTCAGCGCTTGTGTGGTCGAGTCGCTGATTGTCGTTGATCGGTGGCTTTTTCTGAAAGAGCAAGGGGACTTGGTGAGGGATGCGTGGGTTGAGACCGTGTTTGACTACCGCGAAAGTCCGCGGAATCTGGTGGTCGTCGGGATCAAGCGGTAGTAGGGCGAGCTTACTTAGCAATGCGATTGGAGCACGGAGTCGAATAGGGCCGGATGACGAACGACAGGCCGTTCCGCTAAATGGTGACGCTCATACTCTTCTGGTCAGATCGTGACTGCCAAGGCGTCTCTCTGGGAATCAAGCAGAGCTACAGGTCCGGGGAGCGGGCAGCGTTGCGCTACCGAATCCAGACGGTCTGTGAACCACGATCGACAATCAGTCAAGTGGCTTCATCTTGCATGAGATCGGGTTAGTGCCTTAGCTGAGCACATCCATCTTGACCAGACCAAGGAAAGGTTGGTTGTCTCTAGTCTGGTACTAGAACCATTATAACGGCTGCCCTCGCCGTACTTTACCCCTCGACGCTTTTATGGCCTGCATGAATGACGACTAGAATACGTATGCGGGGTGCAGGTAGATGTCGGCCTACATACACTCCTTCACCCGAGGTAGGGTAGCCAGCAGACCACGCAAGAGTAATCTCTCCTCATCTGACACTGTCGATCCGCGTTACCAGTCAATTATTGCGGACTCACCTTCCTGAGTGGTTCTAAGCTGCTGGGGCCCAGTCGGTCAGATGTGGCACGCCATAAATCGCTATCACCACCATTACTATGATTCTATGACACTGCCAAATTGTCCGAGAAATCGCATATCTAGTGCTGTCACCACTACTGTAGTCGCTGCCTGGGGCCCGACAACGGCCATGCCCGTCGGTCGTGCATGTCCGAATAAGCTATCCACTGCGCTACCCGTCAAAGAGTTTCGGGCCGAAGAAAGTTGTCGGGTGCCGAGCACGACATCAGTTCAATGGCACATATCATTTCAGAGTTCAGCCGAGCTTCATGGTAGTTGTAGACTTAGTATCCACGGCTACTCCGATGTACGTGCTCTGCATACTCATTGAGCAGTCAGGCACATTAATGGTATGGCAGTACAGAACCAAAGGCGTACCTAGTTCTGTGTCGGACATCTTACCCCTCTCAAGCCAAGCTTGGCCAGAGACCGCGAGACGGCACAGCTGACATCGCCGAGGGCGTGACGACTATGCTAGAGAATCTGCTGTGCAACATTCAGCCCGCCCGATTCTGCATTATTGACTGCAGGTGCTTGGAGGGAGAATTCTGAAATATGATAGCGACAAAGTCACAAGACAACAAAAGGCGTGGAGGTTCCCGTAAGAACCCGTCTTTGCTGTGTCCGCCGTTATCGTATCCATCAGCACTTAGCTCGGCAGCTAATGTCAGACACTCTCTTGATTAAAAAAAGATTTGGGGGTTTCATCAGGGTTCGCTGTGGATTCCTCGCTATCTGAGGCTATCTTACGGACTCCCGACAACGGACAGAGGTCCATACGCCAGACTGGTGATATGGATAATGGGACCTCGAGAGAAAGCAAGGCAATCCCGGATGGACGGATCTGGACAGACCGAGGATGACTTTCCGTCCCTCCCACGTCGTGCCCCCCCGCCGTCGAGCTACGGGTTGTATGCAAGCTTTGCATGCCGATGATGCCAGTTCTTGGAATCGTACGTCACGTAACAAGACTATAGCGCCATGGACGAGGAAGAAATGCACCCTTTTTTTTTTGCATGTCGTAGAACATGTGCTGCTGAGTTGTCCCATCCTTGCGAGCGCAATGCAGCTAATGGGAGGGGGGGCCAGGGGTTAGCACTAGACATAGACTTACCCCACACTTCCCCGCGAGGTGAGCCCAATCGATAGCTTCGGTGTGACCCCTCGCTCGTCTCGCAGTACGTTCACGTTTCTCAGCATTGGACTGGAGGAATGCTCGCTCCCGCTATCGACTTCAGGTCCTTGTGTTGTAGAGAGTGAAGATGAGACACAGAAGTGATCTAATGTGGCAATTGAACGTCTCCTTGCGATTAATCAATAATCAAGACCAGCGTTTGCCCAGCGCGCGAGCCCAGAAGGTGGTACGGACTCGCTGTCATAAACCCTGAAAATACCTTATGCCACCATCAATGATGAAGAAAGCTTTACCCCCACGACTTGTGCCCGTTGCCTGCATGAAGATGCATGACGATGCTGCAGGTCATGCCGGAAGCGTGCCTAGCTCGGGATCCCTCGAGAGGGCGCCATCTGCGATCTTGTTGCCTTCCGGGCGCCTTTCTGCTGCTTTTGTCGAAGATGGCGAACCATCTTCAAGCAGCGCTCTGTCGTCCAAGGACAGGGTGCCAAGGACTAGCTAGACTAGTACTAGACTTAGACTTAGGACGATGTCGTGCATACATCAACCCTGAATCCCTGATTCATCCATCCCACCTCATCATCAGCAACAACGGGAGAGTGACCATACCACAGTACACCACCAGAGTCACACCCTGTTATATATCCCATCCCAGTCCTTCCTCGTCGATGACATATCCAACACCTCTCTGGTGTGTTATCATACCTGTAAGAACCTAAGATAAACCTGAAGTCAACCTGAAGTCAAGTCCAGGAAATCAGGAATCCCGGGCCATCCATCAATCACTCACGCCCGTATCGTCTATTCTTGTCTCAGCGTTTCTCTCTCGTGTCAATAGCGCCCCCCACACGCCACTTATTGGCATCATCATCATCATCATCATCTTCTTCTTCTTCTTCTTCTTCTAGACAGCTTCTCTGTTCCACCGGACGCTTCTAAACCTCCTTGTCCTCTCTCCGGTAAGGTCCGCGCCGGCCCCTAAGTGCGGAGGAGATACCCTACGCAACGAACCCATTGACGCACTAGCGACTTACTGGACTGGTCCGCTCAAGACAACAGCGTTACCAACCTTATTTACGCATCACCAATTCCACTTTATCTCCCGACTCTCGCTCAAGACCCGCCTGTCATCCGGCTCGCTGACGGAAGCTTGAAATACTATCTAGCTGCCAGCTCGGATCAGCTGTCTGTTTCCGGAAGCACTTACAATTCAACAAAGCCGCATTCACAGGAATTCGAGGGGTAATGCCGACGACAAGACCGCATTAGAGGGGTGATCTCTCTCGTTCCAGGACCACCCAGGCATCATGAACGCCCAAATACATTTCCTCGTGAGTGGCGAATACTTGAACGCCCAAGGACCTCGTCCCAAGCTGACAAGCACTACAAGGAAGGAGCCTTCTCCCTCATCCACATCCCCCTAAACCTCTACTCAACCTTCCTCCGTCCAATCCTACAGACCCTCCTCCCAAACTCTCAACCCTCGACCCTTGACCCCGACCTCTGCAGCCTCACCTTAGACTCCCACCACGGCTTTCTCAACATCTCCATAACCCCCATCGAAGTCTCCATAGTCTGCCACACCTCCCTAGCTTCGACCATCTTCGACCCGGCCATCGCCTCCCTCCCCAAAGATGCCGCCCGCACCGTCTCCACCTCCAAGGACTCCTACGCCGTCTTCTCCGTCATCTCGGCCGGGATGGACGCGGGATCGCGCGTGGTCGACCTGACCTCCCCCCTAGCCTTGGCGGGCGTGCCCATTTTCTTCATCACGACGTACTACTCCGACTTCATCCTCGTGCCCACCAAGGACCGGCAGAGCGTCGTCACGGCCCTGCTAACGCGCGGGTTCGTGTTTCAAGAAGACGAGTCCAGCTTCCGATCGCCGGGGCCCCTGAGCCACAATCGCGGTCCGAGCACGAGCAGCAGCCGCTCCGATCCGCCGCCATCCACCCCTCCGCCCACAAACGTGGCGGAGCTGCAGATCCGCACCTTTGAGACGCTCAAGAAGCGCGACGTGGTGCCGTACACCATCCCGGACCTGCAGCTGATCCAGTGCTCGGGCCGCGAGAAGTCCTCCGCCACGACAAACTACGGCAGCCGCCCGCCGCTCACCCGCACGCAGACCGGCAACGGCGCCCACTCGCCCAGCTGGGTGGACACGGTGGACACGAAGCTCTACACGGGCCTCGTGTCCGCCCTCGTCTCGCAGCCGAAGTTCCTGTCCATCACCCTGGCGCAGGACGACGCCCCCTCGCTGCTGCTGGACAAGAGCCTCCTCCCCATATTCGGCGACTCGCTGGTGGGCGACACCGAGGGCAACCTGGTGCCCATCTTCCTCGACCTCGTCAGCCTGCCGTTCGAGGCGACGGGGATAGTGTCGGGCGTGGCGGGCCGACTGGTGCAAGAGATGCAGATAAGCGAGAGCGCGGAGCTGAGTTACCTGTCGACCGCGAGGGCGGGAGCGGTCATACTCAGCGCAGAGCAGAGCCGGCGGGCACTAGAAATTCTGAGGCCGCTTCTCGCTAAGGAGGAGTAGGCACTTTGGCAAAGTCGTCTAGGGTCGAAACCGACGGGGATAGTCCGCTCGATGTGTGATTGTGAGCGAAAACTGGTGTTGAGAGCATGCGCGGGAGGTAATGTGTTCATCAAAATTAGTGGGAGTTGCAGCTGGCGTTTTTGCGAGATGTCTGTTCTGGATCACTGGGCTCGTCGCGAGGTCCTCAGGCGAAGAGAATAAGAGTACCGAATCCTTCGGCATCGCTCTTCGGAAGGCGTGGCGGGTTGGTCCTGTGTCAACGTGGAAGCCATGTGTCAAAAAGAAAGTAGCCAGCAGCCGAGAAACATGCACTCTCAAAGCCAACTCAAGTCTTCCCGTGGCCCTTCTTCTTCGTAGCCGGCGCCTCTGCCACAAGTCCAGCCTTGACAAATGCATCCCGGGCAACCATATTAATAACGGCAAACCGGCGCGGCCCGAGTTTCTGCCCGCCGTACCAGCGCGTGACGACCACCATGGCGTCCCAGATGTCCATGAGCTGCATGAGGTGCAGCAGGCGGCCGCCGGCAGCGGTCTCGCCGTCGTCGTCGCAGTCCTGGAACGAGGTCCCGTTGGGTCCGCGGATACGCCAGGCCGTGATGTTGTGCGTCGCCCCGCGGACCTTCTTGTCCGTGGCCAGGAGGTGCTGGACGTTCCGGAACGCCTGGTCCGGCGAGGTCACCGCCGCGCAGCGCGCGACGAAGGTGGACTTCATCTCCACCACGGCATCCGACAGCACCCACGGAGGTTCCGGGCCTGCCGTCGGTGGCACCTTCTCGTTGTTCACCGGATCAGCGTTGTCTCGATATCCCGTTTCCAGGTCGTCTGTCGGGGCCGCGGTACCTTGGCCTTCCGCAGCTGACTCAAGGAGCTCCTTGAGCTTCTCAACCGCGTCGAAGAGGCATACCTGGCCCGGCTCGTAGACGGCGGCCACGGCGTCCCGGAAGAGCTCCAGGTGCCGGGCCGCGGCGCCCCGTTTGCCGTGATCGCCGATGCTGTGCGTCCCCAGCACGGACGGCGGTTCGTCCGGATAGGCCGGGGAGAACTGCAGACGGAGAGAGACGGTCTCGTCCGGAAGAGTGAGGATGAAGACGGAGGGGTCATCGCTTGACTCGGACAGGGTGCCCGGACCGTAGATGGAGTTTATGGCTTCCACTTCGTCGTTTAGTTCCTCCGATAGGTGCATTTTTGCATCACCGGAAGTGCAAGTCGCGCGGGTCAGGCGTGGAGCACGTGTCGAGATTCATGGGATGAAGTTGAGAGAAATGAAGCTGTGGGTCCAGAAGACGTGAAGAGTGGGTCCTCCGTTGTGAGTCGTGACAACCTCTGCTCGGAAGAGCACGATGCCATTCCCACCATTCTACGAACGAACGAAGGGTCCATTTGGGCTTAAAGCTCACTGTGAGTTCAATAATTGGCTACACAAGGTCTATATTTACATGACTAGGGTTTCTCTCTTCGTCGATGGCCTCAAGCAACAATGCCGGACATAGAGCATTCCGCGATCAGTATCCGATACCGAGATACGTTATCGAGGCACAACGGAAGGAATACCTAACCTTCACTCACCCGGAGATATTGACATGGTGATGTTATCTGCTGCAAAAAGGGTTCGGGTTCTCAGACGAAGTCCAAGCCTGAAAGGCTGAACGACGCACACGTCACGGCTCGCCAATGAGACGGCTCGTTGGCATCACGTTTTCAACGGTTCCCAAGTCTTGGCTTCACTTGATCCCGCACCCTGATCATCCATCAACAAGATAAATAACTCGACCTGCAGCGCCAAGCCGGGCTGTTGGCTTGGAGAATATTGGCTTGTGTGCAGTCGATGGAGACTGTATGGCGCGGAAAGACACGACACCTGCTTCATCGGGTCATCGCCGTCACTCCAGCCTCGACTAGTAGGAGTCGGTTGCGAGCCACTGTTCGCAGGCATGGACCACTATCAACAACCACGTGCACCCGGGCCCTCTCCACAACGATCGATCATTCATCCGCCAGCTTGGGACGACATTGTTGCCGTCCAATGCTGTCTGCTCGATGTTGCACTCGGTCGAGCAGGGCTCTCACCGACCAATCAGTGACCTCTCCGACGGCTAGCTCGACACGCATCCGCGAGCTGCCTCCCAGATTAGCTCTCGGGCACTGACGTCTTCTTGTTGCTGGACCTGGGTGACGAGACGTGGGATCCTACGCTGCCATGCAGACAATTACGAACTTGGGAGCTTGGAGCTATGGAGCCGGGGTGAGCTTTGGGTCCAGCTGCAGCTGCTCTCGGGCTATATAAATCCAGCTACCCATGGTGTTACAGCGAGCTGTACTCGTCTTTCCTCCCGTCCCACCGAGCTGCGGAACCTCCCCCGTTGAGCTGTGCCGGCCAAACAAGATCATCATGGTATCCAAGCTGAGTACTGTTGCCGTCGTGGCAGCAGCATTCTCGGCTGTGTCTGCTCAGACATTCCAGAGACTGGGCACTTGTCCCGACCTCGGATGCATCCTGCCTCCGGATCAGCAAGGTATGTACAATATGTCATATGCTCGTATGTATATCAGGGTCGTGGTCTAACGCCTAGCAGACTTCTTGCCCGGCCAGCAGTTCGACATCCGCTTCGAGGTCCACGCCCCCAAGAACGGCTCAGAAGCTTATAACAACGGTGTGCCGGACGAGAAGTTCACCGTGACTATCGCCAAGGAGGGTGCTGCGGCAAAGAGCCCGGCTGCCTTCTTCAACACGTCTGA
The DNA here is from genome assembly GCA_030052785.1 of Coniochaeta hoffmannii. Taxonomy (NCBI): domain Eukaryota; kingdom Fungi; phylum Ascomycota; class Sordariomycetes; order Coniochaetales; family Coniochaetaceae; genus Coniochaeta; species Coniochaeta hoffmannii. Next base: position 168,045 of record JANBVN010000039.1, on the reverse strand, counting down.
GCCTGCTCTCGAGAAATGGACCTTCACCTGGTACGAGGATCTGTTTGCCCAGGACGCAAAGAACGCCTCGGTTGTCAACGTCGCTTCCAAGATCTATCGCCGTGTCGCTCTGTACGAGCCCGGCAACTACGTGGTTACCCTGTCTGCTTTTAATGGTACCAAGGTCACCAAGGCTACCTGGACCGTACGTCCTCTAGCTACGGCGAAGAAGGCCAAGAATGTCATCCTCTTCATTGGTGGGTACGCACATATGTATGTGGCTCGAGCAGGACATTAACCTCAACTTCAGGCGATGGCATGACCACGAACATGATCACTGCCGCTCGATTGCTCGGTCACAAGATGGTGAACGGCAAATACCAGAGTCTTATGCAGCTCGACAACTTCCCCGTCATCGGTCATCAAATGGTAGGGCTCATAAACTGCCACTGCTCATCTTGCCCCTGAGCTGACGAGCGATACAGTCTCATTCGATCGACAGCTTCATCACTGACAGTGCTAACTCAGCATCTGCTCTGTACTCGGGCCACAAGAGCACTGTCAATGCTATGGGGTCAGTAACCACCGGATGCGGAGGATATTGTAACACATGCTGACTGCTTGGACAGTGTCTACGCTGACTCGTCTCCGGACCTGTTTGACGATCCTAAAGTGGAGACCGTAGTCGAGCTCTTGAAGCGAATCTGGGTAAGACTTGCGTGCTGTACACCACAGAAGCATTCCTAACATTGAGCAGGGTTCGGCCTGGGGTGCCGTCTCAACAGCGTTCCTGGCAGACGCTACTCCCATCGCCCTGACGTCCCACACACGCAGTCGATACGCTTACGGACCACTGATCGACCAAGCCCTGCACGGGGTGTCCAACTACTCCTGGACCAACCACGGCGGCCCGGACGCCTACTTCGGCGGCGGCGCCGAGCAGTTCCTCCCCGGCACCGCGTCATACCAAGGCAAGGACTACTATGCCGAGTTCACCAACGCAGGCTACACGCTCAGCCTGAACAAGACCTCCCTCGCCAAGGCCTCCAACTCGTCGAAAGCCCTCGGCGTCTTCTGCAAGTCCAACCTCCCCGTCTGGCTCGACCGCAACGTGTTCCCAAACAACCTCAAGAACCTCACCAACGATCCGGCAGGCATCAAGTCGGCGGCCACCGACCTGCCGGGGCTCAAGGAGATGACCCTCAAGGCCATCGACATCCTCCACACCCGCGGCGGCGACAAGGGCTTCTTCCTCATGTCCGAGGCCGCCAGCATCGACAAGCAGATGCACGTGCTTGACTACGACCGCGCGCTCGGCGACCTGCTCGAGCTGGACGACACGGTGCGCGCCACCGTCGCCAAGCTCAAGGCCCTCGGGGAGCTGGAGAACACCCTAGTCATCGTCACGGCCGACCACGGCCACGGCTTCGACGTCTTCGGCAACGCCGACACCAAGTACCTGGCGGCCCAGACCTCGGACCGCAAGAAGCGCAACGCCGTCGGCACCTACGCCAACTCGGGCCTCTCCCAGTACACGATCGAGGTGCCGGGTGTGAGCTACGGCACGGGCGCCAACTTCCCGGTGAACTGGGACCCGCGGTACGTCATCGCCGCAGGGCTCGGCGCGAACCCGGACCACAGGGAGAACTACCGCGTCAAGAAGGACGGGCCGCGGGAGCCCGCCGCGGGCTCGGGCGGCAACTACTACGCCAACCCGGAGGACAACCCCGACGGGTTCCTGGTGAACGGCACCATCCCCACCAGTGCCGCCGAGGGCGTGCATTCGCTTACTGACGTGCCTGTTTACGCGATGGGGCCGTGTCAGGCGGAGTTTGGCGGGACGTACAGCAACATCGATGTATTTTATAAGATTGCCGAGTGCTTGGGTTTGGGGCACGGGACGAATAAGACTGTTTCGTGCTCGAAGTAGGAGCAAACGGGTGTAGCTACATACAAATAATTACCTTGCACAAGAGAGCGGTGAAATCCAAATATACCAGTGGCCGACTGGTGGGAGCTAGCTTTCTGACATGTGAAGGTGAAGTAAATGGTGATCAAAATTGTACTCTCCGTCCGTGCTATATCGGAGTCATTTCGGGCATCGACTGTCAGCGCCGATGATCTGTCCATGTGGTCGAGCGGGCTTAAAGGCTCCTTGCTATCTGTACGCCAGGCAAGCAGTCCTGGTGCTCCCGGCCACGACAAGGAACGAACCTACAGGGAGGCGCCTGTTCACTTTTGCTTCGGTCGGCACTTTTGGTAGTTTTGTTCTTTATCTGAAGACCCCTTTTTTATTGCGTACATGTGCTATGGAATAGCAGGTGGAATTATGCTACATGTTCTCCTGGGGAAGACATTCCAATGTTGGAGTTTCTTGTCGGATGCTCATTGACGCTCTTTATCTCATCATCAACCTTAAACATACTGATCAAAAGACTCATTAAAGACAGAATATCCCCCGAAGAGCCACGAAAGGTCCAGTAAGAGATTGTCACAACCGTAGTCTTGTCCAACGCATGATCAGAGAAGCATCATGACCATCCTCTGGTTCAATCTCGTCGCCATCGAGACCATGCGAGGCAGAGCCGTTCAACCATGAGCCCACGGTAAAGGCTTAGAGCAGAGGCCGGCGACTGTGTGTGGGATCATAACCCGTGGATATTCTAATCAGATTTCCATCCTGCCGATCTATGTGAAGATGTAGCAGGATGTAGTTGAAGTTGCCTTGGAATGAGGTAAGCCACAGCGTGTGGGTCCTCCGTTGCATCAGCCTCATCTCGATAGCAGGTCCCGAGGCTTGGGCATTACGTCCAACACGAGGGCCGAGACAATCTTCCAGTCGAACATAAGCTCGCCGCATCCCCCCAATTAACAGATATTCCTGGGGTTTCTACCTGACATACCTCGCCATAAGATCCCACGATGGCGAACCTACCAGGCGGCAAGCCGCAAGACAGGCAATCCGGCCTGCGCTACCCGACAAACGGCAAGACCATCTACCACCGGCCCCTCAACCGCACCAAGACGGCCGAGCTCAGCCAGGCGAGCTTCGCATACCTCTTCTCCGAGATGGTCAGCTATGCGCAAAGAAGGGTGACCGGTATCCAAGACCTTGAGAAGCGGTTGGTCCCTCCCCGTCACCACACACGCACCCCCCTAACCAAGCAAAAGGGCTAGCTAACCCCGAGTTCGTCACACACACACACAGGCTCAACACCCAAGGCCACCCCCTAGGCCTAAAACTCCTCGACCTCCTCCTCATCCGCGAGCCGCCCCGGTCGCAGCTGCGGCCCCTCAACATCATCGCCCTGCTGCACCTCATCAAGATCAACCTCTGGACGCACCTCTTCGGCCGCCAGGCGGACCGGCTCGAGAAGAGCAGCAACCCGGACACGCCCGACGAGTACATGATCGTCGACAACGAGCCGCTCGTCAACGCGTACATCAGCGTGCCCCGGGAGATGAGCCAGCTCAACTGCGCGGCCTACGTCGCCGGGATAATAGAGGGGGTGTGCGACGGGGCCGGGTTCCCCGCCCGGGTCACGGCGCACAGCGTGGGCGGGAAGGAGGAGGGGGAGATGTGGCCCGGGAAGACGGTGTTTCTGGTCAAGTTCGAGGGGGAGGTGTTGGAGAGGGAGAGTTTGATTGTTGGCAAGGGCTAGGCGGGATCCGGCAGGGCTGGCTGGGTGTGAGTAGTAGTCTAGATCCGGGATGAGGTGTTATGGGTTGGCTTTACGAGGCTTTGGGCATTTGGCACGGAGTTCAGGCGTCGATTATGGGAGTGGTGGCGATCCGCTGCCGGGTTGTTGGGACCACGGGTGGACGTAAGGTCATGCATCGACCGGTATCGAGATCCTTGTTCGATCTTTATACAATGCTATCCCACTGGCATTTCTCAGCCAAAGGTATCTCATCTGGTTTCCCTGCGTGAAAGCCCTTCCGAGCTTCAGAAGGACAAGTAACTCCAAACGCCCTCGCTTCCCACTAATGCTATTCACCCTTCAGTTCATCCCATGTATAACACCTTACAATCGAACCATGTGAACCCCAGCATCACCTCGGCAGCCCCTTATACCCCTTCCCACCCTTCCCAGACGGACCCTTCCTCATCAGCTCGGCGAGACCCAGGTCCTTCCAGGCCGGCTCGCGCACCTTCTGCGTCGCCTTCTGGATGCCGAAGGCGGCGTGCTGGTCGGGCACCACGTCGTCCTCGTCCTCCGGGTTGATGGGCTGCAGGTGCGGCGGCACGTAGATGTCGTCGGCCGGCAGCTTGTCCTTGCAGAAGTCCTCGAAGAGGTCGGCGTCTCGGGGGCGGTGCATGTGGATGTACGTGTGCGACGAGTCTTTGTTCTGGAACCACGATGTTAGCAGTAAGTCCTGGGGACCGGGAAGAATTGGGAAAAGGGAAAGCTTGCCATTGTGGAGAGGGAGAGTAATCTCTTGTCTCCTGGACCTGATGCTGATGTTGGTGTTGATGCTTTCTCTGTTGGCGCGGTCGCCGCTTGCCGGTCCCTTGGCGGGGGAGGGGCCGGCCCAGCTTCTGCTGGTGGAGACCTGTCATCCATGTCGCCGGAGGTGAATCAATGCAGTTCACTAGCGGCAAGATCCGGAGGCTACACAGTAGAGTGCTAGTCAGCGAGAGCTGAGCTGGAACGGGGGACACACTGCGGAGTGGAGTTTGGGACGACCCCTCTCAATAGTGAACAGAATATTGGAATTCTCGTCACGGGGGCTTCTTGACCATGGCATCCCAAGGTTCTCCCGAGAGGCTTAGTGGACGACGTTTGCGTCGACACATCGGCTCGCTGGCACCTACCGTTCCCAGCAACTTGTGTCTGCCAGGTACACTTCTGGCAATAGGAATAGATCAGATGAGGGCAATTGTACAGGCGATTGCAACTTCCTTCTACGTGGCTTCTAGTCGAGCGGGGAATCAATTCATTGACGAGGTATCCGGCACCAGACTCATATGCTTTCCAGACGGTTCACCACCGCCGATTCCAGGCATGCTGGGGTAAGGAAGCCCGAGGCAAATCTGCATGACGTGCAAAAGGGTGTTTCGTCCTCCGGAGTACCTTGCTGTCCAGGTAATGTCACGGGTTAGGGTTAGCATGCGAATGTTCATTGGCTCTACGAACAGTGCAATACACGTATATTCGTCGCATTCACAAAACGTCCCCGCTCGTTGCTTGTATGGCTGCCGGACGGCACAAAAAGCCGTCACATATACCTGTGGCGGGATTATGCATGTTAGCGAGGGAACAAGATGTGGTGATCATCGCCTCGCCTGGTAATCGTGCAATCGTCTGCTTGAAGGGTAGGTATCATACTAACATGCGTAATCCTGCTATAGGTGTACTGCAGCGAGGTATTACTATAGCGCTTGTGAATATTGTTGATGCATCCTGAAGCAACCTCGATGCGTAGTGCAGGAACTGATGCCCGGGCTGTACGATAAGAGAGGCGGACAGAGGCGTGGACAAAGGAAAGGCAAAGGCTGTGTGTGTCACTCTGTACCCGCTGAATGAGACAGCGATACGACCTAATCATAGTCACCCTCCTTCCCAATTGTTGCTTGTTGGTGTGAAGGCTCGGCCAGACCTCCAGTGACTTCTTTGAAGGACCTGCATTAGCCTCACTGCACTTCTCTGGTTCCGTGTGGAAAAGGCAGGAGGGGAGGGAAGGGGGGAATCGTCCGAAAGATCAGCAGACAGTCCGTCCGAACAGTCGGTACACGTGTATTGATGCTGCGACTTCCGATCAGAAGACGAAACGAGTTTGGGAACTGTTCAAATTGCATGCAGGTATTGGGACGGAGATTCCAGTTTCTCTTTTCAACTCTGCACGTAATCTTGCCCCTTTCTCGCACAACCTCCGTCTTGCGCCAAGGCTCAGGTGCACAGGGAAGGTGCAGGAGATATCACGCCTTTCGCCACCCGATGCCAGCTAACCCAGCTCCAAAACGGACTGAGCCTGCTGAGAGCCTCAGACTTTGCTTCCCGCTCGTGGTCGATCAGAGCACAAGTTTCGTAGTACGAGAGGCCGTCACACCTGCAACCCACATTGACAACTCCGCGATTTCGTGGATCGCAATGACAGTTGGCGGAGCAAAACAATTGAAACACGTCGTCACTGGCCGTCAAATTGTTCGGTTGTTCGAAAAAGCCTGCTGGAAAGAGCTCCCGTCCCTGAATTCTGGGGCTTCATCCTCCAGTGGCCCTCCTCCTTGAAGCGAGCTAGGCCCCTCCTTACCCGTCCAATCATCGAGCTGCCTTTGACCTCGCTACTGCCGATTAGGGAAACCAGACTAGCGCTGGCAATGCGAGGCTAAAACGAAAGCGGTAAAGCCTTTCTGCGCTTGACCATACATAGCATAGCGGCTAGTACTCTAGCTCAGACCCGGGCCAGACCTCTGGAGGACAGGACCCCTGCCAGCGATACGTACCGTTCATGCTCCCGCTCCCGACATTGGGTGCTCATTTCCCTTCCCACACCCCGTATACGGGAGCACTTCCTCTGCTTCTTCCAGGTTCGTCTTGAAGCCTCTTCCGCGCCGTGTTCGACATTTCTCTGCGAAAGCCAGCTCCTACGGTGTTTCTACGTCCCACCTGCATCTCGTTTATTCTGTTTTACGAGAGGGAAGAGCAGTCTGGACGAACGTTGGCATCAATTGACCGCCCCGTGTCCGTGTGGCGCCTGGAGATCCCCCGTCTGGACTTCGACTTCAACTTCAACCGTTCTGCGACAAGTAAAGCCCACCGCCCCCTCCATGCTGGATTGACCGTCAACCGCCCCGTCTCCCAATTGTGCCACCTGGGCAGACAATTAGGGCTTTGTGTTTAACTCCCAGGTTCTTCTCCGTCGCCATTTGTGGGTGTTGCTGGCTGGTCCTTCCATCGTCCAGGGGCGTCTAGGTCGATCCGATCGTCAGGTCAGTTTGCCTTGTCACTTGCCCAGGGGGTCGTTCCTGGTCGGTGAACCACTCGCGTCCGGACTCGTACCACCTATCTCAACCTCAAGACTCTTACCATTTTCCATAATCATTAGATCGAACCAACCACCAGGCCATAACTTATCAAATCGCCTCCATTCACAACTGCGTGCTCTGTCCTGCCGGAGCCCAACTACGAACAATCATTGTAGCGTCGATTCGTCATTCGGTCAGCAGGCAATCGATCGTCTTCTCGCATTAGGACTTCCTCAACTGATATTGTTGGAATTGCTAGGCCTTAAGAAGCCGACGTTCAATCACTTAGTCCTTTCACCATCGACCAAAATGGCCTCCACCGCCACCAACGAGAAGGCTGATGCCCTCGGCCTGACAGTCGAGACGCACGCCCTTAACGACAAGCCGTCGCACGACACCCTCTCTTCAGACATGCCATCCGCCGAGAAGGCCCCTACACGGCTGTCGGACGTCTCCACAACCCACCAACCCAACCCCTTCGACACAGATATCGAGGCCATCATATCCAGCACGCACGAGAACCGCAACCTCTCGGCTCAGTGCACCCGCGGCGGCCCCGAGTGCCAGGTCTGGCCCGGCCAGGACCACTGGCGACGGAAGGCGAAGGCAGCCAAGAGGCAGCGCCGCACCTGCACCTGCCTGTCACACCTCAGCAAGCGGAACCGGATCATTGTCAAGATTCTGATCGGACTTCTGGTGATCGGCGTTGCGGTCGGTGTCGGCGTTGGCATCAGCAAGCCCCTTGGAGCTCGCATCTGGCACCCGAACGATCATTGAAGGGGCACTCCACAAGGCCTCCTGTGCCTGACCACGCTGCCGCAGCTCGCCTACCTTAAGAAGCACAACAGCGGTGGATGAGAGACAACTCGCGATACCCCTTTAGTCCTCTTTAGCACCCATTCTTCTGTATATACTTCAGCCCTTTTTTTTTTTTTTCCCTCTCTCTCTCTCTCTCTCTCTCTCTCTCCCTCTCTCTCCCTCTCTCTCACGGATCATGCCAGAGCAAGGCAAACGGCGTTTCACATTTCTTTTCCCCCACTGATAGGTACTAATAGACCAACAAAAATCAGGGTCGGCGTTGGGAGTTTTACCTTGATGTCTTACGGCCATATCTTCTTGGAAGCGGGTGGATGATGAGGTCTTAGGAGCACTACCTTGTTACCCGGATCATACAAAGGAGAGGATGAAGAAAGTGTCGGGACCTCTGTGTCATCTTAGGGAACGGGATATGAAACGACAGGTCCAACACAGACAAGCAGCTCATCCACGAATGTGGAAGCGCTCGTCTTTTCTTCATTTGTGTTTCCCTCGCTGTGCTTATGAGTGACTGCCCTTGCGTTTTAAAGCCTTGCTTGTCCAGGTTGATGTTGCTGACATGACAGCCCCTTACGGAGCAACCCCTTCTAGTCCCTGTCGTTGAACCATGTGGAGAGCTGCCTCTCTAGTCCTCCCCTACCGCCCATCACGGTGAGCTGCCTTTAATGCGGATCAATATTATCATGAGATGATGTCGTTGTCCTTCGAGGACCAGCGTCTAGGTCTAGTTCCCACCAGTTTCCTTTGATGTGATCGAACGACTGTTCGTGAATCTAACCTGGTGATCTTACAAGACTCTATTCTCACAGACTCCTACTTCTACCAGGTGCTGTATCCCTCCGCATCCTCAAGAGACAAACCAGTCCTTATATGACTCCACCAGCATGAAGCGAACCGAACATAGGAAAAGAAACTGAAAGAGACAACCAACAAGTCCCTGAACGCCTGCAACCGAGGGGCGCAGAACATGCCACATCTTCGGAATGGGTGTCCACAAGAGCACGCCCACGACCCCGTGAACAGAGCGAGATAAACGAAAGAAAAAGCAGCCAGATACTCCAACAAGACACATCACATCCACCGGTGTACTCTCTCATCCCGTCCAACAAGCACCTCAGAAGATATCGGGAAGCCCACAAACGGCCCGCTGACATCGAAAAACCCTCCAAATCATCACCTCTCCTAGGCGGGCAATCGAAACCAACTTCCCCCTACTTATCCTTCTTCCCCTTCCCCTTGTGGTCATCCCCCTTCTTATTCTTCCGGTTCTTCTTCTCGGCGTCCTCCTCGGCCTTCTTCCTCGCGGCCTCGGCCTCCCGCTCGCGGAGCCTCTGCCTCCACTGTTCCTCCTGCACGACCACGCCCTTGAACTTGCCGCCGCCTAGGGCGCTGCCACCGCCCTTGCGGACGGGAGGTGGGGGTGGATTGGTGGGGCCGGTGCTGGGGGAGGAGGAAGATGCGGTGGTGGTGCGGGAGGAAGTGGTCTGGTTGCGAGAAGACGACGGCTCGCGAGCTCGGGATGAGGAGGAAGGGTGGTGGCTCGATTGTGCTGCGCGAGAGGAAGACGGGGCGGCCTGCCGGGAGGAGGAGCCCGTGTGACGAGAGGACGAGCCCTCGTGACGAGAGTACGGGTCCCTGTGGCGAGATGACGACGCTGCACGAGACAAGGCACCCTTGGCATTGTCAGCGGACCGCTCCTTTGTCGGCTCTGAGCTCGACTGCTTGTCACGGGATGAAGCAGTGCGGCTGGACCGATACTGCTTGTCTTTCGAGGAGCTGGAAATGTGTGAGCGCTTGTCCCCGTTGCCATCTCGAGACGAGCTCGAGGCAGTGGACGCTCCATACCCGTTGCTAAAGTCACGCTCATCTATCGCCGACCTGAGCAACACGTCGTAAAACTGCCCGTCGCGGGAGAGTGACCGTCCGGACTGGCCGCTGTTGGACCTGTTGCTGTTGTTAAGCTTGCTATCCTGTTCGGGGAGAGGGCAGAGACCGCCATACCCTTTGCCAGCAGCGTTGGACCCGGAGCGCCTCGTCGATGAGCCGCTGTACTCGGAGCTGGAGCGATACGGCGCCGGCGAGCGGAAGGGCTTCGACGTGAACGGGTTCACCGCCGGGAGCCGGGAGCGGCTGCTGTTGGAGTCGCTGTCGCTGATGAGGCCCTCGAGGGCTGCGGCGTCGGGGTCGGAGAGGACGGACGCGGCGTCGGTCTCGCCCGCTCTGCCCAGGCGGGAGTTGAGCTTGTCCAGCCTGATCGGGGACGGCAGAGAGTTCGGGCTCAACGCACCGCTCATGAGGGCCGGAGAAGCTGCGGCATCGTCAGCTGGGTTGCCGCCGGTGCGGTAGACGAGCCTGTCTAGCGCGCTTTCCCTATGATGCGCCAGAGCGGGGAGCTGCGGCGGCGCATCGGCGACGGGGGTCTTGGAAGAGGAAGTGCCGGGGGACTCACCTGAGCCGGAGCTCGCGCCGTCGTTGCTGCCGGCGTCTCCTTCTCCTAGCTTCTTGCGTGGGGGTAGCTTCTTCTTCCGGCCGTGCTTGTCATAGCGCCAGGGATACCACCACTTCTCGAAGAAGTCCAGCTGCTGTTGCTCGACGTCCGGGTCTCGCTTTTTCTCGTGTCGCTTCTTAAGGATGACGGTCAAGATCTTGACGCCCACGGACATGACGAAGATGGCTACGATGGTGAGGTAGAGGGGGAGGAAGTTTAGGTGAGGATTGCCCGGGTGGTGAGGCTTGTCGAAGGCGTTGCCTTGCGGCTGGGGGGTTGAATCTGAGGCCATGCTTGTTAGCGTGGGGTGATGGGCAGTGGTAGAGGTGGATTGGTGATGATGGGGGAAAGTGAAGTGTGCTTGTTGGGGTTTGGGAGTGGAAGGTGCGAACGTCAAGCCCGCGGGAAAGTGTAGGGTTGAGTGGTGGTGCGAGTTGGAAGTGCTCGCACACGTAGGAGTCGGTGAACTGGCGACCTAAGGCAAAGGCACCTACCGTGGGTCTCCTGGTTTTCTAGATTTCTCCCAGCAAAGTGTTTGGAGGGGCTCAGTGTTCCGTGCCTGTGCACAGAGTACGAACGCTCTGCTCAACTGATTAATCTCACAGAAAGACTGTTTTCAGGCGTATTCCGTGAGAGGGTGGTGTCCAAGACAGACGAGAGGAGGAAAGGTAGTATCAGGGGAAACGCAACCTACATATGCGTTTTGGAAGCTATACGGACACTGTCTACCGCAATTTCACTCTCACAATGGCTTTGATGCAGTTCTTTGTCTTGCCCGAAATGCAGAGTGTACGCCAGGCTGCCATCATAAAGGCACAGCTCTCCTGACAACAGCCTTGTTCGGGAAGCCAAGAGAAACAGTCCCAGTTGATCAGTCACGGACAAAGATCTTGGTTAGAGTGACCGTCTGTCTCCATGGAAATCTCTATCGATGTCTTGGTTTGGGTATACACCCCAGCTATGCCAAGTGGCCACGCTTTCCACCATTCACCTTCAAAGATGGCAGATCTGGGTGTTACTGGCGTGGCGATGAGCACATAGCAGCGTTTCGGCGTCTACCATTAGAGGCTGCAATGCCCACACGGCGAGGGGCTGTCGTCAGCGTGGCCGTCATTACGCTGTTCCCGACGAGCTCGGCTGTCTCTCTCTGCCCGTTCACGGCGCTGCTGACGGCGTGCATGACAGGCAGCCGAATGAGGGCAGTGGCAGTTGCTGTCGTTGTCCCTGGCACTGCCTTGATGACCCTCGGGACCCTGAAGACCGTTCTGTAAGAAGTAGACAAAACAGGCCACCGCAATGCAATCCTCCCTACCCATGATGTCGGCGAAACTCTCTCAGATACCGTCAGTACCACGTTTTCGGTCTGTGTATTTGATACTTTACTTACAGTCACCGGTAGAGGTAGATGTCTTATGTTTAGGGTTAATTCGGCCGGAGACACTGGTGCGTCGGCTTGGTCACTTAGCTACTTAGAGTCTGCGATCTGGTGTAATACAGAAGTAGTTGAGAGTGACAGCGGAAGATGTAGCCGTTGGATTCGATGTGTGATGGTTCGATTTGGTGGAGATCAGACCCAGGCTACAAAAACAAGCTCTTATATACTTGCTGAGCCTGACTTTCACTGGATTGGCAGTCATCGCTGGCATGGACATTTGTTTTGAGGGTTCACTGCTCGCCGACAGACGACACGAGCCGCTTGACTGAACTACCACATAACCGTCCCCGTCACGAAGTTGTATGTACATACGCAAATGATTCAGCAAAAGGCGACAAATGTGTAAGGTCGGAAGAAGTGCGTAATCAATCCGTTCATGGCCTCAGCTCCTGAGGTTGTGAAGGTGCTGGTGGTGCTCCTGACAATGTGAGGATATTTGGTTTCATGTAGGCCAGGCCAAGTTGGTACGAGACCGAGCTCGGACGACGACCGGTGTTGAGGACAGTCAACACCAGGAGCAACACAGCGGCGATAATGCTCCTAATTTTGTCACCACGGCGGGCCCTGAGCTTCTATACCTACTTTAGGTATGGCAGGAATACGCACGTTAGCGCGGCAACTAGATATGGTGATCGTCTCCTCGCGTGGTAACCGTGCAATGGTCGAATCGTCTGCTCCTAGGGTAGGTACAACACTCAGATGCGTGATCCTGCTGCTATAGGTGTAATCATCCGCTCGAGTTGAGTGGTTGTTCCGGTTCGGACACCTGGCGGGCTCCGTCATGACCGGGACGTAAGGTGCTCCACCCGGAAGACCCGGTCCTCCACATGATTTTCCGGCCAAGAAGAATTGTCTCATTTCGGAGCAACAGTCAAGATTGCGCGGACCTTTCATGTCGAGCTTCACATGGAGACCAGGCTACACTACCGGCAACCCGTGTTGTCCACGTACATGGCCCACCATGCCCCCAAAAGTCCCTTGGCAGTTTGGAGCGGGATCCGCGCGGTCTCCACGATACCAGGTAGCTCTCGAACTGGGGCAAGGTCTGACAATGACACAGCAACTCCACATAGTGAGCGGTTCTTCGTACGATTCTCTCATGGTAGCTCTCTCAATATGGTCGCCGACGACGATGGTCAGGACCTCGGCCCCCTCGCACTAGGTCTGCGTGTCTGGGCTCGACACAAGCTAGTATGTAGTGACACTCAGACTCCAGAGCGAACTGATAACCTTGGTCTGAATGCTCAGTTAGGAGCGAGTCATGAAGAGCTGAGGATTAGGGGTCTTGGGGTAGGTCAAAGCACTCTTTAGCTTGATGCGCAAGCACCTTAAAGACTCGAGAAAGGCCGGGATGATGCTTTTATTAGATGCTGCTACTTGCTAGCTGTTGCGGATATCCAGACCGTCCGGATCCCCTCCTCTGGTGCTGGGTAATCCTGGGTCCAGAGTGTTCTCCTACGACGATAGTAAATAAACTTGTTACGTAGCTTGATAAACTATCTTACTGTACCTGGATGCCGTCCCCATGCGCCCATTAGACTTGGAGGTGGTCCGCCCTCACGTCGCTGTTCATGGTGCGACCTCTCATCACCTCGGTCCGGTTACCAGACACCTCAAAATGCACGTACCGCAATGTTGCCATGAATTCGCTGGCTGACCGAGACATCCTGTCCACGTTTCTACCCCAAACGTCGGGACCGTGGAGGGTTACACTGTGGTCGGTCTTGTGCCAAAATTGGCAGGCAGAGCGACAGCAGAACGTGGTTCCGGGACGCGTACCTTGCATAGCTCACCGGTAGGATTCGCGATGCATTGATCGCGCATGGGTGCCGGCCATTGTGTTTTCTTCGTCTAAAAACAACTGTCTGCAGGGTTGTCTCGATAGTGCAACGTGCCCTTTCTGTCGGCGCACACGGCATTCTTTAGACATGGTGCAGGATTGTCAGTCCCGTCTATGGTCTAGACTGTAGGCGTCGAGCCTACAGGTAGTCTAGTCTAGCAGACGAACCACATCACCCAATGTGCCTAGAAACCCCTCACCTGGAGAGCGCCCGCCCATCTCGAACTGCATGAACACGCCGCCGCCGCCGTCAGTGTTGGACGGATCATCATGGGAAGCTAACATGTATAGATCAACAGTCGCTCCCCCCTGTCCAGTGCACTTCCTCGTCCTCAAGTCGCTTAAGAGCGCCGCATTCAGAAGCGCGAAGGACCTCAGAGCGGTGCAGAAGAGGCTTGTCGCTAATCGATAGTGGCTGCGCTGATAGCTCTGGTTAGGATAGCTACCTGGGAGGTATCGCCGGAGCACGGACACGGACAGACGATGGCCTGGGTAGCGGTGCATTAGTTGCCGCTAGACGCTCTCAGGGGAGGAGAACTTGACCCTTGTTTGCGGCAAATTTTAATTTCGATCTGTCGATGTTGGGGCGTCTCCTGCCGTTCGTCGGTACGAAAGTACAAGAAAGTGGGAGAAAGGAGCGATCCAGGCCGGGGCAGACAGCCACGGTGGGTTGATGCAGTGCTGCCCTTGTTGCCGTACCTACACGTGTACCAGGTACCTTCCATCCCCCTTGGGCGCCTTCTGTATGGAAAGGCAAGAGCGCCGCGTTTGTCTTCCGACTCTTGTTTGTTGTTTTCTCTTCCCTTCGTTCTCGAGACTGTTTGTTTGTCGTTTCGTTGCGCCTCTCGACTTCGAGTCCAATCGTTCTTCTCCCTTATAGAGGTTTTGGCGGCCGAGTCCTATCGAGTACCTAACACACGACGATCATCCATTGAAGAATCGAATCACCCCTATCTCGCGCAGGAGACCCTCTTTCGCAACTTCGTTTTTCGCTGATTTTCGGAAAACACATACAAATATCTGGGCACTGCAGGCTTGCGAGAGAGGAATTTTAAGAGGCGCACATCTTGTTGGTGAGGTCATTTTGCGATCGAATTACAGTTTGCGACGTGGGACAGACTGAAAGCGAGTTGGGGGAAAGCCGACGACAAGTGCTGGCGCTGCTTCTTCTGTGATATAAGAAGACGGGACCTCGGCATTGAACGTTCTCCTTATTGCGCTCATGGCTGCCATGCTATGACTGATTGTTTTATCCTTCTCTGGCTATCACTCTCCGCTTCAGCTTCTCCCGCGATACGCTTTCAGTCAGGAGCTCTTACTAACGAGGACCCAAGACTCTGCGCGACCGCGTCGGGAGCAGGAACCGCAGCTTATACCCTTTTTTGCGTCTATCTTATCGCCATTTGCAAACGCGAATTGTCAATCGGCTATTCCCGGTCTCAGTCCGGTACAAAACGAACCGGAGATCTCTCCCGTCGACCCCACCGACCCCGGTCCGGCGACCCCTCCAATTCGACGACCGCTGCCGGCGCACGGTAGCAATCGCTCAGCTATAATGGGCTTATTCTCCCGCAAGGACAAACCCAACAAGGCGAAACCAGCTCTCGCGACGTCCAACTCACACTCGTCTCTGCATTCTGGCTCCTCGATCAAGTCGCCCCCGCCTACGTCAAGCTTTGGCCGAAACAATCGGACATCAGCCGGCACGGGGAACACGAGCAGTCCAGGGACACCCCTGACGCCCTTCTCGCCCGCCCACAGCATGGCCAAGGTCGACCTCCCCCGTCCGCCCGACCCGCAGCTCGACCCAGTGGGATACCTGAGGAGCTTAAACGCCGTCAGGGAACGATGCAGCATAGTGACTAACAAGGCGCTACGCAACGACCTCCACCATTTCGACGTGGATATGCACAAGTTCGATGACGTGGTGACATTCGTTGCTAATATCATCAAGGTGAGACCAGACCAGGCGACTGACTCCCGTGCTTGCCGCTGCCATACATAAGGAGTCTGTGTCATTGACCAAGCCACACCAACCTAGAGAGACTACGACGCCCCTTTTACGAGCATTCCGCCCCATGGCCGCCATCAGCACTTTGCTGTCGGCGGCCGCGACCGCGTAGCTCAGCTCCTGTCGACTTTCCCCGAGGATGTCGACAATACAGAGAGGTGCAGGCGGTTGATCGACCTGTTCCTTGTGAGCGTGCTTCTTGATGCTGGCGCGGGCACCCAGTGGAGCTTCAAGAGCGGGGAGAACGGCAAAGTTTACAGACGGTCCGAAGGCATCGCCGTGGCGAGTCTGGAGATGTTCAAGACGGTACGCTGACAGTGGGAAAATATTATGAAGCTGCGGGCTGACATGCATAGGGTCTCTTCTCCGGCAACAAGAGCAACAAGTACCAGGTCGACAAAGCAGCGCTGCAACAACTTACTGTTGACCAACTCGCGCGCGGACTGCAGTCTCGGCCTGGCAACGAAATGGCAGGTTTGGAGGGGCGGACATCGCTGTTGGTTAGGCTGGCCAGTGCACTTGACGAGAGGAAAGACATCTTCGGCGAGAATGGCCGGCCGGGCAACATGCTGGGTAAGCACTCTGGAACATGTTCCAGCGCACATCATCTGACCATGTGTGCCCTCCAGATTATCTCCTCTCACATCCCTTGACACAAGCTTCGAGTACGGTCATCGTTCCGATCCCGGTGTTGTGGGATGTTCTCCTCAACGGTCTGATGCCCATCTGGCCAGCTTCGCGCACGGCAATCAATGGAGTCTCGCTCGGCGACGCTTGGCCATGCAGTTCGATGCCTCAACCAACACAGCCACCGAGCAGCCCGACCTTCTCGCCGTTCCCCAACAGCAACGGGCAGCCTGCCGTTGCGCCATGGGAGAGCATCCTCCCCTTCCACAAGCTCACCCAGTGGCTCACCTACTCGCTGATGCAGCCGATGCAGAGCATTATGAAGATTCACTTTGCTGGTGCGGAACTTCTAACCGGTCTGCCAGAGTACCGGAATGGCGGCCTATTCATCGACCTGGGAGTGTTGACATTGAAGAAAGAGGACGAGGCCCGGGGCCTCCAAAACTACACCAAGCACTGCGAGCGCACTGGATCCAGCGGCGTCGAGGTTGCGCCTATGTTTGAACCAGGCGATGACGTAATTGTGGAATGGAGAGGTGTGACTGTCGGGTTCCTCGATAAGCTCTGCGTCGAGATCAACAGGGTGTTGGCTCCGGAGCTGGCTGGGAACGAACTCAGTTTGCCGCAGGTACTGGAGGCTGGAAGCTGGAAGGTAGGTCAAAATCAGTTCGCGCCGTTTATCCGGGGCACGCACGCTAACCCAAGCTCTGTAGGGTGGACGAGAGATGGCGGAATATTCCCGTCCCAATACCAAGGAGCCGCCAATTCTGATTGACAGCGATGGGACCGTCTTCTAAACTCCTGGGTTTTACGAATGCTTGGTTCCGATTCGAAAGGTCGGCACTGCGCCTTCCATGTCTTGAATGGCATATGAACGCTGGCAACTTGGGATGGGTTATGAATCTGATTGGTGCGGCATTCCTGGATCAGCCGGTGGTGGCTTCTGGTTCACTTTGCTTGGAGAGAAAGCTGACGCTGAGAGGCAATGTCTGGTGATGAGATTGCGGCCTTTCTATACCTAACTCACCTAAGTTACCTTGACCCAAACCTGCCTTAGTCTAGCATCTGAGTCCAGTATCGGTAGCAATGCACGCAAGCTTCACTTACCGCTCACCAAACATGTGAAACTACCACGTAATCAAAACCAATGCAGAGTACGTGGGTTATTCACTGCCATAGACATGCATACTTCCCCAAAAAGACAAGCGACAATGCCTTGAGCATGTGAAGGTCGCTTTGATACCGTTCCTTGAAGGTACCTTACATAAGATACGAAGCGGTCCTCTCAAGCTTCCATCCCCACTCTGCAGATCGCGCACCCCTGCAACCGCAACAATTCCAGCCTCATCCAGTACGTAGCCAAGGTACGTGACTCCAGTCAACGCCATTTCGTCCTTTTCAGCCTCGCACCTTCAACAAGCAGCACTCGAAACCATCGCCAAGTACACAATACTGCATACGATGGCGAGTGCATCACAAGAAGGGCCCAAGCTCCTTTGGAACACAGAAAGCGTCAAGGACGTGGCAGAATCGGTCGGCATCTCGGCGCTGAACGAGGATGCGCTCCGGACGCTGTCGCAAGATGTCGAGTACCGCATCGGCCAGGTGATCGTCGAGGCGCTCCGCTTCATGCGTGCTGCGAACCGGACGACACTCACGGTACAGGACGTCTCTCAGGCGATGAAGGTTCTCGACGTCGAACCCTTGTACGGCTACGACTCGACGCGACCTCTGCGTTACGGCGAAGCCAGCCTGGGGCCGGGCCAACCTCTGTTCTACATCGAGGACGAGGAAGTCGACTTTGAGAAGCTCATCAACGCGCCATTACCCAAGGTGCCGCGAGATATGAGCTTCACCGGTACGTCTACAGCACAGCCGTGCCCCGTTCATCCGAGCAGAAAGCTAACCCTTCCCCAGCCCACTGGCTTGCAATAGAAGGCGTCCAACCCGCCATCCCCCAGAACCCGACCTCAGCCGAGACGTCTTCCAAAGAACTCCTGCCCAAGGGTCCGGGAGCGAACCCAGCCCTCGCCGCCCTAGCAGGCAACGACAACGTCTCCTTCCGACCGGCGGTCAAGCACGTCATCTCGAAGGAACTCATCCTCTACTTCGACAAGATCCAAGCCGCCATCCTAGACGAGGACCCGGACGAGGAGAAGATACGCTTCCGCGCCGCCGCGCTCGAGTCGGTCCGGTCTGACCCCGGGCTGCACCAGCTCCTCCCCTATTTCGTAACCTTCATCACCAACCAGGTCACGCACCGGCTGGACGACACCTTTGTGCTCCGGCAGATGATGGAGCTGACCGAGGCCGTCATCGCGAACCCGCACATGTTCCTCGAGCCCTACGCCAGCGCCCTGTCGGCGCCGGTGCTCACCTGCCTGATCGGGCGGCACCTCGGCGCCGGCTCGGAGGACGGCAGGGACGCCGTGGTGGAGCAGTACAAGCTCCGCGAGCTGGCGGCCAGCCTGCTCGGCACCATCGCGAAGAAGTACAGCCGCGCCAACTCGCTGCTGCGGCCCAAGCTCACGCGGACGTGCCTCAAGGCCTTCCTCGACCCCACCAGGTCGCCGGCGGTGCTGTTCGGGGCGGTCAAGGGGCTGGCGGAGGTGGGCGGGCCCGAGGCGGTTAGGGTCCTGCTCATTCCCAACCTCAGGCCGTTCGACGAGGCGATACTGCGACCTCTGAGGGAGAAGAGCGAGGGGGCGGGGCTGGAGCTGGAGGCGCTGCTGGGGGGTATCATGGCGGCGCTGTGGAGTCTGTGTAACGGCCCTAGGGAGGCGCTGGAGGCGAAGACGGGGCCGCCGGTCGAGGAGAGCGTGAGGAATGAGCTTGTCGAGTTTGTCGGGGAGACTGTGGGCGAGCAGGTTGCGCGCTCTAGAAAGGAGGCGCTTATCAAGGCTGTGCTTGAGGCGAGGGATTTTGCTGATCATTAGGGAATGGTAGGGCTGTGATCCGGGGCCGGCGTAAAGATAAGGATTTGGCGTTCGGCGTAATGCGTAATGGCTAAAAGGGGGACAAGATACCGTACGCATCCCATGGCTAAGCGATCACTCGATTGATAGGGATCAAGAGGAATATGAATAATGGGTTTGATACCGATGACAGTACATATATCACACTGAGTCCTCCGACTCACTCTCCAATTTGAGCATCTCTATAACCGCATCTCACCCCGGCCGGACATACCGGCAGTAGCAGTAACCAGTTCCTCCTGACAACCACCGTGCGCCATTATTCCCTCCCTTCCTCTCACCCAGTCACGCCAATCTACAGCAACAACAGGCCCAGCGAAGCCACAATAGAAGCACCCCAGAGGTACCAGCCACTGCGGACAATGACCCTCTTGTTGAAGCCCCAGGCCATGTCGTAGGCGGCGTGCCGCACGCCGTTGAAGAGGTGGAAGACGAAGGGCCAGGCGACGAGGAACTTGGCGCCGGCCTTGACGGCGACGGGGAGGCCCGCGAAGGCGGCGACGAGCGAGGCGCTCTCGAGGTGCCAGCCGATCAGGGGCGCCGCGAGGTAGGCGATGCTGTAGCCGTAGAGCAGGCCCGTGAAGCCGGCGCCCGTGAAGCGCTGCCAGATGGAGCCGGTGAAGAAGGTCTGCTTCTTGTCGTAGATCTCGAGGTGGGGGGCGACGGGCCGCTTGAGGCGCTGGGCGTCCAGGAGGGCGCGGGCGTCCTCTGCCGTGAGCTTCTGGGTTGCTACGGCGCTGTGGTTAAGGTTTGTTAGCTGGGGGGTTTGGGGGATGATGCGGATTGGACCGAGGTGGTCGGCCCGAGGGGGAGGGTGGAAGTACCGGCTCTGGGTTGTGGAGAGGTTGGATGTGAGGGCCAGACGGGCGAGGTTCTGGGTGAAGAAGGCATTCTGGGGGGCGGCCGTCACTTATGGAGGGAAGAGGATTTGTTAGCCGTGGTGGTCCGAGTAGCTGGTGAGGGATCATGATATCATGCACTTACCTCGCCGGAGGGCGGTGGTGCCGAGTCTCTGGGCAATCATTGTGGTGATGGGTGCGAGGAACAGTAAGCTGTCACGCAAAGGGATCGTCGAGGGCGGGTGTCTGTAAAGGGGCGGGCTCAATTGACGTGCACAAAAAGCTCCGGTTGCGCCAGCGAGGTCGATGATGATCTTGAATTGGAAGTCGCGGAACGCAGCGACTCCAGCCAGTACGTTAACCGAGGCCGATGGGCCAATCAGCGGCCTTGCGATTTCAAGCATTCTGTCACCCGTGCACGTGCTGGCGCCCCACACACCCGATATCAAAATGAATTTTTGACTGCCGCTCTCCCATTCTGCTTCTTCTTCTTCTTCTTCTCTTCAGATAGAAAAGGGCATCCAGCCATGGCGTGCCAAAGGATTTGCGTCCTGCTGCGGCGCGCATACGTGGTTCGACGGCTTTGGTCGTCACGGATGCTCTGAGAGCAAATGGTCCGTCGTTAATCTCAGCCGTCGGTTTCTCCGTCCGTAGGCTGTTTCAAAAAAGAGATCTACATTCATTCGTCGTGCGTTTGTATATTCAGCTTTCCTTGAGGAGTTCACGATGCGCTCTGGGATCTAATATACGGGCTGCCTACCCACAGGACCGTGAAACCGCTGCCTTGCCCGACGAACCGTTGGGCCTAGGCTTGGACTGCGACCGTCTTTGAAAAAAGAAAGACAGACATCCAATCGCTAATACTAAGGTAGAGAGCAATGTAGGTCCAAGCTGATCAGTGAGCGACTGCTCACGGTATTCCCGTGACCCTACTGGCAATTGCCCTGGCATCCTGCCTCTTCTCGTCATGATCAAGCGCCCTCCTAGCGGGCATCTGGCTGTTCACCTACCGACCGCTAAAGAAACCCTTAACTGCACCTACTAATCCGCTAGAGCTACTGTTTCGCTTCTGCAACTGCCGCCGATAACCGGCACCGCCGCCAATGGCGGTGCCCCCTCCTTGCCCGGGATATGCCCCCGGCGTGTACTCCGGAACGCCGCTATACCTTTGGCTTGGGCCTTGGGACGAGTACCCGCTGTCGCCGGGGGCATCTCCGTCGTCGTACGCACCTGGAGGGGCATGAGGGCCTGTGCCATAGTAGGGAGGGTCGGTGTGGTTATGCTGACCTCCTGCAAGTCTTCTGTTGCTGCTGCCCCCGCCGCTGGGGTACCGCTGGTACTTGCTGCTACTGCTGCCACCTCCTCTAGGCTCTTGGCCGTAGTAGTTTTCACCTCGGCTGGCGGTGTAGCTGGTGGTGGCGGCAGGTACCCTAGTGGCAGATCTGGCTTGGTTCCGCTGGTTCGACTTTCCGTTGCGGCCTGGGCCGTGGTGGTGATGATTGCGGCCCTGGACCCTGAAGGGTCGCTCGCGGTAGGTGGCTTGGTGGGCCTCGGTAAGGCCGTCCTTGACGTCCTGCAGCATGGCGCCGAAGTGGCGGAGGTCGTAGAGACGGCCCACCTCGGCCGCGACGCCGGCCTCGTCGAGCATACTGATGCCGGACCGGCCGCCGACCGCCATGCTCGCGGCCAGCGTGTCGACCAGCTGCACGTGGGCCTTGTAGTCCTTGCGCAGGTCGTCGAGCTTGGTGTTGTCGCGCGAGACGCGCGCCTTCTGCTCCTCCTCCTGGATCAGCATGTCGAGGTACTCGAGCGTCGCGTCGTTGTAGGGCGTGATGGAGTGCTGCTTGAGGAAGATGCCGAAGCGCGCGGCCGACTCCTGGATCTGCTTGTGCTCGGCCCGGTACTCCTCCACGAGCTTCTCGAGGTCGCGGATCGCAGTTTGCTTCACCGTGATGTCGTCGGCGTTCTGTCGGAACAGTCGCTGCGCCTCGGTGTCGTCGACCATGGCAGTGTATTCCTGTCGGTGCAAAGTAAGCTTCTTTTCCCAGCATGCTTGTCACCATCCCCCAAGGCGATGGGGAACGGGGGATCGGAAGGTTTGGTACGCACCTCGAGCTCGTGGTAGACGTGCAAATGCTCCTGCCAACTGTGTCCGCATGAGCTGTGCCTGCAGGTGTTGGACTGGCCTATGTTGAAGGCATAACACTGCATCAGCTCGGGGCAGTTGACGCGGTCCACCTCGACGTTATCGAGGTAGCACGGGTCGTGACATGGGTTCTTGTAGATGCGTACAAGCGTTCCTGTCCCGTCATCACTCCAGTCGACACATGCCTCGTTGCGGCACACGGTGCGCGGGCGGTCCAATTTGATGGTCTTGAGGTGTCGTTTTGGCACCTTCAGGCGCTGGCGCAACTTGTCGCCCGACAGCCGCGTGTCGCGCAGCTGGTCCATCTGCTCTTTGCACAGCTTGATGTTGGTGTTGATAAGCTGCGAGATGTCGGCCATAGGCTTGGTGAGCTCGGCGATCAGCTGGCGTGTGCCGTTGAGGCTCATGGTGCTCTTGACCTGGTGTGGCGTTCTCGTCTCGAAGTATTCGACCAAACGCACGGCCTCGGCGCGTGAGTGCTCCCAGCTGCGGCGGAAGTCCTCCTCGTTCTCCATCACCACGCCGTTCTTGAAGGCAGCCAGGAAGCGGAAACTCTCCGAGTCGAAGCAGTACGTGTTCTGGTTTTCGAGCGCGAGCCCGATGTCCTGGTGCTTCTGGAGGAGCGAAGACAGCGGGCCGAAGGTGTCGCCGGGACTGTAGTTGGAGATGCGCGTATTGGTGAAGCCGAAGGCCATGTTGCGCGAGGCGCTACGGTGCAGGTGCGTCAGTAACTCCTGCATGCAGAAGTTGAATGTCACCGTCAGCCGCGAGTTGTTGCTCTTGAGCAGGATGAGCACGCCGTGTAGCTGCTCGTAGGCGCTGAGGGTGCGGAGAATGTCGGCCATGTTCTTCTTGTCGAAGGTCAAGCCACGCGTGTCGCCAATGCCCGGCGTGTCGATGAGCCGAATGGTCTTTGTGCCGATATTGACGGGATACACGGCCGTCTCCTGCGTGGCTGACGCGCCGCCACTGCCGTCGTGCTCGTCGTCGCGCATGCCTACCTTGATCTTGCGCTCCTCAATGGCGCCGTTGGGCCGCGACCGGTCCATAGTCTGAATCGAGAAAGAGCACGGGATGACCCAGTTTAGTTGCTCGGCGCGTTTGGCCTCCTCCAACGTGTCGAACGACAGGTAGTTGACGAAGGAGTTGATGAAGGTGGACTTGCCCACGCCAGTCTCGCCCAGAATCAGGATGTTGACATAGTCCGTCTGGTCAAGACTCTTCAAAATGGACAGCAGCTGCGCTTCGTTTGCGTAGGCCACAAAGTCGCTCTGGCTGTTGGCCTTCTGGCCTGCGTGTCCTCGTCCTCCCGGCCCTCCACCTTGGACATGGTTTGGGTTATTGCACTTGAACCGCCACCGGTTGAACTTGGCTCGCCCGCAGCCGCAGTAGAGGTAGTCATCTGAAAAGCCGAACTCAACCTGTTCGTGACAGTGTGCACAGATCCAGTGGCATACTTGCAGCTTGTTACAGTTGGCGCCGGGGCAAGGGATCTTGACCATGCGCCGTTGCACCGGCTTCTGGATCTTCTCGCCGGACTCGAGCGCTCCGGCATCGCATATGGCAAACGACTGGTCAGCCTCGAACTGACGCTGCCCGTACAGGTCTTGCGTCACCTCGCGCCCGGTATGGTCGTAACTGGCAATTTGCACCCGATCCAGGTGCACGTCTAAGGCATCGCAGTCCATCACCACAACTGCCATGTCTCGGGGCTGGCTGGCTGCCATGGCCAGCAGCTCCGCGAGCAGCGCTTGGTTCGATTCCCAGGCTGCCACATCTGCCATCATGGCAGACTGACTGAACCTGAGTACGAAGTACTCGCGCTGTTGCCGTCGGCGACTCGGAGCAGCGGGATTGCCTACGACGTCGTCCAGGCTGAGACCGTTGTAGCCGATGTAGACGGCTCCTTGAGTGACCGCGGCGTTGACAAAATCGATCTTGGCTCGCTGCTCTGGCTCTGAGTCGGGGATGTGGGCGTGCCGCAGCCGGAGCTGCTCCAGGCTATCGATCAGGCCGTCCATCGCCGTCTGGTCCGGCCCAGTCGTGCGCGCCCGTATTAGGAGATGACCATACGTCCTCTTCAGGTTCGCCGTTTCTCGGTCGACGGTAGCCACGGCGTCCTCGACTTCCCGGATGTGGTCAGACGGCGTGTACGACCTGTGCCTCGTCAGGAAGCCGGCATAGTCTGCCAGTCTGGTCTGCAGGGACGCCAATTTGTCATTCTCGTTCAACACGGCACTGAGAAAGTCGTGCTTGATGGGAAGTAGATTGCTGTCGCCGCCCAGTAGTGATGCTGTCATGCCCTGAAGTTGCAAGATATTCGCCACTGTCCGGATGGGCAATAGAGTGTACCAAATGGGCTCCCCCTTTCCTGGGTTATTTTGATTGTGCTGAAGCAAGGATGGCAAGAGCTTGATGAACTCGAACGCCTCCTTCAAGTTCTCCATTACCACACCGTCCTCCGTAAACACCTCGCTGTACGCAACAATGTCGAGGGCCATTCCTACTGCTTCGATGCTGCGCAGTTCCGGGTTGGGAACGTACTCCAGCTCGTCGACGGCGCTTTTGAAACCGCCGATGGCGCGGTGAAATGGCTCTTGCCTACCAGTCTCGGTCGACCCTTCGTGCTGGGTCACGCATCGAGCAGCGATGACGGTCTGACATCCCCACTCAATACTTGTGACGACGTGGGTGAAGTTCACGGCCTGCAACGCCGCTGCGTCGACGTACTGTCGCAGAGTAGGACTGTTGAGCTGCAGCGTGTCGTGGGCTGTGGTTACCCGGTGATGGACTGCGCCAAACGTCGTCGGCGTACCTCCTTTGAGCTCTTCACGGAAGAACAAACCTGATCCCCCTGCGGGGGCCAGACCAGCGAAGAAGCTGGCTGCTAGTCCTGGCCCAATGTCGAGCAGATCAAACCGCCCTTTATGCGAGTCATCAAAGCTCAGAGTTGAGGTTGTTTTCTTGTTCTTGGATGCCTCGACTGCGTCGTCAGACAGTTGCCCCGAGAAGAGAGACGTGCCTTGAAAGGTATCTGTCTGAGCGTTGTAGAACGTCCCCAACCTGACCTTCTGCCCGAAGGCTGGCCGCCCCAGAGCGTGACTCATGTCAAAGAAGGGTATCCCAGACCCTTATGGATTGAGAGTCGGTCGTCAGAGATCAGAATGGAGATCAGAAGAACCTGGCTAAAGTGTGTGTGTAGCTGTTGCAAATACTCTCCACGATTACAACAAGGGTTGAAAACATGAGTGTTGGCCTGACAAGCCCGCCTTGGAGCAGCCTGCTTGTATTTGGTTTGTCCAGCCATCGTTCAGTTACTCGCTGCCTTCTAGCGGACGCGAGGAAGGGCATCTCCATCTGGAGCCTTGTCCTGACCAAACAGGCAAGCAACACAGAGGAAGGAATATCGGATTCTCATTGAGCCATTGGATGCCCTGCTTTTGGGCGCCATGAAACAGAAATCACTGTGGCTGCAAATCACTGCAGGAAAGCTGAACATTGCATGCGACTATTGATTCACCTTCAGCACGCCAGGGGGTGAAGCTAGCGGAAGCAGCCTCGTGCTGCCCTTCACATCAGAAACCAGCGGAGGCAATGTTCAAGATGTTATCCCAGGAGGAGAGCTGGCAATGTGTCATTGTGTCGTGGATTGTGTCGTGGCCATCTCTGTTCCGATCTGGACACACGGACCGGGGAAGTGCTACGCTTTGGCGATCAAGCACGCCGGCGCCTTCACCCCCGAGTGGACGGCCATTCATTGTCCATGAAGAAGAAGACGAAGATCACGAAGAAGGAGGTTGAGCCTGGAGAGAAGTCGCCAGCCCAGGTCCGGTTGGGCCGCTGGCTGCCAGGCGTCCGCGAGCAGAAACGTGGTGCGATCCCGCGAAATACCGAAACAGTCAAGACAAACCCAAGTCCAGGGGCAGGATTGCCATCTAGTCCTGGTACCCTCAATGTCCCCCAGGCTGGAGTCACTGTAACCGAGGCAACCGACAGCAAGAATAAGATCTCATCTACCACAGCCCGGCGGCCAGTCTCGAAAAAGCCAGTCCCGAAACGAGATACTACTCCTGTTAGGTTAGGCCTAAAACCTGAGAACGAGTGCGTGTGTTCAATATTTTTACTTCTCCTTGATTCCAATCTCCTTGATTCCAAGTGCAAGAAGTGCAAATGCTAATGCCTGATTCACAGCCAGAAGGAGACTCGATGGGCATGCGCCAGTTCGGTGGAACAATGTTCACCACCTGCAAGGACCATTCATGTGGTAGTCGGACGCCTTCTCGGTCAAATTGTCTTTCAGGTCGACAGAGAAGCGGCATCGTCCACTTCCAAGCTCTTCCGCGCCGTTTCCACGAGGGAAGACGACCTATCCTTGTCATCGTCGCCCCAATTGTCGAATTGCCTGCCGGCCGTCCTGCTCCCCAACCAAGACCCGGCCGTTTTCCGCATGTACGAGCAGTGGCTCGGCACCAAACCGCTGCCCCAACCACTGCCGTTCAGACCGGGCGAGTGCTCCGCAGAGCCGTGGTTCTCACTCGCCGCTCACGCGTGCGTCCTGGGCAGCCGCCTGCGGGCCCCGGACTTTGAGCGGTACGCGCTATCACATCTTGTTCAGAACTGCGCGGCAATGGGGTTTGGCCCGTGGAAGTCCATAGAGGATGCCGGACGGTGGTGGCGTCGGCCCCGGGCCCTGGAACGGTTCGGCAACCACTGGGTGGCGTGGAATTGCTCTCTGGTCATGCGGGAGGACGGTACGCTACCGCCTGGCAGCGAGTATATCGGTCTTAGGGCGGCGGCGTTGCTCGGAGAGGTTACTAGAGACGGCACACCGGATCCACGGCTGGTCGAACTAGACCATTGGTTCGAAGCATGCGGTGATAGTGTTGCCCCCGAGTGTCTGCATAATCCTCGCATCCGCCAGCTTACCGAAGAGGAAGCATTTGCCACGGCGGCACGGCTTGCCCGAGAGCTGAGGAGGGAAGAGGAGGAAAGCTCGAGCGGGTCATATATGCAGGAGTGCAGGTTGCGGACAGGGAGCGCATAGATACCGTGGTAGCTATTGAAAGAAACACTTTGCGACAAACTATCATGACAACGAGCAACACTAAAACGCAGTCTAAGCCTTATCGCCCATCACCCACTTACTAACGACAACCTCATCCCCCTTAACATCCACAACAAACTCCTGGATCAGCCCCTCCCCCTCCCCTTCCTCAATCTCGCGGTCCTCGTCCAGGTAGCTCTCAACCAGCCGGTCCTGCACGTCCTCGACGGCCTTGCGCAGGCTGCGCGCCCCGAGCTCCTCGCTGTACTCCGTCTCGGCCAGGCGCGCGCACACGCTTGTGTCGCGGCGCACGCGCAGCCGCACGTTGCCGAGCAGCTGCTCCCCGTCCGCCTCCGGTCCCGGCCGCAGCCGCACCGGGTCGCGGACCCGCCCCGCCATCTCGAGCAGGAACTTGTGCACCACCACGGCCTGCTCGCCCCGCGAGAAGGGCAGGAAGGGAATGAAGTCGGACACGCGGCCCGTGACGGGCGCGCCGAAGCGGTCGAGGAAGGCCGCGCGGAGCGCCGTCGCCAGCTTCTTGGCGAGGCGCTGCGAGGCGGCGTCGTCATCGCCGCCGTTGCCGTTGGTGCCACCGTTGGCGCTGCCGCCGTCGTTGCCCTGCTGCAGGATGGCCGGGTTGGCGCCGCAGAACTGGATGATGGTGTCATCCAGCGCGTTGGTGGCCAGGATCCAGATCGTGCGCGAGCAGTCGATGGTGGCCAGACTACGGCGATCCTGGTACTCGCCGTTGTCGAAGGGCAGCAGCAGGGACTGGTGGATCTCGCGGCTCGTCTTCTCGAACTCGTCGAGGAACACGATGGACCGCCGCCCGGCGTTGTGCGCGATGAAGTTGTTCAGCGGGCTCCCGCGCTCGGACCCGACGTACGGGGCGCGCGGGCCGAACAGCTCCTTCTCCGTGTTGACGATGGTGCAGTCGACAACCTGCAGCTCCAGCCCGAGCAGGTAGCCGAGCTTGCGGGCGAGCTCGGTCTTACCGTGGCCGCTGGGGCCGGCGAAGGCGAGCACCAGCGGCTTCTTGCTGGGTACCGTGATGTAAGTCAACAGCTTGCGCAGCAGTCGGTTTGCCGCAATTGTCTGTCCGATGAGGTAGTAAGGGATGCCGAGGATGGCCTCGGCGTTTCGCAGAGCCGCGATCTGCCGGTGGCGCACACCTGCGCGTTTGAGCTTGGTCGCGCGGTCGAGGTAGTACCGCTGGGTGAGGTTCGCCGTGCGGGCGAGTGCTATGCGCATGGCAGGGGTGCTGCACCAACGCCACTCTTCCTTGGTAGGAATAACAGTGGCGGGGCCAGCTTCATCACCGCTACCGACGTCAGCATGGGTTACGCTGTCTTCATCCTCCTCTGCCTCTTCCAGCTCGTCGTTCGCGTCGATTTCGTCCCGAAAGACCCCATCCTCAGGCAGGTCACGGTTGTAAGGCGCATAAAACTCGGTCGGGATGCACTTCGGAGAAGCGCCGAGACTCAGCAGCGTTGCCACGATGGGCGAGGTGTCGCGCCCTTCCAGCTGGTCGCTGAGCACAATAGCATAGGCGAGCAAAGGCGTGCCCGTCGGCGGGTGTACCGCCGAGATATTCGCGCCGTAGCCAGCCCACAGCCTCAAGATGGCCGGTTCGTCCGTCTGGACTGCATAGAAGATGGAGGGAACTCCTTCTACGGTGCCATTGATGCGCCGCTTGATGAACGAACCCGTAAACTCGCGCAGATACTTCTGGATCGTTGTCACATCAGCGCCGTGCTGGACAGCCGCGCATAGCTGGCGCAGGTTGAAGTCGGCGCTTCCCCCAACCGGCAGGGCGCCTGGTGGCAGGGCTGCTGCATTGTCTCGTCCGGCTGCAAGGATTGCGAGCGCCTCGTGCTCGGGTAGCAGTGGAAGACGGAAGTCCCAGTCTTGCGGCTCGTCCACGGCCGTGGAGTCCAAAACTGTTGTCTGTTGGCTATCGACCTGGTAAGCTGTCTGCCCGGCGAAAACTGGTGCAGCCGGCACGACACCAGTCTCATTTTCTGCTGGGTGGATCGAGTAGACGATCGCCGGTGCTCGGGGTACCGGAGCCGCTTGGAGTTCTGGAGGCGCTTGGATCACCGAAGGTGGTGGTACTGGGGGTGCTGCCGCCGGCTCCGGTGGCGGTCTTGTCGTTGACGGCGCTGTGGGTGGACCCGCACGATAATAAGGGTAGTAGTCTTCGACTTCAGGCACTGGCGGGGGATCTGTCATGTGGGTGTCATCGTCTCCATCTGTTGTTTGGTACGGCACCGGTGGCCTCTGGCTGATGTCGACATCCGGCCCGGCCGGCCCCGGGCTGAAAGCAGGGTAGACTGGCGGGCTATGTGACCAAACCGGGACCGTGCCCGGTCCGAGCTTCTCTGGAGGCGGGATGCTTGTTGACGGAGTTTCAGGAGTCAGCGACGGTGTTGGAACTGCCGAAATATCACATCTAGAGCCTGGTGGACTATGAACTGGTCGTCTGGGTATGGCAGGTGCTGGCACTGTGGGTGGAGGCGGTGGCGGTCTCTCCGGATTGCTTGGAGGACTTGGGATATGGGAATTGTAATGCGCTGGAGCAGGTGTTACCGGCGTCTGTCCTTGAACACCGGCTGCCGGGAATGTGCCAGAGACTCCACCACTGTGTGCGGTGGCCCATCCGTTGCCCGTAGGAATGCTTATGTGGGCGTGATGCCATGTAGCCGAGGGACTGCGGACCTCAGGCGCTGGCGCTGGCGGCTGTGTTGCTGGAGACTGCGCCTTGGAGTGGCCCTGGCGAGCAAGCATAGCCGTCAGTTTCTGCTGATGGCTCACTGCCTTGTGCGGGTCGTTCTTGCTCGTCTGTTGCGTGGTCAGCATCTCTCCACGCTGGAGATATAGGGCAGGGCAAAGAGACAGCCCTGACATACCGCGAGCAGCTTTCTCGCCCTATTCTCGTCGCATCGACACTCTCTCATGACAAAATGGACCATGTCGGCATCTGGTCCTAGGGACTGTGCCGCGGAGGCAACCTGAGCCGCCGCCATTGTGCTGTAAGGGATCGCTACCAAGAGTAACTCATCTGAGTTGGAAGAGGAACTATTGCGTGAACAACTTGTATCAATATGATGGGAAAGGTCAAACAGACGAGGACAGGGCTCTGGTCATCGAGACATATTCCCGAAGGGAGGGGGGTGCGTGTATAACAGGCCCTGGTCAGGCTGAGCTGCAAATGATAAGAACATCACTCTTTAAGCCCAATCGAGCATTGGCGAGGCTCCCCGGAAGGTTGATTCCCGATTAGAACTCAGCTCATTATACTCGATCGGGACTTGACGAGGCTCTGGTGCCGCCGTGGCGTTTTGCACTGCGGAGAGCTGTCTGGGTCGAGGTTCTCTCGGCTCCGGTTTGCCATTCTGCAACTGGCTCTCTTCGCACAAGACAAGACCAGACTTGCCAGGTTCATAGCATATCCAGAGCGAGGTTCGCGTCCTTTGCTCACATGCCCTTATTCTCGAAGAAGCGAAGCTCTCGTGGCAGTGGAAGTAACATGAATGGGCACCAGGCCGCGCATCAAAACCACAGCAGGGAATATGACCCATATCGCTACGGTCATACCCAATCCATGTCTTCGTCCTCGCTGGCCGCCAGCGGCACCCAGAATAGAGCTGTGACGAATGCCAGCAACTGGGACCAACAGCAACAGCAGGCTACGTATGGCATCGACAACATGAGCATCCACGATGCCCACCAGCGAAAGGCTCAGAACATAAGCACAATCGAAGAAAACGGCCATCAGTTCGAGACCACTGGCGGCTACCCATTCCAAGAGGTTGCCGCAGCCATCCAGGGCACCCCCGACCAGATCGCCGGCCTCCACGCCGAGATCCAGCGGCTCCGAGCCGACGCCGAGGCCGAGCAGCGCACGCTGGACGACATGCTCGCGCAGCTGACGTCCGTCCAGGAGGATCTCGACGACGCCCGGGCGCGCCTAGCGACCAAGGAGGCAGAGTGCGCGGGACTCCACGCCCGCCTCCTCGCCGGCAGCCCCCAAGCCGTGATGAGCCCCGGCAGCACGCACTCCGGGCTCAGCACCGCCACCGGCCACTCGCCGTGGGCGCCGCCGCAGCCGTCGCCGTCCCCCGAGATCCAGCAGCGCATCAACGAGCTGATGGTCGGCCTGGGCATCAAGGACGAGCTGCTGCGCGCGCGCGAGGCCGAGCTGGCCGACGAGCGGAACGCGCGCGCCCAGGCGGCCCGGGAGCTGCAGTCGGCGCAGGCCAGGGCCGCGGCGCTCGAGCGCGAGAAGCGGGAGCTGGCGGACATGCTGATGACGGCGCAGGCGGGGCCCAGCCCGGCCGAGGCCAGCCGCCAGAATGAGGAGGTGGAGCAGCTGAGACAGCAGGTGCAGTTCTTCAAGACGAACAGCGAGAGGGTGGGAAGGCAGGTCCGAGACCTAAAGGGTACGAATCGGAGGCTGGGCGAGGATCTAGCGGCAAAGGCGCGGGAGTTGGCGGATGAGAGATCGCTCAGCTTGGCGCTGAAGATGCAGACGGGGGCGGCGTAGTGGTTCTTGCCACGTCGGACACGGGTTCGCCATTGACGGTGTTGTGGACAAGGCCTGTTTCCGATTGCGATCAACCTGTGAGAATGATAATCGTAGCTCTAGCCATAAATACCGTGGGTATCGTCGGAACGGGCCATTTCTAAGCCCTTTCCTCGTGCTGACAATTTCAGGCCTTCACATCCCAACGCCAGCCGTGAATTCCCATCTTTTGAAGCCTTTAACATCAGGCTGACAGCAAAAACGGCAAAACTCCCATCGCAGAGTTGGCATCACAAGCTATAACTCGACACGTAGTAAGTAACCACCGAGTCCTCCGCCCCCGCGTCGTCATACTGCGGCACGTACACGTAGAGGATCAGCGCATGGTCGTCTGCAAAACAAGCAATGACCCGGCCCTCTAACCGTCCTACACTGAGGACCCTACTCCAGTCCTTCCCGTCCACCCTCACCGTCGCCCACTTGTCCGGGCCGGCCTCGCGGAACTTGGTGCTGGGGTGGTCTTCCAGGGGGATCTGGAGCTGCGTGGGGTCCAGGTCCGGGTTCTCCAGCTTATCCCACGTGGAGGTGACGTCCAGACTGTCGGTAGCAATGCGTAGACGGAGGCTGCCGTGCATGTTCGCGCTCAGCTCCAGCTTCGGGTTGGCCGCCTGGCCCCTCGCCGAACCGCTAGACGAGGTAGTGGCCAACCGCGTGAACCGATCGGATATGGCTTTGAGTTGTAGCAGCGGGGGCAGCTGGATGTGCACGTCCGGCTCCCGCACCTTGGGCTGCATGATGGTCTCCACCGTGTCCGGGTGGAGGACTCGCACGGGGATGTCGTGCGTGATGACCTTGTCCCTCTCGCCGCGGGATTTGAGAGTCATCTCTAAGGGTTCGGTGGTGAAGACGCTCTCATCGTCCCGGGCAGGGTCGTAGTCGTCTCTGTCTCTGCTGGCATGATTGGGGTGGTGGTGGTGGGCCGCGCCGAAGCCGGAAGCGGGAGGGAGGTCTTTGGTTGTGGTGTGGATTGTGAGGGAAAGCACGGGGATGCCGTCGCGCTTGGTGAGGCGGAGGGAGCAGGCTGTGCTGTTGAGCGCGGAACGGAGGGCGCGCTGGAGGGGTGCGAGGGGAAGCTCGAGGTTGATGGTGTTGTTGCTCTCGGCGGATTGGATGTGGTAGTTTTCGAAGATGAAGTCCATCGAGAGGGACGCCCATACTTGGCTTCCCGTGTCCGGGATCACCGTGAAGCGGGCCGTGTCATCGTCTAGACGCACCCAGGCTATTTTCTCGAGGGAGTTGAGGGCTGCGACCAGTTCTGGGGGCGGCAAGTTAGCATTGGAAGAGCTGAAGAAGTCGCTGGTGCTTGGAGATGCAGAACGAACTGGAGAAGGTGCGGATATTCCTCAACTCTGTCTTGAACCGCATCTTGATCGAGCTTCGTACTCATATCATGGTAGTGCTACGTCGTTGACTACGACCGGGAGAAAGCAGTACGTCCGAAACAATTCCTTGTCGAACTGTATGTGCGAGTATGGGTGCAACGCGTCAAGTCGCGGTTGAAGTCAACGATAAGATATGTTCTGGCTATCAAATAGACTCGAATTAGCGCGGGGTAGCCCTGGGGGACTTGGAGAGTTTGGCGCCAGGCATCCCGCAATGTCACCCTGACCCCGCCATGAGACAGCGCTTATCGTAGATAAGCTCCAGCTCCAGCTCAGCTCTCTCGCTGACCCGGCGCTTCGTGTGATGCATCCCATCCCAAGTCTTCACCAGCCCGCTCGATGATGTTTCGCCCGTAACCCATTCAACACCAAACTCCGACATCCCATGCGCAGCATCCTCTAGCCCCGGCGAGGATGGAAACAATGTGGCAGCCCAGCTGCGCCAGATCCTTCTGCATAGCAAACTCGTAGCCGAGATAGCGAGCTTAGATCGTCTGCAACCCCCATCATTGCGTTCCAGAGTCGCACGTGTCGTAAATTGTGCTGCGAACAATTCCACAGCTCCAGTGATCTATCATGCGATCCTGGGCTCCTGGTCACTCCACCACCTCTCCCATGCTACGTCGCGGAATTGCGTGCACCACGGCGGCCACACGGCAACCTGCCTGTTTGGCGTGGGCCTTTCCCGTACCCGCCCGTGTCTGACAAGACGCCAGCAGCCCTTCACGAACCTCCATGGCTTGTACCGCCTCATCTTCCTCTTCCTAGTCCCGCCCATGTCCTGAGAGCAGAAAACGCAATTGGTGTACTGCATCATGTCCGGTTTGCCCCCGTTCATCGCTGATATCTCCATGGTACTCGTTGTTCGTCGACCCGGGTTGGCTATGAGCTCCGGCAGCACGGGGTGGCCGCAGAGGTGAGCGGCGTTCCGGCGACATATCGGACAGCACGGCTTGCCCTCTGTTCTTAGTCCCAGCCAGTACTTGATGCAGTGGCTTCCAAACTTGTGGCCGCAGGGCAACTTGCTCCATGATTCGGTCTTCCCCTCAGGCGTGCGCTGTCCGACCGGCTCCTGGCATATAGGGCAGGCTGCGTCAATGTGGACATCTGCGATGGGCTTCTGTGCATTCACGGAAGACGCATTGTTCACGGCAGTGTCTTTCGCCCAGTATCGTGGTTTGCTCGGCGATGTGATAATGTTCATCTCGGCTGCTGGTGAACGTCGGGCAGAGAAAGAAGGACGGAAGACCGTACGACGCGGGGCCCAGAAGCTGTAGCTCCGGGCACAGGAAGGTACATGAACAATACAGATGGGAACGAGGGCTGAGCACGGGCGAGAAACACGATTTGGCAGGTTGAACAAAGGCAGTCTGATATTCGACAGACCAGACACACTAGAAAAGTGATAGCAGGGCCAGACGCTACAACTTCCCTGCTGACTGTAGAGGAGTCGGAACACCAGTGACGCAAAGTCTAAAGTTAAATGCCGTGTGCAGGATGGACATCAGGTTTAAGTCTAAGTCTAGAAGTTCGGGGGATTTCTGGCAGGCAGCTTGAGGTCAGGCCCTCTCCACGCTGTGAATGCCTCAGGGCAGCAGGCAGGCACACTTGTAGGCTTATCGAATAAGCTAAGTTGAGAAGGCTGCAAGGGCGAGAATGGTTGTGGTGAACAGTGAATGACGATTGCAAGCGGTTGTATCGGATAAGGTGCATGTATGTCTCTGTTGGAAGCAGCCAAGCTCCAAGATAACGAATGCATCAACGATCACTGCAGTACATTCCACACATCCAACTGACGCACCCAGCCTGGCTTCCCCCCAACACTCATGGACCTAAGTCTAGGACTTGAGGTTGGCGGGCCTTTTCCAAATCCAACAGGTTTTGCTCTTTGGGCGGCTGAGAGCCCAAAGCCTGCATTAGCAGCCCTAGTGCCAGAGTGCTTCGACAGTGCAACGATAACGTCTGGTGACCAAAGAGAGGACGATGCCGGTGTGGGGCGCAAGCCACCATTGGTGGCATGGTCAGGTTTCTGTACCTGTGCAGCCGTGGTCCCCGTGAGCAGACCTGCCCAACCGGCAATCCTCACCACAGCTGGTGACTCTAGCGACTTCAGCACCCGAGACATCTCGGTCCGTTGCCCACGAGGTCTGATAAAGAGACATGCCTAGCTGAGATAGGCCTACAATCAAGTCGCTCGACCTATTAGATGCAGACGAACCCCACAGATGCCTGCGATTGTAGCCAATAGCCAACCCGATTGCAAAGCAGTGATAGTGCAGGCGTTTCTCATGAGGCTAGCATTTCCAGTCTCAAGGCATCTAGAATTAGCACACTACCGACTAAAGTCGCTTGGTACGGCATCTTGTCCGTTCAGACCGGCATTGTGGAGACCGCAATGCGGAGACGACGCCGGTATTACCACCCCGATCCGTGGGGCCGGTGCGGGCCGGACCCGAATATAAGTCTTCCTTGGCGTCGCATGGTAAATGCCGAAAAAATAATAGGAGTCGAACCCTACATTGCCTAGGTGATTTTAAAGAATACTAGACTTAGTATGCACCCGTGAAGCACACTGGGGTTGGTCTTGGACAATGCCGTTCGATCCTGTGATCTCGGGCCGGCAAGCGCTGATCATCACTTTTATCTGCCAATGCCACGGACACAGCACGACAGGCTCATATGCGGACCGCTTCATCAGCTAGATAGAGCCTTGCGGAAGAGTGACCAAAACCCGTTTCAAATCTCAATGTTCCCCCTTCGACCTCGCATATCACGGCATTCGGATATGCCAGACAAAATGGTGGGCGATTCGAAGGCTCGCACGTAGATTAGCCGCGATTTGAGCCTGTCAGCCCTTCAGGCGTGTGCGTATCAAAGAGGCGACCGCCCAGAAATGCCCCCAGACATCAGCATGCAGCTCATCTCGCCTCTCCGCAAAATGGACGGTCAGTGTCCCGATCCGTCATAGCGAGACGATCTCGGTAACAGGGATGTGTTGAAACCTGGGTGCTTATTCGCATGCATACATGTATGAGGGACGCTTTAAAGAGTTGTTCGGTCCGTGGTCGCAGATTGGTTGCCCATCCACACCATCTGTCCCGTCTCCCTCCTTCCACGATACTCTAAATACGAAATAAGCCCTTAAATGAAGACATTCGTCAGAGCTTCGTTTAAAGACGGCTTGGCCGCTCTCTCACCCCGCGTTTTTGATCCCCCTTTATCCCCATCAAGTTGACCTCGAGCACTTGCAACACCACGGTTTCCCATAACCTCACACGAATTGGAGGGCTGAACTAGCACCCGCGAAATGGCAACCGTGGCGGCGACCATGACATCAATGCACGCGCCAACGGAACAGTAACCGCTGGGAGGCTACAGGCTCTCGAATCAGACACTTACAAAAGCATGTCGATGGAAGCAACGACGCCGCCCCCTCCCCCAACCCCACCACCAGTCCTCGTCTCCAACCCGGCCGACAGCTACCAAGCCAACATAATCGCCTGCGCCGTCCTGACCTGGGCCATAGCCGCGCTCTTCGTCGCCCTCCGCCTCTACACGCGGCGATGCCTCGTCCATACCCTCGGCTGGGAGGACCGCGTCATCATGGCCTCCCTCTTCTTCTCCGCCCTCGTCAGCGCCGGCACCATCGAGCAGGCCGCCTACGGCTTCGGCCGGCACGTGCTCGACATCCCGCAGGCCAACTTCGTCCCCATGTCCCGCGCCGGCTGGTACTCGATCCTCTGGTACCAGCTCACCCTCTTCCTCACCAAGACGTCCATCCTCCTGCTCTACGCCCGCATCCTGAACTACCAGCACGCGCGCTACGCCGTCTACGCCATCCTGATCGTCGTGGTCGTGTCCAACGTCTGGACCTTTATCGTGGCCTTGACGGCCTGCATTCCCCTCGCCGCCTTCTGGGATTATCGCCTGGCCGCGACCGCCTACTGCCACCCGCGCAGCTTCTGGTGGGCCAACACGGGCCTGCACATGGCTACGGATTTCCTCATCTTCGCGCTGCCGATGCCCATCATCTTCCACCTGAACGCCAGCATCCGGCAGAAGGTGTTATTGTACGGTATCTTTGCCTTCGGCTTCCTGTGAGTTCAGACTCCTCCTATTCACGGCTCCTCCTCGTGGTCTCATACTCATTGAATGCCTCGCAAAAGTGTAAGCCTAATGTCCGTGATCCGCCTCCTCTACCTGCTCCGCGAATACGACCACCTCGACTTCCCCTACGAAAACACAACGCTGACGTACTGGACCTGCATCGAGGTCAACACCGCCATCGTCTGCGCCTGCGTCATGACGCTCAAGCCCCTGATCAACCGGTACCTCCCGTCCCTGGTGCGGTCGCGCATGTCGGCGCCCAGCCGGCACAGCAACGCGCTCGACCCTTCCGGCGGCTTACGACCGCTGACTATCGGGTCGATGCCTAATCGGAAGGGCGGACAGCAGGATAAGAGGCGGCGGTCTTGGCTCGTGCTGCCGGATAGGGTGGAGGCTGATGCGCTGATGGAAGAGGACGAGGAGGAGGAGGAGCATATCGAGTTGATGGGTGCGAAGACGGATATGGAGGCGCACCTTGATAATAAGATTGGGATGCCGACGAGGCCGGAGAGTATGTATATTCGCGATCCGAGGTCGCCGAGTGCGGCGTCCATGGATGGCCCAGAGGTTCGGCCCAGTTCGGCGAGATAATGTTGCGTCGTCTCGTAGGGGTACTTCCCTTTGTTAAGCATAATGCGTCGAGGTTGGATAAGGAGGCAGGAAGCACTCTTATAGCATGATACCCGGACAGAGCAGCGAGCGTTGCGTGCATTTCTGTATTCCCGTTCGCAACGAGCGCATCCTCTCAGCAGGGCTGGAGATGCAACAAAAGGACGAAATATTGTGGCAAACCTGATAACCACTTGCATTCACGAACGGATCACCGTAAGGGCTCTGATCAGTTCTCGATATACGCTCCGAATCTCTGGTTACAATCTGAACTGTTTAGCGGAGAGTTAGCAAAGTCGACTTCATTGACGCGCAGCAGACGAAACTCACGCTTTGGGCGCTAGCGCCCCTTCCTCCCACGATCCTTTTCCTTGAAGTGACATTTTCCTTGACGCCGATAACCCCGGCGTACCTAGCCGTAGGACTTTGCGCTACGAAACAACTACCTCGTCTCCAAGCACTCTACGCAATGAGATCAGCCACATTCATAGGCATCTCATCGATCTGTGTCGAGTAGTACACTGCAGATCCGTTAGTCGTGGAGTCCTGGATCAAAAGTGACAAGGGATAATACTCACGCTCGATATCCCGCAGAATGCGCACATCCTCACTCGTGACAAAGTTGATAGCCACACCCTTGCGCCCGAAGCGACCGGACCGACCAATGCGGTGGATGTAGTTCTCACGATTACTCGGCAGGTCATAGTTGATGACCAGGCTGACCTGCTGCACGTCGATACCGCGCGCCCACACGTCCGTCGAGATGAGCACCCGGCTGTTCCCCTGCCGGAAGTCCTGCATGATGCTGTCGCGCTCCTTCTGCGGCATCTCGCCGTGCATCGAGGACACGGTGAAGTTGGCCTCGCGCATCTTGTCCGTGAGCCAGTCGACCTTGCGGCGCGTGTTGCAGAAGATGACGGCCTGGGTGATGGTGAGCGTGTCGTACAGGTCGCACAGCGTGTCGAACTTCCAGTCCTCCTTCTCGACGGCGATAAAGTACTGCTTCAGCCCCTCGAGCGTCAACTCGTCACGCTTGACCAGAATCCGAACCGGGTCCGTCATGAACTTGGTCGTCATGTCGAGGACATCATAGGGGAGGGTGGCCGACACGACGACCACCTGCGTCGCGGGAGGCAGGTACCGGTAGACATCGTAGATCTGCTCCCTGAAGCCCTGGTTGAGCAACTCGTCCGCCTCGTCGAGCACCAGCATCTTGATGTGCCTGGTGCGCAGATGCCTCCGCCTGATCATGTCCGCCACGCGGCCCGGCGTCCCGGACACGATGTGCTGGCCGTAGTCGAGCTTGCGGATGTCCTCGCCGACGTTGGTGCCGCCGATGCAGGCGTGGCACTGCACGTTCATGTAGTCGCCGAGGGCCATGACGACGCTCTGGATCTGCGTCGCCAGCTCGCGCGTCGGCGACAGGACCAGCGCCTGGGTCTCGCGCACGGCCGTGTCGATGACCTGCAGCATGCTGATGGAGAAGGTGGCCGTCTTACCCGTACCGGATTGTGCCTGGGCGATGGTGTCGCGTCCCTTGCAGATCTGGACGATGGCGCGGGACTGGACGGCCGAGGGGGATTCGTAGCCGTATGCGTAGATGCCGCGGAGGAGAGACTCTGCCATGACATGAGGTTAGTCGAAAGGTCTCGTTGTGTTGCTGTGTGCGAATCGGTGGCGCCTTACCTTTCAGCGACATGGACTCGAACGTGGGATGCACCGTGACCTCTTTCGAGGTCGAGAACTGCATCTTCTCATCCGCCTTGCGGTCAATACCTCCTTCCGCCATGATTGCTTATCCGATATCAATCAGATATCTGTTGTGTACTTTGCGTAAAAGGTGTCGCGCTGTGCTGGTGTCGAAGAAGTCGCGATATCAGTGGATTTGGGGAAGTGGACGAAAGTTACAGAAGGTTAAAAGCTTCAACCCACTGCGGGTAAACCCCGGTCGCCACTGCGATGGCAAAAATGTCGGCGCCAACGCTAGCGCCAAATTTCAGCCTTGCGACAAACCACGGTGATAAGATACCATCTCTGCTTCCTGGTCAACTTCAACCACGCGCTCGCTTATCCCCAGATTTGCTCGTTACAATGATATTAGAAGAGCAGCGGTACATCCACGAGGACCTCGAGCGCCTCGAACAGGGCATCGCCGACCGCCTCCGCGAAGAACCGAAGCACATCCGCGACAGGCTAAACCGCGACCACGAGATCTCGCAGCTGCTCGACCAGATTCAGAAGCAATCCGCCGAGCTACTCTCCATCTACGAGGATGCCTCCGGTCTAAGGTCGAAGGAAGTGCTGCAGATTGGCAGCGGCGACACGTTCTCCACCTTCTACCAGCAGCTGAACGAGATCAAGGAGCACCATGCCAGGTACCCCAACGAGCAGGCTGAGAACTCGGAGCTGCGGTACAAGCCGCGCCGGAATGCGGACGACCAGGTGCCTTATATCGTCGAGAGCATGTTCTCCGGCGAGGAGGCATACGGCCGGTTCTTCGACCTGCACGAGTGCCACGAGTCGTACCTCAACCTGCCGAATGTCAAGCGCCTTGCCTACTTGCAGTATCTGGAGGTGTTCGACAACTTTGCCGCCGGGTATGGAGGCTTGAAGCGCGGGGAGAAGTTGACGGACCAGTACTTCAAGTACCTCGGCGAGCTGCAGCAATATCTCGAGTCATTCATGCGACGAACACGGCCGCTCGAGAACCTCGACAAAGTCTTCTCACAATGGGACCAGGAATTTGACGCGGCATGGGAGAAGGACGAGGTCGAAGGGTGGCACATCGAGAAGGCCGACGCAAAGACCAACGGCCCGGCCAAGTCCCTCAGCACGGCCGAGGCAGTGTGGTGCGACGCCTGCGAGAAGGAGTTCAAGAACGAGAACGTCTACAAGGGCCACCTCAGCGGGCGGAAGCACGTCAAGGCCGCCGAGGACCTGAAGAAGAGGCAGGAGCTCGCCACGGCGCCCGTCGAGGGCAGCCTCAAGACGTCGGCCCACCGGCTGAAGGAGCGCGCCGTGGCGGAGAGGGAGTATCGGGTGAAGCGGCTGACGGGCGCCATGAGCACCGAGAGGGAAGACACGCGCGTGAACGTCGAAAGGAGGCAGGGCATGACGGACCGCGAGCGGGCGCAGGAGCTGGAGAACTTCTACAACGAGACCGGGCAGGGCGCCGCGCAGCAGGAGGAGGACGAGGACGATCTCGACGAGAACGGCGAGGAGAGGATCTACAACCCGCTCAAGCTCCCGCTGGCGTGGGACGGCAAGCCCATCCCCTTCTGGCTGTACAGGTTGCACGGCCTGGGCGTGGAGTTTCCCTGCGAGATTTGCGGAAACTACGTGTACCGGGGCCGGAGAGCCTTTGACAAGCACTTCAACGAGAGCAGGCATATCTACGGGCTCAAGTGTCTCGGCATCTCCAACACGCACCTCTTCCGGGATATCACCCACATCTCGGAGGCGCTAAAGCTGTGGGACAAGATCCAGCGGGATCAGAAGAAGAGCAAGATCGACGATGGGAGTATCGTGCAGATGGAGGATGGGGAGGGCAATGTAATGCCTGAGAAGGTGTACTACGACCTGCAGAAGCAAGGTCTGCTATGATCGTTATAGTTGTACTAGGGTTGTAGATTGAGGGTTTGGGGCTTGCTAAGAGAGCTGTTGCTACAATAATTTCAGCGGAATTCACAGGCTCTTGTCGGATTCCCGTTGGCCTCGATGCACCTTGAAACGCATATCCCCGGGCAGCTGAACGAGTGCTGGTGTGAAGAAGTGTTTCTATTTCGTCTCAGGCAAGTGTATAGGAACTCCGTACAAGCAACCACCCAAGGAAAGAAGGAACTTCGCTAAACCTGGACCGCCTGACCCGTGAACGTGACCCTGCGCCGTTTCTCTGATCGAACGACATCCTCAATGCACTGCTTGACCATGGTCTACCACCATGCCCATGAAGAGGCCACTTCACGACGAAGTCGTCCACCAGTCGCCCTGCTCGTGCATGGCCTCGGCCACCTTGACGAAACCAGCGATATTGCTGCCAGCCACCAAGCTAGGCAGTTCTCCCTCGGCAGCCTTGACGTAGTCCTTGGCCGTCCGCAGACCGCTGTCGAAGGCGTTCTTCATGATGTCCTTGAGCCGGCTGTCGACCTCCTCGGAAGTCCACCTGATGCGCTGGCTGTTCTGCGCCATCTCGAGACCGGAGACGGCGACACCGCCGCAGTTGGCCGCCTTGCCCGGCGCGTACCAGACGGCCTCGCCCTTCTTCTCCTTCCGCACGGCCTCGAACACGTCGATGGCCTCCTGCGTGCAGCCCATGTTGGAGCCCTCGGCCACGAACCGGCAGCCGGCGGCGACCAGCGCCTCGGCTTCCTCCTTGCTGACCTCGTTCTGCGTAGCGCAGGGGAGAGCGACGTCGACCTTGCCGACGTGCACCCAGGGGCGAGCCCCTTCGAGGTACTTGAAGCGGCCGCTGTGGCTGAACTCGGTGAGCGGCCTGCGCCTCAGCTTGAGCTCTGCGATGGCGTTGACGTCCTCGGGCGCGACGACATTGTCGCCCTCGGCCACGATGGCGCCATTCGAGTCGGACAGAGAGAGGACGGACGCGCCGAGCTCGATGAGCTTGAGGGCCGCGTACTGAGCCACGTTTCCGGAGCCCGAGACGGCGACGCGCTTGCCCTTCCAGCCCGCGGCGCCGGCGTACTCGAGCATGTGGCCGACGTAGTAGATGAGGCCGAAGCCGGTGGCCTCTGTTGCTCGGTTGTTAGCTGTGTCTCTTTGCACGAGTGCCTACTGCGCGAAACTATCCACGTACCGGGCCGGATCAAGCTGCCGCCCCAGTTGAGGCCCTTGCCCGTCAGGACGCCCTCGAACTGGTTTCGCTCCTTGCGGTAGGTGCCAAACATGTATCCGATCTCGCGACCGCCGACACCAATGTCACCGGCGGGCACATCGACGTTAGCGCCGATGTGTCTGCTGAGCTCGCGCATGAAGGCGACGCAGAACCGTCGGATCTCCGCGTCCGACTTGCCTTTGGGGTCGAAGTCGGACCCGCCCTTTCCGCCGCCCATCATCACTGTCAGTCAGGTCGCGAGTCAGCTTTGTCAACCCCCCAATTTTTGGCCAATTTCCTCAACTCTTCCACTGGGTGGGCTGCTTACGTCCTGTGAGGGCATTCTTGAATATTTGCTCGAAGCCAAGGAATTTGAGGCTGCAATTTAGTCAGTACAATTATTGATGCTTTTATGTCGCCTCTATCTCATTTTTTCGAGCAGCACTCACACAGAGAGGTTAACGGTAGGGTGCAACCTGAGACCACCCTTGTAGGGACCAAGGGCCGAGTTGAACTGCACACGGTATCCGCGGTTGACCTGAAGATTGCCCTTGTCGTCCTCCCAGACTACTCGGAACTGGATCACGCGCTCCGGAATGGAAACGACCTTCAGAGCGATCCGGTATTCCGGGTGCTGCTCGAAGAGCGAGCTGTTCTCGAGACTGCTGACGAGCTCTAGGGACACCACGTAAGCAAGGGGCAAACGCTACACCTGGGTGATCGCTTGGTACTTACCATTGTAGGCCTGCTCAAACTCGGGCTCGGGAGCGAGGTTCGACATGGTAAGGGATAATGAAGTTGGTAATGCTGGGTATCTCTGATATGAATAGCAAAGAAGAAAGTCTAATGGGTATCTCTACTGGATGTTGCCGCGCTGAAGCAAAGGCAATATCGCGGTGATGAAGATATTTACGGTTGGGGAGGTGGCGACGGAAGGGAAGAGGAAGGGCTTGGGATCTGGTGGGAAGATGGGCAGACTCTGCGTTATATACAATGACGCAGGACGGGCGGTCAAGACGGGGAAGGAGTAAGAGGTGACGAGAGGGTAGCGTAGCTCGGGAAGGCTAGCGGTGACTCGCATATCGAGACAGGCGTTCTTCACCACCCCTAGGATCCCCTAGGTTAGCGAAGGTTTGATGCCACGGAGCATTTGTGGGGGTTCAGGACATGACAGTCGAGAGGAACTAGCCCCGGGAGTCTAGACAATTAATTGGAAAGAGAATGTCGCCGGTCTTCGCTTCTCACGACTCGTCACTCCGAGGTTCATTGCTCCACGTTTCATTGTGACCCTCCAGCATGAGAACTTGTTGACCATGTCGATCTACTGCCCTGCTGCGGTCTTCATTGATGCCGTGAG
Organism: Coniochaeta hoffmannii; assembly: GCA_030052785.1. Lineage (NCBI taxonomy): Eukaryota > Fungi > Ascomycota > Sordariomycetes > Coniochaetales > Coniochaetaceae > Coniochaeta > Coniochaeta hoffmannii. The sequence continues at coordinate 124,010 of JANBVN010000039.1, read as the reverse complement.
GACTGTCAACCCATCGAGTGACGCATGTGGGATGTTCCTCGTAATTCTTGATAGAGCTCACGGCTCCCAGCTGAAGATTGTTGGTTGAGATATTTTCGATCCTCAACCAGCCTCCAACAGCAAGCAGAAGTTCAGCTTATCTTTCGGGACGCTTCCGTGATTCGTCGACTGAGCAGATGAGCGCAGAGACAAGACAATGGAATCTGCGCGGTTTCCGCCTTCGGCAGGGGACTTGACATCTGAAAAAAAGTCCCGCGCCCAATGCATGCAGCCCGCTAGCCATCCGGCGGGGTGTTTTAGCGTGTGCGACCCTTAAGGCTTATCTATCGTCCACCATTGGTCGCGTGCAAGCTCTGACTCTGAGTTATCAGATCTCTTGGAAAGAGCTACCACAGCCGTGACGTATATCACCTTATTGCAAGTGCCGCTCGCTTCGAAATCATGGATCCCACACGAGAAGCTTGGAACAAAAAGGCTCGATCCCTATTTCATTCGGATCGCCGCAAACGCGCAATCGGCGTGCTCACCGTAAATCACGGAGTCACCGAGGGGGATTTGGTTCATCCCACTTCGCCGATATCGCAACACCGCGGTCCAGCCCGAAGCCTTACCTTTTCAGCTCGCAGCCTCACCAGCCTTGTCAGCCGCAATCCCCCCCTTATTGGGATTGAGTCAATATTTATCACTCCACCAACATCCGCCGACTCACGGACCTGAGTCGTCACTCGTGAGATATTCTTCCCGAGCGGCCGGCCTTCACCGCTCTTCCCCCAGGCCGAATCTGTCTCCGAGAACTTCCGAAAGGTCAGACTCACGGCCTTTGGGACGGGTAATGATGGATCGACCGTGGTGCTGCTCGAGGCAGTCGTCCACTTGTGGTATGATTACCTTGATCATGTTAACGGCCATGTATTGTTGTCGGTAACGGGATTATGAACTCCCCTGACATGGAATTTGCCAGTATCCTTCGTCTCATCTTGTTCACCCATTGCCTCTTTTTCATGGCTTATGAGACGGAAGCCTGCCTATGTCCTGCAGCCGGACAACTTCTAGATCACCTTGGGATGCGCCCGTTGCACAGCACGACGCATTACCACAGTCGCAGGTGCGTAGTATAGATTTATAGTGTGTGCTGGCCCGTGGGGAAGACAAGCTTCGTCCAGTGCTTGCGTCGATCAGACGTCCCTAGGAGATCTAACATCTTCTCCCGATATTTTGTCCCGCATGAACCAGTTTGCGATAATGTGTCAGATACAGAAACCAGCCGGTTCAATTGCGACCTCCCACCAAGCAGAGGGGCACTCAGACAAGCACTTAATGAGTTTCTTCCAACAACGAGCTCTCAACCTATACAACAAGTGCTGCGAAAGCCAAAAGAAACAACTCGCAAATCGCAACCAAAAGTCCCCGGAGAAAAGGTATATGATGGATATATACAGGCTATTCTACTAATAGCCACAAGAAGCGAAAGAGGTCAAGGTATCGCGGTTGCTCTCTGCTCTTGTCCATCTAATGGCCGTTTATTCACAAAACGCCTGTCTGTCTTGTTCCTTGGACATGAACATCCACAACATCCCAAATCTGCCGGAAAAAAAGAAAGAAAAAAAAAAGGAGTAAAAAGTTAGGTATATCCAGCCGCATTACCACAGTTCGTTCCCTCTACTACCCCCCGAGTCCATAGCCGTCCGTGACAGTGTCTACGAGACTTGCATCACCATCGGCCCAGCGACAATGATATCATCCGTCAGCACGCCCGTCAGGGGACCGGCAGACGCCAGGTTGACGTAGACCACACCCGCAAGACCAGACGGGACGGTGCACCCGGTCCCGGCCGTGAAGGGAGAGAAGGCCGTGCCGCCGGGGATACCGCCGGTGGTGAAGGCGCAGAACGTCGCCGTGGCGGCGGCGTCGGACGCCAAGTTGAGGGTAGACCCGGCAGCGACGGCCGTGGCGGCGGCGCCGCCGGCCATGGTCAGCGTGGGGAACGCGGTGAGGATGAGGTTGCTGCCTTCCGGGCACGACTTGATGAAGGGCGCGGCGAGCGAGAAGACCTGCTTGGGGCTGAGGGCGGTGTCGAAGGGCTGCGGGGCCGCGGCGGCCTTGGAGGCGACGCGCACGAAGGTCTGGTGGCGGGCCTCGATGGTCAGGATGGAGGCCGCGGTGCTGAGGATGCCCTTGTCGGCGATGAGCGGGCCGCCCCCGAGGTAGGCCGAGACGCCGACGTTCTCGAGCACGGCGGCCGTGGCCACCATGCCGGCGGCGTCGGTGAAGCCGAAGTCGTAGGTGCAGGGCTGCACGGGCTTGACGCCCGCCTGGGCGATGGCGCTCTGGAGGAGGCCGACGTGGGCGGCCTCGCTGGCGCCGATGTTGAGGAGGTCGTTAATCTGCTGCTCTGCCAGGCCGAGGGCCTGGAAGTCGGACGCGGGGAACTTGGCGAAGCCTTGTTGGTAAAAGGAGGCTTCGAGCCATTCTAATGTGAGGGCGCTGGATTCGGCTCTGTTAGTGGGTGGAGCTAGGAAAGAGGAGGGGTTATGGTAGAGATGGGCTTACAATTGCAGGATATCAACATCTGTCAACCCTCCGGCCGCGGCTGCGGCTTCTTGACGCTTCATGAAGTCGTGGATCTTCATTTGCGAGCGAGTCAACTTGGGATGCCCTGGCAGTGCCGAGGCCACAACCGCCAGCCCGGCCACAACGGCTCCGAATGTCTTGACGAGTGAAGGCATCTTGGATCTCGTGACTGAATCTGGTCTTCCTTGTTCTCTCTTTTTCTTCTTGTTCTGGTCCGGTAATGGTGAATGTCGAGCGTGACGAAAAGAAGCAAGACCAGCCTGAGTATGTATTAAAATGAATTACAGAGAGCGATACCTGAACGAGAGGACAGAATGCTGGTTAAAGGAGAGTATAAGCAGACCAGCGCTTTTGGACTTGAAGGAACGGAGGCTGAGACGAAGTAGAGATGGGGAGGAAGAGAGAAGGAGGTAAAACAAGACCAGGACAGGCGGGAAACGGCCGTGGATAAAGAAGACGTGCCAAGGATGGAAGTGCGCCAGGTGCTGGGACGGGATACCTTCACGGGTCTTGACCTTTCCGTGGCCCGCATTGTGGGAGGAGAGTGGAGAGTCACAATCCGGCCAGGGGTGTTCGCATCAGTGGATGGCCCCGCTCAGGCTCGAGAGCTTCCGGCAGCAGAGTCACGACGGACAGGGCATATCTGGATACTGCACAGTGGTACGTGCAAGGGGAGGATATTTCCGGGCGGCACCTGGTAGATTTCAGATGACAGGACTCGCGGGAGCTCGTTATAGCTCTTGGAAATGTTTCGTTTCTCGTCGGCTGGTCACATAGCACTGGTACGTACCCCCGTCTCGCACGGGGGTGATGGTCGTGGTCAGGGGAGCAAAGGACGTTGAGGCTGAAAGACAGGCCAATCAGACAGCAATATCTGCCCGTTTAGAGCTGGGATGGCGTTGTGATGAAGGTCTCGGAAGCTTAACGTCGATAAGAGAGAGATGGCGCGAGCGTGAGGCCCCTGTCGGTTTAGCGGCTCTAGCTAAACTCGGGGTCGCTTGGCAGGGGTATCACGGGCCACCAGTGCAACCTCAACCCCTGTCAAGCGTGTCTTGCAGGGCCGGCACGGACAGGTGACAGGGATACTCTGTGACGTTGGTGCTGTCTCATGGCTGTTTCAATTCGGCCGGACCGCTACGCTGCCGTCGATACGCTGCGACACGCCGCAACACTTCGAGATCCCGGGTGAGAGCCTATTTTTCCATGCGGGACTCTTAAGCGTGCTTCGAGCACTGTTTGTCCCTAGCGAACACTTGGGAGGACGATCAGACTGGATAGGGCCTGTAAAGTCAAGCGAGCGTATTGAGAGGAGGTATTCGGAAGATTTTCCGGACGGAACTATGGGAAATGCCCAAGGACACCGGAGCAGGAAAAAAGCTTCCAGAACTCGAGTTTCTTCCGGAGCCTACATGTTAGGTTTAGGTCCTTTCCAAGGTCAACACCACGAGTATCTTTTCCAACACTAAGGTGTTTTAAGGTGTCTCCAAGGCCTACGAAACATCCGCAGCATACCTTCATTTCCAGTCATCCACACCTTGACTGCAGGGCTCTCCCAAGGTATTTACTAGGTACTAGACTGCTAGTGATGTTTGAAGGAGCTCCGCTAAATAAGAATGTTCTTGGCCATGTCTCCAAGGCATGGCCACCGGGCCCGGGCTCCGGCCAACAATCTCTAAGTCTAGGTAGGTAGTACCACTCAGTCTAGACCAACCCTAAATGAAGTCTATAGTCTAGGCCTTTCAGCCGAACGAAACTACGTACTCACCGAGTCCTTTCCATACCCAAGGTCTCGAGAAGGCAAGACTCCAGCTTCGGATGCCATGGACAAACAAACCTCTACGTGGCCTGGATAGGCATGATGATTTTTCCGTTGCAGCCAAGTCTCAAACACTTCATGCCGCGCTTCGAGACGCTGCAACTTGCACCGATCTACACAGCCGGCCTGCTTACAGTACGTCGTTTAAGTCCCGAGGCGGCATGGAGGGTGCTGCTGACAGCTTTCATGCACTTTGCCGTATGTTGCGTGTTGTAACACGCACCACACAGCAGGTCCGGGCTTCCACGGACACAGGAGTAAGAGCAGAACACATTGGAGTGAAGGAAACATTCGCTATTAAATGCATTACGCCTCCTCGTCTTCGACAAATCCACCTAGCTTCTGCAGCCTCCATCTCTCCTTTTACCCAGTCGGCCACCACAAAACCCCCCGTGCAGCCCGTTTGTGTGTTAATCTCTCCATGCTGCACATGTCGTCCGGTCCGCTCCATGTGTCCACCTCTTGCGTATTCGCATTGGTTGTTAAGATTGTGTTTGTTGACGGGCACAACATCCAGGTAACAGTCTACCGTTAAGATCCCTCCCTGTCGCTTCTGGGGACGCTGAAGACTTCCATGGCCCTGCTGCTCACCAAGCCCTCCATCTGTCGACGATCGATGCACCTCTCTAGAGTGCGTAAGGGTTCAGCGAGCGGATGGTCAAGCATCTATACTCGCATGTCAGCATTTGTCCTCTGCGGTATTCACGCGTAGATCAGAACTTACGGAGGACTCTTGGACAGGTCCGTCTTCAGGATGACCGGAACACGCGTCATCTCGGTCACATCCTGGATGTATTCGCCACCCTCCTCTCTCAGCTTGAAAAGCTTCAGATACTTCTCCTTGTTGGTAAGGCGGGCCTCTGGCACCTCGCTGATGGCCACCTTAGACTCAGATCGGGTGCGGTGAAGCGCGCCGGCCGCAGTAGACGACGACCGTGACGGCGATCCGGGAACGCTCTGAGTCGGACGCTCTGCGAGGGAAGCCCCGGCCATCGCCTCGGTGATGTCTGACGCGTTATCCTCGTCGTCATCAAAGAGCGCATCTACGTCGTCGGTGGAGATGGTGCCTGTCTCCGTCTGCTTGCGAGCAGCCTCCTCGCGCTCCTTCCTGGCCCGGTCAGCCGCCTCGGCGTGACGAGCAGCAGCCATGGCATTAGACATGCGCTGCGAAGCGCCGCTGAGCTTGGGCCGCTCGTCCTCGGGGACATAGGCGGAGCTAGGGACGCCTTTCTCCCAGTACAGCTCAAGAATGCGCTTCTCCTTGCGGAACTCGGCCTTCTTCAGCGGCAGCTGGTCGCAGTGCACGCGCTTCTCAAAGCCCCACTCGGGAATGAGCACGTCAAAGGCCGACTCGTATACGCACAGCACGATGCCCTCGCTGATCAGGTCCCCGTTCGTCTCCTGTCGCTTCTTGTCCATGTTGCGGCACGACTCAATATGGACACTCTGATCCTGGGCGTTCTGAGCCGAATCCTTCTTCGTGTTGCAACCGTCGACCGTCTTGCTGAGGACTTCCAAGTCCTCGTTATACTCAATGGCCCCCTCTGAGAGAACAGCCTCCAGCTGGCGGTGCACGACGATGTCGGCGTACCGGCGGGTTGGGCTGGTAAAATGAGTGTACACGGGTAGGTTAAGTGCGTAATGCGGCCACAGGTGCTTCGCCGTCTTTCCGGCGATGAAGTACTTGGCACGCTGCATCGACTTGAGCAGGGCCGTTTCCATGCCCTTCCGAATATCAGGATCATCCACCTTGAAGAGGCTGTTCTGAAGAGCACCACTGCTGGACGAATCCATCTCGTAACCGAGGGCCGTCATCCGGTCTACGAAGGTTTGTAGGCGACGAGGATTGGGAGGACCCTGTCTGCGGAGCAGAGCCTTCTCGGGCAGAGCTGCGGCAAGTCTCTGGGCGACGTAAGCGTTGGCCTTGTGCATAAGCTCCTCGACCAGTTCAGTGGCTGCTGAAGAGTCGAAGATGTTGTGCTTGACCGGGATGTTCTCGTCATCCAACTGCTGTAGCAGGCGCAGGGGAGCAATAGGTTCGCCCTCGGCACCCAGTCTAGCTTCACGGAACTTCTGAGCAACGGCCTGTCATGGTGTTAATATCGATACTATGGACATCGTAAGGGGGTAGAGCTTACGTTGAGGGTCTTGATATCCTGAACTTGCACAGCCTCGTGCTGGAAATTGCCCGATCCCGACAATGCCTGGTCGATCTCGGCTAGGGACAGTTTGCCGCCGCTCTTGACGATGCCTCGTCCGATCCATGTATCTCCCTCTGCGACAGCACCGTTCGTAGGGTTGACACTGAAGACGACGCTCACCGTAAAGCGGTCCTGGCCAGGGGTCAAGGAGCAAATCTCGGTCGACAGTTTCTGTGGGAGCATGGCGCAGAAGCGGTTGACCAGATGCACGGCTGTACCGCGCTTCTTGGCCTCGCGGTCAACAAGAGAGTTCGGCTTGACGAAGTAGGTGACATCTGGAACATGGACACCAATCTCAATCTTGCCGTCGGGCTTAGTCTTCACGTGAACAGCGTTGCCCAGCTCGACGGAACCATCAAGGTCGAACGTGAACACCTTGTCGTCACGGAAGTCACGACGCGAAGAAACAACAGCTTCGTCCTCCTTTGCGACCGACCAGTCTTGGAGACCAACATTACGGAGGACGGCATCCGAGAATTCGTCGGACGCGAAGTTGTTGTCCCTCAGCAGGGCGTCAGTCTCGATCTTGAGGTCGCCCATTCTGCCGAGCTTCTCGACAAGAGTGCCAAAGGGATGGAGGGATGTTATGGGCCACCGCTTGATGCATGCAACGAAGATCTGATCAGAATAGTCCTGGTGCTTCTCCACGAAGTCGCGCGGAGCCTGTTCGGTGGGAATGGCGATCAAGGGAACTCGCTTGTCCGTGGGCTTGAACCACACAATCTTGGGCTTCTCCTGTTGACGATTCTCCTGGTGACGCCCAGAGCCGCCATCTCGAGCCGCTCTCTCCGCCTCCTGCTTCTCCTTCGTGGCTTGGCTGCTGGGGCGGAGCAAGCCAAGGGTGCCCGAAAACATCTGTCCAGGAACACGCTCGATGACTGCAACAATATGGCCGGCGTACAGGGGCTTGGCCTCGTCATTGATCTCTTCTTCCTCGACCAGAAGGAGGCTCTGGCCCTCCACTTCGACGTCATCGTTCTTCTTCTGTGTGGGCCTCTGGCGAAGACTGCCCCGTCTGCGGACGCTGCCATCGGCGCCGGTGTTGTCGTCTCCGTTTGCATTGGACTGAGAACCTTGGTTCGTCGAACCGCTCCGGGTGTCGGTGATATCCTTGCGCTTCTTCTTCTCCTCCTTCTCGCGCTTCTGCGACCAGACCTCGTCAACATCGAGCAGTTCAACAGCCACGAGATCGCCTTCGAGAGCACGATTACGGTCCTTGCTGCCGCAGATGAAGATGTCGGCATCGAGCAGACCATCCTGAGTGGAGACGTAAGCATCGCTACGGTTCTTCTTGTTCACGCGCAGGACACCAGACACAAGCTGCCCATCGCCAAGAAGGGCGGGGAGGGTGGCTTGAGGCAGATAAGGGGTAAAGAGCGTCTTGCGCTGCTGCTGCTGTTGCTGCTGCGGCGCCATCTGGGGAGCATGTTGGCTCGCTCCGAGACCATGCATAAGCTGGCCGTTCATCTGCGTTGCTTGCAAGGCCTGGATTTGCTGGAGCTGCATGGGGTTGAGCTGCTGGCCCGGGAGAAAGCCCGAGATCATCATCTGCTGGGGCATCTGGACCAGCTGAGGTTGGCCAGGGTACTGGAAGGCTCCAATCGGCTGCATAGATTGCATCGACTGGTGACTGACAGAGTTACGAGCACGATGGCCAGGCTGGAATCCCTGGTTCTGGCCTGACTGATCCTGGCCCTGGTTCTGGTTTTGGTTGCGCCAGTTACCGTCAAAGTTGCGAGAGCCCGTCCGACCATGGCCACCGGAGCCGCCACGGCGAGGGAAGTCGCCGCCCTGGCCGCCTGAAGAGTCGGTTGGCCCATGCATGGAGCCTCGAAGACCAGCTCCGCCGCGTCCAGTATTGCCAACAGCCATGCTTTGGCTTCTTCCGTGCGCGCCTCTGCCGCCGCGGAACGCTGGGGGACCCGGAGTGAATGACGGTTCGGTCGGGTTCAGTCCGGATTCCTTGGCTTCATCCTCTGTCTTTTCAGCAGTGGAGCTGGAAGCGCCAGGACCCGGGAACTGGAAAGCAGTAGTGGTGCGCTTCTGCTGAGCGATTTCGGCGGCTTTCTTCGCATCGGCCAGTGCTAGGGAGTGTCGTCGCTGGTGACCTCCTCCAGCATTGCCTCCTCCTCCGCGACCGCCGCGAGCTCCAGAATTCTCCCGCCCGTGATTGTTCTCGAAGCTGCCAAAGGCCGAACCCGAGGCTCCAGAGGAAGGGGCAGGAGGCGGTCCCATGCTCATATTCGGCAGCGCCGACTGATTACGGCGATGTGAGTGGGGTTGCGTCGGAGCACCCATCGAGAGACCCTGCTGTGGTAGCTGCTGGGGAAACTGGAAACCGGCTTGCGGGGAGATATTGGCCATGGTAGGCTGTAAAGGATTGAAGCCGCCGCCGGGGCCAAGCTGGCTGGGAGGCATCATGCCCATGTTGACATATTGCTGATGTGCCTGGAGTTGCTGTTGCTGTTGTTGCAACAGCTCGATCTGGGTCTGGATGGCAAGCTGTTCCACTGTTTGACACAAGCACGATTAGTACATGTGCGACACGAGGAGCAGCAATTCGTCATGATGCGGCCTTGAGGAGATAGAGTTGCAGAGAGCCAGGGTAGAAACAAGGTATTGGAAACGACTTGATAAGTCGGTGATGGGTTAGAGGCTAAGCAAAGGGACAACTCACTTCCCGGGTTCGCATACATGCTCATCAACGGCGTCAGCTCTGAAGGGCTTCGTCGATGGGCTATATGCAGGCGCTTTCCGGCAGGACCAGGAACGCCGCTGGCCTGGGGTTGCTGCTGCTGATGTTGCTGCTGCTGCTCCATGGTGGGCAAGCTAAGCAGTTATCAGTAACTAAGGGAGGGACGCACGTCGAGTGCCAGAGTATAGCTTCGAGTGTAAGACAACTATGTGGGCTGCCGTGATCGATAATGTAGCAGAGATGGACGTGACCTCGTTGGTAGATGTGGGAGGCTTATTGCTGTCGGTTGAGCTGGCGAATGCTGGAACTCAAGGAGACGGGCGTCGCCGTAATACCGTTTCGAAGCTCGGCAAGCCTGTCCAAAGGAGAGGATGGAACGAGATGACGTCGGTTGCCCTCGCGCTGCGGAGTAGCACAGGTAGGGAGCGTGAGATGCAGAGAGGTCTCGAGGTATTCCGAGGACACGAGGTATGTTGCACAGAGCTGCAAACCTCAAAGAAACTGCAAGCTCTCGAAGAACTCGATGTCGGGCTAAGGTAAGCTCCAAAAAGCTCCAAGAGGATGATGGGAGCTTTGAAATGGTTGCGAGGTTCGAAGGACTGAAACTTTTGTGCAGATCAAGAGACAGAGCTCGGGGAATATGATTGAGGGAAGGGAATTGCGGGTTGGGCAGTTGCGGGGCTCGGAAGACGGCAAAAAGAGCACCTGAATGATGGAGATTGTTGGTGGTGATGATGATGACGGGGACTCCAGTCAGTCACAGGAGGAGGAAAGGGACTGGCAAGAGCAAGGATAAGGTAATGAAGGAGTGCAATGGATGGTCTGGGAAAAGGACTGTTTCCTGATGAAGAGAGGAGAAGTGGCCGAGACCTTATGGCTTTCTGTGGAGGTGCCTCTTCGTCACAACTCGCAACTGGTGCCAGTGATTGGGGCTTGCGTACGGCTGGCGGGGGATGCCTTGACCACTGAAGCGTGAGGTGGTCAGAGCTCAGTGGCAGAGTGGCTCCTTCCTGAGAACTGTCCACACAAGCACAACTGTGTGACCTTGGGGGGCGAGTGCGGTGGGCTGCGTAATCTTACCCCTGACGTAGCTTTACCGGCCTTGTCACAAGCGCAAAATGGTAAGGTACTCTTAGAGCAGAATTTGCTCTCCCGCGTTTACGGACGCACATCTTCGCAAGTTATCTATCTGTGTTTAACAGGCATCAGAGCCTCAATTTCACTGAGCTGCAATCCAGTTCGCACCACCCAGCTGAGCTCCCAATCTGACTGCCACTTTGATGGCCTGGAGAACCGAGCTTGAAGCCGCTAGGCCGACGCCATGACGGAAGCTACCATCTACTCCCCCTGGGCTTCTGAGCTGCGGGTCCCGGTCCCGGCCCGCTCTAAAACAGAGCTCCCCCGGTCACCGTAGCTTCCGTCCATTTAGTGACAAGCTCAATGGTGATATCCCTTCCAGCGTTCCCAGTCATTCTTGTCTTGGAGGACAGTTTTTTAAACCCCAGAAGGATTGAACTCGCCGACTGTACAAGCGATGTAAATTCCCTCGGGGCGGGACAGAGGTCCAGTGCGTATGTCTTGGAGACATTGGACCCCTTGCAACAGGCGCATGCAGAGCTTCGTAGTGGACATGCAGCCCTGAGACCAAAGTCAATCGGGACGAGAGTGAAGATGGTATGTACAGTACGGTACATGATCATGCAAGTTCTGGGTGTCCTGCGATGCAGCAACTACCTTCATAGTATTGTGCAATATAGTAGTGTCGCATTATCGTGAACCCTACAAACTCGAGTTGTTTCGCATTTGTTTTTAAGAGGCTCGTATTCAATTGACGGCGCGAGGCTGCGCCTGATGGAGATGCGTGCTTCCAGCTAGGTCTAGACTCTACACCTTCGCATGACCTTATCTCACGCACCGACAATGTACCTAGACTTTTCCGTCATCGATCGTCTGGTTATCAGTGCATAATCCCTGCAGCCAGCGGCTATCCGACGTAGATTGCTGCGTACAGTCGTCAAAGAGAACAACTGGGGAGTATTTCATCCCTTGGTCTCTTGTAAGTCGGTTCCAACCCAACAGCAGCACAGATGATGTGGCGACGCCGGAAACACTACGACCACCGGCAGAATCAATAGTATGATAAGTAATTGACAAACTCATCAACCAACTCAGGCCGAGACGGAGGTCACTCGTCAAGCTACCTGGTAGATGCTCAAATAACATCGAATCGACACAAAGGAAAGACGGAGCCTTTCAATATCATCGTGCCCCACTTACCTACACGTGTGCTGTGCAAGGTAGCTCTTTGTTCAATGTTAGCATGGTAGATCGATCTGCAAGGCTACCTACCACAAATCAATCACTACACTAATTCCCAACTGAACCTGGACTCCACTTCACCAAAACGCCGGACGCGATACTTTCACCGGTATGCTGATGTTGGGTTTCTCAGCCTCGATCTTTTCTTCGAAACCAATCTTTCTGGTTTCTCCTCAGCCCGGGAAATTATCCCACATCCCACTTGTACTCTCCCTTCCTAATCGAGTCAGATCAGCCCTTTCTTAAGAAAGCATCCTGCAGCGTCCCGATCACCACCCCCTCGACATCGCAAACTTCCGTCCCGGACCATGCCCATCTAGCCTTTGACCCTCGGCACATAGATACGCAGCTGAGCAAGATGGCGGGCTCTTCGCCAGTGCGCCGCAGCCACAATCCTGCGCCCTCCAGTCCGCTCTCCGATATTCTGTATGGTGACCGCAACTCGGAGGCTCGGCATAAGCAGCTCCTCGAGGCTGCAAGGCAGGAACATGAGCGCGTGCGGCGGCTCGCCTTGCAAACTCTCGAAGAACACCAGAAATCCCTAGAGGACCAGCAGAGGGAACAGGAACGACGGCGGATACTGGAACAGGAGCGAAAAGAACAGGAGCGTATTCGTCAGGAACAGGAACTCGCCGCCGAGAGGAGAAAGCTTCAAGCTCTCCAGGCGCACAAGGTCGAGATCCCGCCAGAACCACGGCCGATACCACAACCGCCCAAAGCCCCGCCAATATCAACATCCGCAGCGCCATCTGCGAAGCCCACCCCAGCTGCTGCAGTAAACCCTTTCGGTCAAGCCACAGCAGGTCATTCCGCTCGACAACAGCAGTCGGCCGCCCCTCCCACACAAGGCAGAGCGTTGCCGCCGCAAACTGGCCTACCACAGCAGAATGCGCCCCCGTCAAATGGCGCGGGTGCATTCGGTGCTGCTGCCGCTTCAAGGCCGTTTCCCCCTCCACAGATGCCGTCAGCAAGCGACTCCCGACAAGTTCGGCCGAAAACGCAGGTCAATGGAAGTACTCCGAGTGCGACTCCGCGCGTTTCGCAGTCAGGCCCTGATCGGTACGAGGTCGTCCACCGGAACCTCAAGGACCTGCGCCGGTCTATGCTCGACCAGGCCAAGACCAACGCAGCCTTGAAGGGACGGATGGGTGACATGCGGCGGGAGATCCGCAAGTGTGTCGGGCAGCTCACCCATGGTGTCGCCGCTGGCAATAGGACGCAGGTAAACACGACCGACCCTGGATCTCCGCGTCCTTTTCGTAAAATCCTGGTTTGCTTTTTTTTCTCTCATTTGCTTTACAGTTTCAATGTACTCGAAATTTCAAAATGCTCGAGTTTGCTTTTTATCCGTACGGACCCGTCATTCTACAACTGCTAATCGCTGTCACAGCTGCTTGCCATCACTGGGCTTTTGAAGGAGGCGATGCAAAACCAGGTGCAGAGTCAACTCGTGGACCCAAGCAACCTAGTCCTCGAGCCTCGCAACCCGGTTGAAGGGACGCATAACGGCGAACTCCCGTCATTGTTCCTCTATCTGGTCAACATCTTCGCCAAAGCAGCAATAAACCAGTTCATAAACGAAGCCAGCGCCAAACCCGAGACGGCTGACCCAGTAGGCGTTACTGTCGCCTACGTGTTTGCCGAACCGGAGTTCCTCTGGCGCGGCAAGTCGTTTATCGACATCCTCCTCGCCAAGTTCAGAGTTGTCTGCCCGGTCCTGTTCGGACATTCCGGCAACGAGAAGTACGAGGAGGGGCGGAGGCGGCTAGGGTGGCATAAGGAGGGCGGCTCCTGGGTGCCGGAGCAGCAACACTTCGACCGCATGACCGGTCTGGGCGCCGGGTTCGCGTCCATCTCGCTGCGCAACTTCACCAGGAGCAGGAAGAAGAACCCGTTCCCGCCGAGGAACTACTGGACGGCTATGGCGCGCATTGTGAACACGCCGGCGGCCGACATCTCGAACACGCAGGCTATCGTCCTAAAGGCCATGATCCAGCACTACGAGCAGAAGTTCCTCGACGCCTACGGGACCGCCGGCCTGGCTGCGTTGCGGCTGGCTCTGGTGGATTTCCCGCGCAAGTGTCCCACGAGGACACCGGCCACGGAGTCATTGCAGGTTCTTGCTCAGCTGCTGAAGAAGGAGACTGGCCTGGCCCTTGCGTGAGGACGCGTCAGGGGTAATCTACCTAGGGCCGGAATTAGCTCTATTTGGGGTGATGGTAAACGTACTTTGGCCACGGGAATCAGGGAGGCAATGATCTGAGAAGCGTATGTTCTCGGAATGCATGGATCAAGGCGAATTCAGACGGCAAGTGGCGTTTTGTGAGGCAGGTCAGCCCGTCCGTGGTGTAAATCTGGGGATATTGAATGGAGTAACTGGTCATCGGAAGGGTACCTTTACAGGTTCGGATGCATTAGCAAGTCAATGTGGGCTTGCGCGTCAAGATGTTGATGAGCTCATGACTTCCAGACATCTTGTCATTAAGCGACTGGAAGATCCATCTCGAGTGCGTAGATGCCAAATACACCATGCTCTCATAGCCCAACCCAACGCCGTGCCCCAACGCCTATACGTGAAAAGCAGTTCTAGACCGTCCCGATTGCCGACTCCTATAAAACCAACAGCAGCACCAGCAATATGATCAGCACAACGATCAAGATCATGATACAACACCCACTCCACCGCTCCTCATTAGCCCTCACGATCTTGCCCAACTTCTGCACCCCCGTCTGCAGCCTTCCCCCAACCCTGTCAGCCAGCTCGTCCACCACCTCCAGCGCCTCTCTCTGCTCCTCCAGCTCCCGCCCCATGTCGCTCGCCTGCCGCCTCAGGTTCCCAACCGTCTGGAACACCCCGTCCAGGTGCTCGTCCTGCTCCCTCATCATCTGGACCTGCTGCCGCTGCTCGAACACCGCATAGTTATCGTCCCCGCCCTCATCATCCTCCCCTTCCCCGTCCGCGATGGCAAAGCTCGACGGATCAGGTAAATCCCCGCCACCTCCTCTTGTCCCGCCGGTACCAGTCTGCTTCCGCAGCTCGTCCCTCATGTCCTCGATCTCGCCGCCGACCTCCTGCACCAGCCTCTTGCGGCGGCCGATCTCGTGGGCAGAGATGCCCGAGAACCGCGAGGGGTCCGACTCGATGGCCGAGACGGACTCGACGAGGTCCGAGAGGTCCTCGGCGAGGGACGAGAGGGCGGCCTCGAGGTCGGAGCGGGCCGAGACCAGCTCCGGGGAGGACGAGGTTGGGTTCAGGGACCGGATGCGCAGGTAGGAGGAGAAGAGGGGCCGGGTCTGGGTCAGGGCGTTGAGGACGTCTCTGCATGGGGAGAGGGACTTAGTTTAGTCAGACGAACGATTGCGGGAAGGAAAAGGGGACGGAGGGGGAGGAAAACGCACTGTTGTACTTGGAGGAAGGGATCCTCGTCGTTGGTGGAGGACATCATCGCGTCGGTTTGGAGGGGTGGAGGGTCATTACTTGAATGCCCGGGGTAAATGATGCAGTAATTATGCCGTTGTCGCGGCGCCGAGTCTTGAAGTTCAGAGTCAAGTTTCTTCGGAGAGGGTGGATGGCAGGTAGGCCAGCAGGGTGCCGCGTACGTAATGCACACTTTCTTTACTGTATACATCTGGTTGGTCCGTGCACTACATATCCCCGAAAGTCTGAACGTTCAAGGCTACCCAAGCCTCCCTTATCGCTAACCACGGTGTCTACGACCGATACATCACAGTTCTGAACAGCTGTCTCAGAAATACCCGATCCCATCACAAGTTGGGCAAGGTCTCCCCTAGGGGACAGAAAGCTGCACTACCCCGGGATGAGACGCAGAACACTTGGTCTTTCCGTCACCGTTGCAGTAGTTGGCCGTGTTGTAGTAGCTACCTTTGCAGCTAGGGCACGTCTCAAACTTGTAGTGGACCAGGCCGCTGCCGTTGCAGCTAGGGCATTGCACCCGAGGCATATTTGGTAAGTACCTATGTCCAGGAGTGTTTGAGGGAAACTGTGGTGGAGGTTAGCACACAAATGGGACGATGTACTTCGCCGGGTGTGAGAGGCATCAGACTTACATTGTCCCAGAGGTACCATGTAGGTGGCTTCTGAACTCAGAGCAGGTCAGATATCCTTGACCGAAAGCGTCAATGGAAATGGGGATGCCAGATTGATCAACAGTACGGGTTATTGTCGGGCTTTGCACCTCGCCATCCGCGTGGCATGACGGTCACTGTGTTACCTGAATGGTGTTCTGTCCCGTCGTGCCAGGCTCCGTCGGGCATCAACCCAGGAGAGGCAGGCTGCGGAATTGTACACCACCCACTGGCAGTCTGGCCGAGTCACAGTGATGCCCCAGAAACAGCACATTGGTAAACGCCGTCGATTCCGAGTTTACCTGCCAGATAGGCCTACAAAACACAACGCTGGCAGCGACGCCCGCTTATGCACAAGGGCCCCCCGCCTCCATCGGAAAAGGAAGGCCGGCGGACAGCCTTGCAAGTCGCGGCAAAAGCCACAGGCAGTAGGGTCTAACTCATACCTGTCCTCCTCTCTCCCCTGTCCTCCTCTCTTCTCCTAAGATGAGCCGCCGCCACTCAGCTCCTTGCTCTCCTCGCGCAGATTTTTTATCTGGCTCTGAAAGTTGGAATCCTTGTGCACCCACTCCCAGTAGCTAGTCCACACCTGGTTCTGGGCGCCCGAACCGGTCGTGTTGAGCGCCGACTTGAGCTTGTCCCCGAGCAGCAGTGTGACCCGCAGCACGCTCTTGTTCGCCTCCTCCTGCTTCTCGATCTCCTGCTTGACCGCGCTTTCCTTCAGCTTCGTCGACAGCGTCGCGCGGAACGCTTCCGCTATGGCGTCCAACCTGCGCGCCGTCTCCTCCGGGTCGATCAGGACGAGCTTCGAGACCATCAGGTTGCACAGACCGCGGATGTCGTTGTCGTCCCTCAGACCGGCGATGATGCGGTCGTACAGGTCGATGATGCTGATGCGCGAGAAGGCCGTCTCCATGAGGGCGTACAGCGTCTCGTACGCGGCCTTGCGGACCTCGAGGCCGTCGTCCACCGTGTGCTTGAAGGGCCCCATCTGGACCTCGCGGACGAGCTCCGGCTTGATTACCGACTCCTTCATGACGTACGGCATCAGCTGGCCGAGCTGGCCGTGGATCAGCTCGGGCTTGTTGTGGGCCGCTGAGTTGAGCGTCGACATGGCGTGGCGGCGAATCTCCATGTCCTTGTCGTCGAGCATCGTCCGGAGCATGTCAACCAGGTAAGTCTTCAAGATCATGTCGAACGCCTCGTTGTCGTCTGGGAGTGTGTAGCGCAGGGCTTGGACGGCAATGGCCCTGATGACGGGCGACTTGTCGCGAAGGAGGCCCTGGATAGCAAGTTAGAGAAGATTCGAGTTCGGATCTGACCAGACCTGATGCAAACTCACCTGTAGCTTCACCATGTATGTCTGGGGATCGATGATGACCAGACGGCCCACACACTCGGCGCATACAGCCTTGTTGTCCTCCGCATCTGCAGCGGCTAGAAGTTGATTCCACACAGAATCGGCGAACTTGCCGATATTTGCCTGCTCATCGTCGCCGATCTGCGACACTGCTGCCTGCTGCAAGATCTCCTTGACAGACTGCAGAAGCAGATACTGAGTGGGACCCGGCTTCTGCAGGTCCTTCAAGATGACTGGCAAGTACATCGGGATATTACCAGCGCCCGCGCGACCGAGAGCAACCGCTGCGGCCATGGAGACCTTGCCGAGGGACGAGCTGAACTGGTCGAGGAAAATATTGGGTTGGACCGGGGACTTGGCCCCGAGCCGCAGGCCGGCTTCGCCAAGCACGGCCAGAGCCAGGCTAGCCCGTGCCGAATCCTGGGCGTTGGCCTTGATCTCTTGCATAAAGTTATCCAGGGTCACGCCGGCAGTATTCCCGCTGGCGACCAGAAGTGTCCCTATCACTTTGCCAACCACAGCTGGGTCGCCATTAACGCCCACGTCCTTCAGCAAAGCGCCCATGAGTGGCTGGCCGAGTCCGGTAGCGCCGACCTCGTTGACAAAGGCCAACAACGAGTCCAGAACGGTACCTGCGACGGTGGACCGCAGGAGCTCGCACAGCGATGCGATGAGCTCGGGTGTCAGTACGAGCTTTGGCTTGGCCGAGACGAGCCGTGCCAAGACGAGAAGGCCGGGCCCAAGGAGCTGCGCATCGTTGTTGTGGATAACCGGCACAAGGTTTGACACGATGGATTCGACGGTTGCGTCGCTGAAATTAGACTTCACGGCCGGCGAGAGCACCAGATGCTTGAGGGCCTGGACGCTGGAGCCCCGCAAGCTCCTGTTCGCCTTGCGCAACTGCGCTGAAAGCTCAGTGGCAACCTGCTGGACCCACTGGTCGTCAAAAGAGAAGCTTCCATCAGTTGACAGGGCAGCCACTGTATCGATAGCGCGGACTGCTGCGAGTCGCGTAGTTTCAGCAGTGAGGCGCTTCAGCAGTTCGTTGAGCGCCGCTTGTCGGTCAGCTTCTGCCAGGAGCGCAGTCCCATCCCCACCTGATGTCCTGGACAGTAGGATCCCTAGTGCGTGAAGTGCCTTGTTGCGCACCTCTGTGTCGGCGTCATTCGACGAGACACGGTCCAACACCACAGTGTATAGTTTGGAAAGCTCGGATTTGTACTTCTGCGCGGTGCGCTTAGATCGAGGAGGCGTGATGGCCTTGATCACCTCTTCGGCAGCCTGGATTGCCTCCCCGGAAAGCTTGTAGAAGCGGTCATGCACAGCACCTGTCACGCCAGCCACGATCTTGGTAAGATACGGCTGCAGCACAGACGACGAGTGGTTCCGAGCGATGTCGCCAATGAGCCGAAGCGCCGCGATCCTCAGTGTAGTAACAGTAGCAGAAGCCGTGCCTCCAGTTCCCGACAGAGCCGAGGTGCTGCCAGATGAACTCGACTGTTTGATGGAGTCGAGTATCGGGTCCATGATCTGATCGAAGTACTCGCCCAAGCCACCGCGTTGCACTGCGACCACGTCGTCCAACAAAGTGACAACAGCCTGTTTCGTGGGGACAAGTTTGCCCTTCAATAAGTTCGTGGCACCCTTGACAATCGATGGGACTAGACGCGCGAGATCTGCTCTGGAACCGCTGGCGGGTATCTTTTCCGCGGTCGGTGATGCCAAGCCAGTGCCTGCCAGGGCGAAGGCTGAGGCTCCAGCAGCGCTACTCTGGCGCCTACGCTTACGGCTGGATGATGGCGGGTTCAGGGCGAGATACTCGTTCTGCGGATCGAGGGAGAAGTCTGGAATGACGCCTTCTCCCGTCTTCCGAACCAGCAGAGACAAGGCAGAGAAGACCTCGAGGCGCACGTTCTCCTCTCGCTCGTTGAAGCGCTTGACGAGAGCTGGGGCAGCGCGACCGTAGAGGACACCGTTGTCCAGCAGGTCTCCGCTACTCCGAGTTGAGATGATCGTATGCAGAGCCTTTGCCGCACACCTCCGAACCTTCCAGCTGGCATCGTCATCGTCGTCAAAGCCGGCATCTTCCTCAAACTCGTCGTCCTCGTCGTCAAATGCGCCGTCTTCGTCATCCTCGTCGTCAACCTCCATGTCCTCGTCGTCGTCCTGGGCATAGTTGGGGTCAAACTTGAGGTATCGGAGGCAAGCGCTGAGAGAGTCGTCGGTGAACTGCCGCATCTGTGTCGGACAGGACGCGAGGAAAGCTTCTAGGGCGACGAGCGCTGCCTCGCGGACTTCGTCGAACTCCAAGCCAGAGTCGCCCTGGCCCTCGTTCACTTCGTCAAGCCTTGCCTGAAGCTCGTCCTCGCCCAACACCTGCAGGATATAGGGCGCAAGCGTATTGACGTGCGGGCCGAAGCGCTGTGGAATGGATCGGGCCATGGATCCCAGGACGTTGATGTACAACCGCCGGGTGACAGGTGCTATGTCAGAGCTGCCCAGTGCAGCTGATGCCCTGTCTATGAACTTGTTGAGCATATCGGAAGAGAGATAATGCGCGAGCATGGAGAGAGCCACGACCGCCCTCTTCTTCACGGCCGAGTTGCCCTTGTCCTTCTCTAGCAGATTGACGACGGCATCCTGCAATGCCTCTGTCTCGACGGCATTGAGCGACGTTCCAAAGCAACGTACGACTTCGATCACAACGTCGACGGCGTCCGGCGGGACCTCATCGGAGGTCAAGACTCCTTCTGAAAGTAGTGACGCGGACTTGGAGTCCTTGAGTGATGTGTGCCGCCCGAGAAAGCGCGGAATCAGAATGCGGCTGATACTGCCGTAGGCTTCTTGGACCTCTCTTCCGGGCGTAACACCGGGTATGGGGCGCTGGAAGGCCTCGATAACGGTACGGAGGGCAAGGTAGGCAACCGAGTTGTCCACCGAGTTCTTCAGCTTCAGCGAGGACAACTTTTCCATCATTGGTGCGATGAGCTGGCTGGGTAGCTTCTTCACCAGCGGTCCTAGGCTGGTGATGGTTAGCACATAGTTCATCCTGCAGAGAGCCCGAGACATGTGGATTCTGGAGGGATGCTTACACTTTGATTGCCTGATTCTGCACCTCGCCATTCTGGTCATCGAGCGACTTCACGACAAGGTCGACTGTTCGAGCAGCTGTGCTGTAGTCGTGGGCCAGAATATCCTGCTTTCCGGTGCTCAGAACGGTGTGTAGATCGCTCAGGGCCATGAACCGGAAATCGGGGTCGGCATCGCTGATTTTCGGGAGGAGCATGTAGATTGTCTGGTTGCTCGGGTTGGCGGGGAGTGTGGACGCCATCTTGGCAGGAGGTGGTATGGTCGTGAGGCGCCCAAACGAGCTTTACCGAGCTTTCAGTGCTGGACAACAATAACCGTAAAAGTGTCGATCGTGCGATGTGTTGATCGTGCGGTGTGTTGAAAATGCGCCGAGAAGAAGCTCTCGCAGCTGGTCTTGCGGGCGGGTGAGTTAAAGTCAGCAGACACCCAATGTCCGTCTAGTGCGAGAGGTTTCTGAAATGAAAGGAAGGTTCTTGTGGGAGAAAGAACTTGATCGCAAGGCAGCAGTAGGCAGTGAAAGTGGAGGGACAATCTGGAAGCGCGGCGGGAGTGATGTTGAAGTGGTGGTGGGGTAGAGGCTCCAACGTGGGGTCAAGCTCCCGCTAGCTCCGTCCCGACTCTCACCCCTGCTTTGGACTGACATCAGTGGCACGGACCAGCGGTTAGCCGCCAATTATCAGCCTCTTTCACATGCGAGGCTGAGAATGTGTCTCCCTTCTTCTTTTCGTTATTCTCACCACTTCCTGTCAACTAGTCCATGGCAACATGTCAGCGTCACCACTCCTCGCCTATCCCAGAGACACCCTCAAAGCAAACCCGCAACGGCCGACAGCATCGCCATTAAAACGCCCAATATCTGCCGCCCCTTCCTCAGATGGCACCCCGAGGCCCCCAGTCCAGCCCCAACCAGGGCGGCCGCACGCCACTATGGACCTAGCAGAGCAGATGAACAACGAAGAGAAGCGCAAATGGGTAAAAGGCAAGAAACTCGGCGAGGGAACCTACGCCAACGTCTACGCGGCGCATCTACGGACAGACCCGAGCCAGAAGGCCGCCATCAAGAAGATCAAGGTCCAGAAAGAATACCGCGACGGCATGGCGCCCGACGCCCTGCGCGAGATCAAGCATCTCCAGGAGCTCAACCACCCCAATGTTGTGCGCCTGATATCCGTCTTCTCCTCCAAGGACCAGAACCTCAACCTCGTGCTCGAGTACCTGCCCCTCGGCGACCTCGAGGACCTGATCCGCAACGTCGACACGTACCGCTACGGCGCCGCCGACATCAAGGCTTGGATGGGTATGCTGTGCCGAGGCGTCTGGTTCTGCCACGAGAACTTTGTCCTGCACCGCGACATCAAGCCAAACAACATCCTCATCGCCGCCAACGGCGAGGCCAAGCTCGCCGATTTCGGCCTGGCGAGATCCTTCGCCGACCCGGGCCTGCCCATGACGACCAACGTCATCACGCGGTGGTACAGGCCCCCCGAGCTGCTGTTCGGCGCAAGGCACTACTCCGGCGCCGTGGACGTCTGGTCCGTCGGCCTCGTGTTCGCCGAGCTGATCATCCGCGCCCCGTACCTGCCCGGCAACACCGAGATCGACCAGATCGACTGCATCTGCAAGGCCATCGGCACCCCCACGGAAGAGAACTGGCCGGGCGTCACGAAACTCCCCGGCTATGCCGTCGGTAACGAGGTGGTGCCCGTGTACGGCAGGGACGCGTACATGGGCCGCTTCGGAGCCGTCGGCGCCGACGGCGTGGATTTGCTGATGAAGACGCTGGTGCTGGACCCGAGGCAGCGCATCACGGCGCGGGAGATGCTGGAGCACAAGTGGTGGCGGAGCGCGCCCAGGCCGACGAGGAATGAGGATCTGCCGCGGAAGCAGAGGGGCGGTTTGGAGAAGATGGCGGCTGATTTGAAGAGGGTTAATCCCATGGAGGAGGATGGTAGGGGGGCCAAGGTGGCAAGAAAGCTGGATTTTGGGGCTATGAAGAAGTGAGATCGAAATTGGATGAGAACATGGACATGGCAACCTGGAATGGAGTTTAGATCGCATCGGCGGCGTTTGTTGGATTATAAGGGTAGATTTCACAAGGGTCCACAAGGGGCTCGTCTTTTACGGAGTAGGGCGGCACTGATACCGTTCTGATTATGGAAACAGTCTTTCCATGATGCTTGTTCAATGAATGGCGTTACACGCTGGTCAAGTCATGAGTCATTGCTTTTCACATAACAGAGCATTCCAGCCCATACATAGCCCTCTCAACATCCCTCCGCACCTGGTACCAATCCGCCCTCCGCTCTGCAAACTCATAGACCTCCTCGGCGCGAAAGATACCGCCGAACCTATCCCCATCCGCAATGATCGTCGCCATCTCCTTGGCATGGTTCGGCGCGATTAGATAGATTTGGCTCAGCTCCCGCAGCGCCTTGAAGTAATCCAGCAGATCGTTGTTCTTCAGCTTCCTGATGTAATCGAAGTACAGGTTCATGTCGGCGATCAGCTTGATGGCGCCGTCGGTGCTGATGCGCTGCCGCTTCAGGTGCTTGCACACCGCCGTGAAGAGGCGCAGCCCGACCTCGCCGTTGAAGACGTCGAGCATGGTCTTCTCGGTGGAGCCGACCAGCATGCTCGTGTGCGAGGAGACGAGCTCGACGACGCGGCGAGCGGTGTGGGTGGGCCCCATGTCGCCAAAGTCGGTCGCGCCGTTGTTCTTGTCTGATGGCGCGGCGGGGAGGGGGTTGTAGTCCGTCGGCAGCTGGGTCGTGGCGCAGATGTACTCCACCTCGTCCATCAGCACGTCGATGCCCTTGTTCAGGCCTGCGGCGACGCTCTCGTCCAGCATCTGCTCGAACTTCTTCTTTGCCAGGCCCGAGGGGTCGAGGAAGTCGTTCCGGTCCGCTATCCGCGGGCCGGCGAGCTGCTGCTCGTAGAAGACGTCGATCATCTGCGAGATGAGGTCGCCGACGTTGACGAGCTCGATAAAGGTCACGAGCGGCGCCACGCCGGCTTTGTTGTGGTCGACGACGTCCCGCGGGTTGTAGTGCGAGAGGTGCTCGACCGCCTTGTCGAAGCCGGGCTTGACGTGGCGGTTGCCCAGGATGCGGAGGAGGTTGACAAAAATGGCTTCGCATTGCTCCCGCGCTTCGCCCCCGGCCTGGCCACCGAGGGCGATGAAGACGGCTGCCCTGCCGAGACTGGACTTGGCGGCGTGGACGAGGTTGAGGGCTACTTCGATGCTGAAGAGGGACTTGATGCCCTCCAACCGTGATGTCATCAGGGCTGCTTTTGCTGCTAGTTCGTCGGTAGGTGCTTCCAAGCCTCCCGGTAAGGGAGTGCTTTTTCTTTCTTGTTCCATGCCAGCAACCCCTGGCGACTGTGGTCGTGACGGCTGCGGCGAGGGTGCTGACAAAGTTGAGCCGTTTGTCGACGCAGCCGGCACCGGAGTCCTCGGCCCAAATGGCGATGCTATCGGGAAGGCCAGTGTTGTTGGTAGCACCGTGACTGGCATCATGACCACCTTCTTGAATGACGTCAAGAAGTCCTTCTTGTCGGCTTGACGGTTGAAGTTCCCCATGTAAAAGGACTCGACGCTCGCGTCCTGTTCCGACAGCTTCTTCTCCCAGTTTCCCACCTCAGATTCAGCATGCCGAATGAAGTAGTCCAGCTCCTCCTGCAGGTACAAGTCCAAGTGTGGCTCGAAAATCCTGAGAGCCAGCTCCTTGGCCTTATCCTCCATCTTCTCAGTCGTGCCCTTCGGCGGAGTAAGAGTTAGGAAGAACCGCGTAGTCTGCTCAAACAGCCCTGACACAGCCTTTAGATAAGACAGCAGATTCCTCTCGTGCGCTTCGTCGAGCAGTGGCGTGGTGTACTCCATGATGATATCCTCCCGCACCTTCTGGATGAATGCCCAGAAGACGTTCCCCGGCCGGGGAAATATCCTCTCCATAATGACCGCTTGCTCGTTGACCTTCTTCGCCAGAACCCCAAAGAACATCCTCGAGGGCTCCAGCGTGATATTGTCCGCCGGCGCCTGGTTAATGCAGTCCATCGAGTTCATCAATACCTCCTTGTCCGTGAACAGCGGATGCTTGTGGATAAACAGCTCGATACACGCCGTAGCGTCGTTCAAGATATCGAGTACATGGGCGTACTTCCTCATCCTGCCATCGACGTCCCAGTACTCGTATCCCTGCTCGAACTCGCGCAGCACCGCGCTCTCGAATATGGTCTTCATGGAGTGCAACTTGTCCTCCCTCTGCTGCCAGCCGGTAGACCAGTCGCTTTTCGCAAATGTATGCAGGTTAGCCAGCATCTGCGCCTGCCGCTCGGGCTCGCGGAAGACCTTGAAGATGATGGGATCGGCGTGGCTTCGCGCGTTCACGAGGTCGAAGTAGAAGGGTGCCAGGGCGCCGTATAGCTTGCCGTATTCCTGCCTCGCGAGCCCTCGTATGCTCTTCACGTTCTTAATCACGTCTAACAGCGCTTCCGGGTCGTGGAAGGGGTCCTTGTGGGCTTGCGGCGGCGGCGGACCGCTGACCTTCAGCGTCTCGAACCCGTCCCTGACCTCCGCAACCTGTCTTGCCCTCCGTTCCTTTTCTCGTTCCCTCTCTTTTTCTTCCTCCGCAGCATCGAATAACGTTGTACTCGTCCGCGGCGGTGGTATCCCTGCTCCCCCGGCTCCGAATCCGGGTACTGCACCGGCTCCAGCCGCACGGGGGCCAACCGCCGCCGCCGCCGCCGCGGCAGCTTCCCTCTCCCTCCTCCTCCGCATACTCTCTTCGAATCTCCTCCGAGCTTCCGCTTCGTCCCAGCAGCCCATAGCCTTCAAGCGCGCCACCCATCGAGTGTCGTCGTAGACCATCTCCTTCAACCGCCGCGACGCCCTCGCGAACCGCATCTGGTCGGGTACCGGCAAGTAGTCTAGTATTGTCACTAGGATCTCGGCGGGCAATGTTGGCTTCGTGTCGATCATGGTAGTCGCTTGCAGGGTGGTGAGGATGCTCTTGGATCCCGGCGCCGCGGCGGGCGGCGCCCGCTTGAAGTTGGACATCGTTGCGTTATAATTCGACCACGTCTCTTTGTGTTGGCTATTGTTTCAGGTCGGGCGGCCTTGCGAAAGTGTCAATCGCAAGAAAACACGATTGTTCATTGTGTTGGTGCCTTGTGGTAAGCTGTGGTCCGACGTATGATTGGAGCTGTTGTTGGAAATCGGGGGAGAGCTCCGTACAGCACAGTCCGTTTAATATCAGTGGTTGCAGTGGCCTTGGCGGCTGGCTGGCGGCTGCTCCTGCGTGTTCAGGGGTAAGGTACAGTTATGGTGGAAAGGGGGCCTTACAACAAGGAGCCAATCTATCATCGGCATGAGAAGGCATTTTAAGTGACAATGGATCGGTTTTCTCGTTGCCATGCAGTGCTAATGATATCTACCAAACGAGACTTTTCCAATACTGCCAGGTTTGCCCTGCCAGTTTGATGCTTCCATTCTCCCTTTCTACACAGTACCCTACAAACACCCCAAACCGCTTTGTGTCTCCTGGACTCCTTCCAAATGGATGACCGTGACCGCCCAAGGACATAGAATAACCATCAGCCACCAAGCGACCGCAACTCAGCACGACATGTGGCCGAGAGACCGAATGCATGGCAGTGGAAAACATTTTGTGACGCCGTACTCCGTGGGCACTGGTTGACATAGAAGAGGCTATGCGTTCGCCGTGTGCTCGAACGCACGCCACTAAGAGTCAAACAGGTGGCATATAGCTGGTAATACAGTGCTGGATCTAAAGTGCACTAGACACCCGACCCAAAACAAACCCGTAGACGGTGTCGAGGATTCAGTCCCAGTCCGGAACGTGAGTGAACAGATACGAAACAGACTCTCCGTTGTGTGTCCTAAACAAGTTAGCAATCCCGCGTACATGCGTATACCACTGATGCTATCACATACCTCCTGATGGCCTCCGCAAGGGTGCCGCTAACATCGATGACCTTCATCTTGGGGCAGCGCTCGAGCTTGTCGCCCAGTGGCACGGTGTTGGTCACAACCAGTTGCGATAGGCAGCTGTTGTTCACCGTGTCGATGGCGTTGCCGCTCAGGATACCGTGTGTGGCTATGGCAATGATCTGCAGCGGGTTAGCATTTTGTCAAACCTTCGACACTGTCGAAAAGAACATACCTCTCTCGCCTGGTTAGCCTGCAGGAGCGCAGCTGCCTTAGCCAGCGTTCCACATGTGTCAGACATGTCGTCCACCAAGATCGCGACCTTGTCCCTGACCTCGCCGATGAGCACCATCCTGCCCACCACGTTCGGCCGGGGCCGCTCCTTGTGAATCAGCGCAAAGCTAGCATTCAGCCGGTCCGCAATGGACGTAGCCCTCTTCGCACCGCCGGCGTCGGGCGAGACGATCACGCAATCCTC
Organism: Coniochaeta hoffmannii; assembly: GCA_030052785.1. NCBI lineage: Eukaryota > Fungi > Ascomycota > Sordariomycetes > Coniochaetales > Coniochaetaceae > Coniochaeta > Coniochaeta hoffmannii. The sequence goes on along the minus strand of JANBVN010000039.1, from coordinate 97,447 downwards.
GACGTTCATGTTTTCGCGGATCCAGCGCAGCACCGACGGCTCGGCGTACAGGTTGTCGCAGGGGACGTTGAAGAAGCCCTGGATCTGGCTGGCGTGCAGGTCCATGGTGATGATGTGGTTCGCGCCGGCCGTCTGCAGCATGTTGGCGATCAGCCGGGCCGAGATGGGCGCTCGGGACTTGTCTTTCTTGTCCTGCCGCGCGTAGGGGTAGCAGGGGATCACGGCAGTGATGCGTCGGGCGCTGGCGGTCTTGCAGGCGTGGATCATGATCAGGAGCTCCATAAGCCCGTCGTTGACGTCGCCCGGGGCGGTGGACTGCAGGATGTAGACATCTTCGTCTCGTACCGACTCTCCGATTGTGACTGAGGTCTCTTGGTTGGAGTAGTTGAGCGAGGTTGTGCGAGCGATTTCTATGCCGAGCCTTTGTGAATTGAGACGTCATATCAGCTTCTGTGTCTCGACTTTGTCTTATCGTACTGGGAGTGCCATTGTTACCTGTTTGCGACCTTCTGACTCAGTTCTGGATGGCTACTGCCACTGAGGAGTTTGATTTCGTTTGCCATTCCGCTTGACATTGCTCGTAGAGCCTTTGTGCCCGGCTTCGGACACGTGAAAGAATCGAGAGCTCTTGTCGGGGAAAAAAAAGTTGTTATCGGCGGTTGCACGCGGCGGTCCGCTGCTGTGCTGTGATAGGCGCGGGGTAAAAGTTCGGCGGGCGCTGGGAGACGTCTTGATGACTGTGAGATGATGACGGTGGCCGTAACGCTTGCACAAGTCTGCGAATCTGACAAACAGCGCTGAAGCACTTGATTAAGATATATGTCCACGATCCGAGTATCCTCTGAAACATGGTGGTTTAAACTTCACAGAGGCTTCGGCCCAGTGCGGTGGAGCCGAGAATTTCCGTTTTGAAATGCTCAAGTGGGGATTCGGCAACTTGTAAGTGAAGCCGATGACATGAATTTCCATGACTCGTAGGTGCTACGAATAGCTCTCATACGCTGATTGAGTATGTTCACTTGCTCAGAAGAAAGTCCATCTACAGTGGTTCAGCACTCCCTCCGGGCAGCCCCAGACCATCAATGCAGTATCCCTCCGGTCCCTCCTCACACGGATTGCATCTCCAGTCTCACCGGACCCATCAGTCGACGAACCGCCCACTTCTCCATGTGGTCAAGGTAGGTCTTCCAAGTACCGCATGCCCCGAACATAGTTGGGAGCACTGCGCCCTGTTCAGCAAGCTGTGCAAGCCTTCATGTCCGTGTTCGGGAAGGGAAGCTAATGCTACTCTGAAGGAGGCGAGTACTGCTGCTGCAGAGCGGTAGCCAGGCGGTTGTATGTCGCCCTTGGCGCTTCAACCTGGACTGCTGCACTGTAGCCAGCCTGAGCTACCTGCTGGACATTTCCTGCGAGCGGGATCCACCATGGCCTCCCGTCGTTTTCCACAGTCCAAGCTTAAGAGCGTCATCACTTCGCCGCCTTCACCTTCCGCTTCACCTCTGTGAGCTTCCGCTCAATCTTGGTTTCGTAGCGGAACTTCTTCTTCCTCGGCTTCTTGGGCCACTCTTTCTTGCTCTTCTCCGGTAACTTCCCTGACTTTCCGCCCTTGGCGTCATCTCCCTCTCTGTCCCCTTCGTCCTCGTCCTGGCCATCTCCTCCGTCACCCTCAGCGTCGGGTTTGTGCATGCCATCCTTGTCGACGTTGACCGCCTCTATCGTGACGGTCGTGTAGCGGTCTTCATCGATGTACTCCTCTTCCAGGTCGACGGGCTGTATCGGCTCGTCCTCGAAGCCTCCAAACTCATCGTCTTTCGACTCGTTCTCGGACTCCGTATCGCTCGTGCCGGCCTTCTGTGCTTCGCGTAGTAACTTGTTGACTGTTTCGACGTGCTCTTCCACGGCCTTCTTCCGCTCGTCCCTCATCTATCGCAACATGTCAGTATATGCGGGAATTAGAGAGACAGAAGAGGAGGATCCTCACCTGTTTCCGCGCCTTGATCCTGTCCTGCCTCTCTTGCTCCTTGGCTGCCTCCTGGGCGACCTTGATGCGTTGCAGCTTTCGCTTTCGGAAGCCTGTGAGATACTCGGCACGCGCTTCAGGGTCGTAATTGACCTCTTCGACGGCGGAACCTCGCTTTCTCTTCTTCAACGGCGGCACTGGTAGGCCCTTCTTGACTCTAGGCTTGGCGAACATGTTGAATATCACGTTTGTTGTCGAATAATCATGTAAAGTCCCATGCTGCGATGCAGGATGGTTGAAGCTGTCCAAATTTTAGCGGGGCATAAGTCACGACCCCTGTCACTGCAGGTGGGAGAGAGCGACCCCTGTCACTGACGGATAACTGCCGCAATCCACCGCCTGCCGCAGCTGGAGCTATCGGGTCTCCGTCATCAAGGGACGCTCGACCGTCAGTCAATCCCATCACCGGCCGACGATATCACCATCTCGCCGCCGCACATAGTTGCTCATCAACCATGCGTTTCTCAATAGCATCGGTGCTGCTCAGCAGCACTGCTGCATACGCCTTCTCCGACACATCCCCTTTCGTCCTGTTGTCCACATCCAAGTATGTCGCTGCTGCCTCCCACGCTCAAATGCTTCCTGGACATCCCAGCTGACATCAAAATCCTAGACTCGACACACCCCCTTCCCCTCCCCAACTTCAATCGTCCAAATCCCTCACGAACTCCCTCACCTCCCTCCTCTCCTCCTGCCCGACAACCCGCTACGCCCTCGTCTCCCAACCCAACCTCCACGCAGCCGACATCCGCGACGAGTCCGACGGCGGCAAATGCCACATGCCCAACCTCTGCCGCGCGGCGTCGTCCGCCGTTTCCGCCTATACCGTCGCCGAGGTAGTTGGGCAGCTCGGCAGCCCCTCCCTGTCCTCCATCATCAACACAGCGTGCGCCTCGGCAGGCAAGGCCGTCGAAGTCACCGAGATCGAGCTGCGGCATCTACCCGCCCTGCGGACGGGGCTGGGAGAGAAGGAGGTGGACGAGCGGAGGGGGATCTTGGCTGATAATGGTATGGCCCAACTCATACACCCCTTAATCAATGTCTTTGTGTGTTTTCCGGGAGATGTTTGCTGACAAGAGAGTGTCAAAAGACTACGAGCTCGACCGCCTCCTCTCCACGCTGGGCGACGACTACACGGTCCTGCTCTTCTCGGACCCCAACGAGTTCAAGGCCTACGAGCCGAGCTTCGTCGAGCCCATGCGCACCGACCTCAAGCGTCGGGGCGAGGCGGAGCCTGTCTATGTCGGGCGGAGAGCGGGGAATGCGACGGATAACAGGGGGTTGTTTGAGAGGTATCAGTTCTTTACGCCCGGTATGTCGCCTCTGACTTGTCCCATTGTGTGGACTGTTGTCCGTGTGACCTCCTACTAACTGGTGTCTAGGCATCTTCATGGGCCTCATCGCGGCTTTCGCTATGCTGTCCATCTTGTATGTTGGACTTCAGGGCTTGTCGAGCTTGGAGGTGTCGTATGGCGCATTTGATAAGGAGATGGGTCCTGCTGCGCAGAAGAAGCAGTTGTAGAGCAAGCCGAGAGAAGGTTGGCGTGCGTTGGATTGGTGGGTGTAATGTATCATACTAGTACTACGCCTAGCAACGGAGTTTAGGAACGTGGTTATGGCATGACTGGACCGTGGTGGAAGTATTCCGGGTATACTATTTATTGTCCTTGTTCCAGCTCAACTTTGCTCGTGTGGCCGAACCGTGATGCTCTTGCAGGCTACAAGCATCATGTAGTCTTTTTACGCCCTGTACGTTGATCATCCAGTTCCAGTGCTCCTTAAGAATGACATCCCACGATTTTCCCCCCTCATCAAAAAGGACCGCTGCGCCTCCGAACGCCAACACCATCGATAGGGGAAAGTCTGCTTTGACACACTGCATGCCTCAAACCAAATGACTAGGAAGCAAGAAATTCGCAATCCCTTCCCGCACGGCGTACTCATGACCACAGTTACCGCATACCAGCTTTCCCTCCATTAGCTGCGTCTCGATAAGGAGGTTGTGCAGGTCCTTCATCTTCTTCTCGTCCGCCTGCAGTTCTTCCTCTGTCGGTGCCTGCTCTGGTAGTTCTGGGAATCCGAGCTATCCCTTTATATCAGTAAAAATGTTCTAGACCTCATACCGGGAGTCAGTATTCACCTCTGTGGCGGTCGTCTTTAGCGCATTCCAATCTATGCGGTGCAGGATATTCGTGAGAAGCTGCGGGTTGAGCTCGACTTCGTCTTGTGCGAGTTCGGCATCTTTGGGATGCAGCGGAAATGAGTCCGAGGACGATTTGCAAGCCTTGACGGCGCAGGTCAGGAAATTTAGAGTGAGGAGCTTCATTTTCGTGGCTTGTATGTGTGTGTAAATGCTTTTGCAGCTCGATCGCGGACTCTTCGAGGCGAGCTTGAAATTTTTGGTCCAAGATGGACCCACGTGATTGCTGTTACGACGGCATAAAGACAGATATCACAACGATGACTACGACATAACAGACGACGAATTGTTTGAGGAAATCTCTGACGTGGTCACACAGTAACTTGTCAGCTCTATCATTGTCAAGCGAGGTTCTTCTCATACCCGACGTCCTCGCGTTCCAGCTTCTTCCTAGAGTAGCGCATGTACACCGCCACCGCAGCCACAATCACGACGAAGAAGAACCCCTTTCCGAGAGCAGACCAGCCTGCGGAATTGTCGATCGCCCAACCGGCGATACCGTATAATGGCGCTTGAGAGCCGGGAGACATTGTATCAGCACCTGTCAGACACTGTATGTAGGAGCAAGAAAGGGAGAGAAGAAACTGTAACCACGTAATTGCCCGTCTTTGTATTTTGAGTTTACGAAAACGAACATACATGATTATAGCTCAGGTGCGGTGGCGTCGTCGTCTGTGTACACATGGGATGGCCTGGTCAGACAACCAGGGAACTGGGAGAGAATGGGATGAAATGCACACAGCTTAGAGTTCCACGTGGATACCTTCTGGGGGCACCTCCAGCTCGCCGCTCTTGGCAATCTTGATCGGCTTGACCGGCTTGTCGCCTGGGGCGGTCTGGGTATTCTCGATCTTCTCGACGACGTCGTAGCCCTCGAGGACCTCGCCGAAGACGACGTGGCGGCCATCGAGCCAGCTGCATAGCATTTGTTAGCAGACGTCTTCTCTTGGGTGGTGGTGGTGGTGGTGGTGATGGTAGAGCGCGGGAGCTCTTACGAGGTGATGACGGTGGTGATGAAGAACTGCGAGCCGTTGGTGTCCTTTCCGGCGTTGGCCATAGAGAGGAGACCCTTCTTGGTGTGCTTTAGCTTGAAGTTCTCGTCGGCGAACTTCTCACCGTAGACTGCATCGCACACCATTAGCACTCTGTCACTTCCCGGAAGGGTGGTGGCTCCACATACTCGACTTGCCACCGGTGCCGTCGCCCTTGGTAAAGTCACCGCCCTGGATCATGAACTGCTTGATGACTCGGTGGAACGTCGACCCCTCGTAACCGAAGCCCTTCTCGCCAGTGGCCAGAGCGCGGAAGTTCTCGGTCGTCTTGGGGACCGTCTTGCCGTAGAGACCCATGACGATGCGGCCCAGCGGTTCATCGCCCTCGGTGATGTCGAAGTAGACCTTGTGGGTGATCTTGGGGCCCTTGGCGGCTTCGGCGACCTGCGAGAAGCACACCAGGCTGACTCCGACGAGCAGCGCGGCCGTCACGACGATGCGTCTGAGATTGAGCATTGCGGCGGACTACCTATCGCAATCGTGGTGGATAGGGTAAGCAGTTGAGAGGTGGATTGCACGGGATCTGAACAGATGTCAGATCAATGGTCGAGGAAGAAGGGACAAAGATGAAGCTACGTTTCAGCTTCCCCTTGCAGGGAGCGGTTTGCTGTGCTCCGTTCCTGCCACCAATTGGCGGCTAGCCCCTCCACGATGACAGGGGTAGGAGCGAGCTCCCGACTCGCGCCCACAGTTCATCCAAACCCCACTGGACTCGCTTATCTTTATCTCGTTGTCCGCTCGACGACATCCGCGCGTAAACATAGCTTCTTTTCCATGTTCCTACTCAGCTGTGCTGCTGGCCACGAAGAAGCGAGCGGTTGCTGAAATCGTCAGTTTGGCAGATGGATGCCGATTTAACACGAGCGCCAGCATTGTTTCTATGCAGCATATCGGAGCCGGACTGAGCCAAGCCGTGTGTCAACGAGGCTGGAGATCGCAATGGCTATCCTTTCGAGACCTATACCTCCACTCTATACCGTCTATGTCTTACGGTCGACCGTAAGCCATAGCTCGTTGTATATTGGCTCGACACCACACCCGCCACGTCGGTTGAAGCAACACAATGGAGAGGCGAAGGGCGGCGCTGTCAGGACGTCACGAAACAAGCTCCGACCATGGGAGATGGTAGCCCTTGTATCTGGCTTTCCCAGCGCTGTGGCTGCACTAAAGTTTGAGTGAGAACACCCTGCGTCAAGATTCTCTGACTATTTACTAAACCTCGATAGATGGGCGATTACGAACCCGCATCTATCGATGCACATCCCGTCCCCAGCACGCATATCGATCTCGACACAAAGAAAGAAGAACGGTCAGCCTCGACGTCCACGCGCCAGTCTGACCTCAATCATTTCCAACCTTCATCTCCTCCTCGGTGTACCCAGCTTCTCGCGATGGCCGCTGCGACTGCACTTCTTCAGCCGAGACGCGCATGCCGCCTGGGAGAAGTGGTGCGCCACGGCAAAGGAACCGATGCGAGAAGGCGTCGCCATCCTTACCGACTTTGGAGATCAGGGTGCAAAGGCTGTACGTACCGTTTCGAGCGAGAACGTGCGCGAATCATGCACACCAGAGCCAGCTCCTTGGGGTATCCACGCTCTGCCGCTGGACTACGCCCCCATCAAGGACTATGTCGCGAAGGGCCGCGACGTGTTCAGCTTCGAGCGAGAGGGGAAGTGTGTTGTGTGTAAGGAGCACATGCCGCCAGGCAAGGGGCTGTATGCGTTGTGCAGCAACGATGGGTGCGAGGGTGTTGGGCATCTCTCATGTTGGAGCAGACATATGCTGTCGGTGCAGGAGCACGACAAAATCATCCCAGTGGCAGGGAAGTGTCCAAAATGCCGTGGGCCGGTAAAGTGGGGAGACATGATGACGGAACTGACTCTGAGGCTGAGAGGCGTGAAGGAGGTGGACAAGCTGCTCAAGAAGAAGCGGAAGGCGAAGGCGAAGGCATAGATGGGTCTGTTTACCGTATTACCGGGACTCGGGGCATTCTTCGAGCTGCTGGATGGTCTTTGGGATGGCGTTGTTTTCTGGGTGGGAGTTTATGATACCCTTGTCCGTACGACATCAGTTTACAATTGATAGTGATCAGACTGGATTGCTAATCATGCTGATGGTCTAAAGTCGTGCATTCCTCCAGTCCTCGGTCATAGATGTGGAAATGGGCATGGTGCTTGGCTGGAGGAAGAAAGCCTGTATTTCCGGTGACGCCGAGGCATCACCATTGAACGGGCACTGCACGGGCAGAACGGGGTCAAATCGGAATCGGAGGCCAGCAAACGTTCAATCAGGTCGATACATAAGGTAGGTAGGTAACCCAGGTAGGTATCCCCGCACCGATAAGCACGTGCCCCAAAAAAGAAACCACGAAATGCCACAGGACGAACGACATCGGCTGGCCATTGGCCAATTAGACGAGACTTGGCGGCTACCTTGTGAGCGAACCCTGGCCGATATCAAAGGACACCGCAGGCAATCTTGCTGAACGTCCATCAGAGTGATGGCTGTCAAATTACACAAAAATCACATTTGCCGCAGGCATGCAGCCATTCTGTCGCTTAGGGAATTGCTCCAAACTGGCAGGCGGCTGTGTTCCACCAAAGAATGGCATACCTACACTACGATGTTAACCGATGCTGACAGCTTGCACGCTTTTGCCCTGTATCTTTCGTTCCGCTTCTCAGCTCGGACACCGTAGGTACCTTAACCTTGGTATCTGGACAAATGCCACCTTCGGTACAAATCAATTGGTGTCACCCACCCAGCACTCTAGGTTGGCTTTGATGTTTCCTTCTTTGTCCCAGCATCGTTCGATCTGACCGAGCCTTGGTCAGTCCGGATATGGAAGTCACCTTGAACTCACTTGTATTCGAAAGTTTCTCGGCTCGACCCGGCCACCACAATCAACTGTACCGGACTTATACTTTACGTAGGCGTTCCATATCTAACGCAGACCATAGCTGACGATAGTAAAGACCTTTCGTGGACTTTCGGGCCAAGCGTCGGAGTGGTTGTGAAACAGAATTGAAGTAAGGCTGGGAGGTTAGGGTACTTACAGGTACGTACACGTGCTGCCACGGCCGACCCACCTTTCCGATCCTGCCAAAACCCCCGACAGCTTCCGTTCTCAAAAGCTTTGCGAAATGTTGAAATGCGCCTGCGCCCTTGCCTGCCTTGCCTGCCTGCCTCTGCTTCTGTCTCTCCCGCCTTGCCCGCCTTTGGACGTCTCTTTCGCCCCGGCCATACCATGTCCGGACATGCCCACACTGCCAGCGCCTGAATCATGTTCATGTACCGTTGTACACTTAGCAGCGATACTCACCAGTCCTTCCCATAGCACTCCACTCCCTGTTACCGTCCATCATCTGGAGTACCTGCAGCCGCATTCTAAAGTACCTCTACGCCTTCTCATCCATGTGCCCATGCCTCCCGCTCTTTCCACTTGAACTTGTTTCCCACTTTTATAACACATTCTACGTAGACTAGTTCGCACCTTGCATCGTGATCCCTTTCCCGCACCCGCTTTCCTCTTCTTCCTCCCCTTCAACCTAGACACAGGTCGTCCCGAATAGAGAGTACAGCTTTCTCCCGGGTGTTGCATGCTCCCCTGCAGCCGACCTTGAGTGAATGCCACTGATTGTCTGCGAAATTACCTGGCGTCGGTGTTGCACTCTCATCTGGCGCGGAACGGCCGCACTTCAGACTTCGGCTCGGCTACCTCTCTACCTCAGCTACCAAGGATTTCGTTCACTTGCAACTCGTGCACTCGTCTTCTCCCTCGTCCTCTTTCTTCCACGCAACGATACTACACCACCAACGCCACATTATTATACGGGGCAGCTGTTACCCTGTGCTTTTATTCACTGGATTATCTGTCCCTTGTCTTTCGAGAACCCATCAACAAAGTTCACCGGGTACACGCTTTCATACATCCAGCAATGCGCCGGGCTGCGTTGTAATGCCACGCTCTAATTCCGGTGTCCGAGCGAATCTCTTACATCTCGACCCTCTTCGAAGTGGCCGCATATCAACACTACCGCACAAGCTATTGCTGACGACTTCTTGAACATGGTCCAGGCGCCTGCGGTAGGCGGGATCGCCGCCGCTCCTGGAGGGAGTGCGGGTGCTCCTGCCAGCTCCCGAGCATCGCCAGCCGTCGGCTCGTCCGCGGACCATGTGGTCAAAACCAAGACAGCCCAGATCCATTCGAACGGCTACCATCCGACCAACCCTCCAAAACCACTCAGCTCGTTGACGAGTGCGCCACTTGATCTCACGTCCGTCGAGCGACGTGGGCAGCCTACGGCAGTCAGAGAACCGGTGAAGAAGAAGAGCCGGCCGCACGACCTCCCCGAAGCACCCACATACTGTCCCACGGAAGAAGAATGGAAAGACCCTATGGAGTACATCCGCAAGATCTCGCCGGAAGCAAGACAGTATGGACTCTGCAAGATTATCCCGCCCGACTCGTGGAACCCGGATTTTGCAATAGATACGGAGGTGAGTGGCAGCCTCCCAATTCCAGCAAGCTGATATGGCAATCGTACTGTGGCTGTTGCGACCTTCAGAGCACCTATTTGGTCACAGACTAATGCGCCGCCTTGCAGAAATTCCATTTCCGAACGCGAAAGCAAGAGCTGAACTCCGTCGAAGGCAGTATGGCTCACTTGTACAACTCCCTCTTCCTGTCAAATGCTAACTTTGTCGTCAGGTACACGAGCGAATCTCACATATCTCGCCTCTCTCGAAAAGTTCCACAAGCAACATGGCAACAACCTCACGCGATGGCCCTACGTCGACAAGAAGCCACTTGATCTATATCGCTTGAAGAAGGCAGTCGAGTCCCGCGGCGGTTTCGAGAGAGTATGCAAGCATAAGAAGTGGGCAGAAATTGGTCGCGATCTGGGCTACAGCGGCAAGATCATGTCGTCTTTGTCCACGTCGCTCAAGAACTCGTACCAAAAGTGGCTTTGCCCTTACGAGGACTACCTGAGGGTAGCCAAGCCTGGAGTACACCAGCAGCTTGAGTTGGAGTACGGGGGACCGCTTACTCCAAGTCCGGCACCAAGTCCGATGAAGCGGTCCAACGTCAATACTCCGTCCAGCATCCCAGCCGATTCACCGGCCCGGCATGCGACAGATGCTCTTCAGAAGTCAATGAACGGCCATGTGCACGATTCCGACCGAGATACGCCCATGACGGAGCCGCCACCGCTTGCTCCCGCGCAGATGTCTGCCGGCCTCACGGCCGTCAACCCGGGAGGCTTCACAGCTGTCAACTCAGGAGGCTTCACCCCCGTTAATTCGGGCTTCACGAGCGTTAATCGACCGCTTGCGGCAGCTGAGACAAAGGGTGTTACGCCACCAAAGCAACCCTCTTCGCCCCTTGTGTCGGCTAAGAACACGCCGGAGTATCGACCCTCTACCCTAGGAACTGCCCATCCTCTGAAGAGGCAGCTGAGCTGCGACAGTATGGACTCGAAGAAGGACAGCGGTACTGACAGGGACGAGAACGATCCTGGCAGTCGCAGAAGCAAACGAATAAAGAAAGGTAAGCAACGAGTCATCACCTAGGCCTCGGACTAAGCAGGAGAAGAGACGTCTTGGAGATGTATCTGTTGAATCGCCCCGTCGCCTCAGCTCCGCCCATGACGAGCACATCCAGATGGGGGCGAATCAGCAAATTTTGTTTGGGGCTACGCCAGTTTATGCACCGTGGCAAGCGGTTCAGTACTGGCAAAGCCGGAGTTCCACTTACACAGTCCTTCTTCGATGTGGTTGATGAGCTTGTGCTAACAGGCCGACTCGCAGATGCTGTTCCCACTGTTGCTGGATCACACATGTCGATGTTCCGCCCGTCAGCTCCACGAATACCACTGCCGCCGCGGGACGAGACGATAACCCCTGGAGAGGTTGGTCTTCGTTTCTCGTTACTGTCTTCCGAACCTGCTAACTTCTGTCCAGAAATGTGAGCACTGTGGCAAAGTCAAAGGGGAAGGCGGTCTGTTTCTCGTTTGCGAATCCTGCGACCACGCCTATCACGGAGCCTGCTTGGATCCGCCTTTGAAGAGCAAACCTGAGTACGAGTGGAACTGCCCACGATGTCTCGTCGGGGATGGCCAGTTTGGGTTCGAGGAGGGTGGCCTCTACTCCCTGCGACAATTCCAAGAAAAGGCCGCGGACTTCAAGCAAGGCTACTTCGAAAACAAGATGCCGTACGATCCGGTCCTTCAATGCCACAGACCGGTGACTGAAGAGGATGTGGAGCAAGAGTTCTGGCGCCTTGTGGCTGATCTTGAAGAGACGGTTGAGGTTGAGTACGGAGCTGACATCCACTGCACCACCCACGGTTCCGGCTTCCCTACAATCGAGAAGAACCCAGACAATCCTTACTCGACCGATCCCTGGAACCTCAACATCCTCCCTTTACACCCGGAGAGTCTGTTCAGGCATATCAAAACCGATATCTCGGGCATGACCGTGCCTTGGGTCTACGTTGGCATGACGTTCTCGACATTCTGTTGGCACAATGAGGACCACTACGCATACTCGGCGAACTACCAGCATTTCGGCGCCACCAAGACATGGTACGGGATTCCGGGGGAGGATGCCGAGAAGTTCGAGAACGCGATGCGCGAGGCGGTGCCCGAGCTATTCGAAACACAGCCGGACCTACTCTTTCAGTTGGTGACGCTTCTTACTCCGGAGCAGCTGAAGAAAGCCGGCGTCCGGGTGTACGCTCTCGATCAGCGTGCCGGCCAGTTTGTCATCACCTATCCTCAAGCATACCATGCCGGTTTCAACCATGGGTTCAACTTCAACGAGGCTGTCAACTTCGCCCCGTATGACTGGGAGCCATTTGGTCTCGCTGGGGTTGAGAGGCTCCAGGCCTTCCGTCGGCAACCCTGCTTTTCGCATGATGAGCTGTTGTGGATGGCTGCCGAAGGGGTCACCACTTCCGGCCTTTCCATTCAGACCGCCAAGTGGCTCGCGCCAGCATTGTCGCGGATACACACCCGCGAGTTGGCGCAGCGCGAGAACTTCATTTCGAAGCACGCTGAGATGCCTCACCGGTGTCAGTTTCGTGGTGCGACGGAGCCAGACTGTCCTCTTGAGTTCAAGGTTGAGGATGTCGATGTCCCCGAAGACGAGTACTCGTGCACGTTTTGTAAGGCGTTTGCGTACCTGTCTCGTTTCAAGTGCTTGAAGACGGGCAAGGTGATGTGCCCGCTGCATGCGGGATCTCACCCGTGCTGCGACCTTCCGGAAGCCGAGAGGTACCTCGGAAAAGAGCACGTGCTCTATTACCGGAAATCCGACGACGTGATCGTCGCGACGGAGAAGAAGGTGGCGGACAAGGCGCACCTTCCCGAGATGTGGGAAGAGAAGTACGAGAAAGTACTGGAGGAGGAGGCCACTCCGTCTCTAAAGACACTCCGGGCGCTGCTCAATGAAGGCGAGAAAATACCCTATGAGCTACCCTCGCTGCCGGTCTTGAGAGACTTTGTCGACCGGTGCAACCATTGGGTCGAAGAGGCGACTAATTACACCGTTCGCAAGCAACAGAACCGACGCAAGAACGAAAAAGCATGGCAAAGTGGGGGCCGCAAGTCTATTGGGAATGCGTACCAGGATCAGAAGGAAGGAGATATGCGTAAGCTGGACAACATCCGACGGCTGCTCGACGAGGCGGAGCTGATCGGCTTCGACTGCCCGGAAATCCTTCAGCTGCAAGAGCGTGCCGAGGCCATCAAGACGTTCCAGGAGAAGGCCCGACAGGCTCTGGCTAGGATCCAAGTCCAGACCATTGACCAGGTGGAGGAGCTGCTGGAAGAAGGGCAGAGCTTCAACGTCGACATCCCCGAAGTCGTGGACCTCTCTCGCGAGCTCGATAAGATGAAGTGGGATGAGAGAGCGCGCGCGAACAAGGGGGTCTTCATGACTATCGCCGAAGTCGAGGAATTGATTGAAGAAGGCAAGCGGCTCAATGTGCGTCCGTACAACGACAACTTCACCCACTACACGGAGCAGTTACTTGCCGGACAGCAGTGGGAGAAGAAGGCCCAGGAGCTCATCAATGCGGATACCATCCACTATCCACAGCTACAAGCCCTCTCCGATCAAGCGGAACAGAACGTGCTGCCCGTGTCACAGGAGACCAAGGCCGCGGTGGATCAAATCTTGCACAAGCAACGCGAGGCGCATCGTCAGATCCTTGATATCAACGAGCGGTCTGGAAACTTTGATTACCGCAAGAGGCCGAAGTACTCGGAAGTCATCGAAGTCATGAAGAAGGTCGAGGAGCTGCAAGCTAAACCGGCCGGCACCCTGGACCTGGAGAAGGATCAGAAGCGCCACGAAGACTGGATGCGTAAAGGAAAGAAGCTCTTCGGCAAGACGAACGCGCCCCTCCACATTCTGAAGAGTCACATGGAGTACGTGCTAGACCGGAATAAGGACTGCTTCGACATCGTCCACGACAAACCCCGGCTGCCCGCCGAGCCTGCGTCCAGAGAGCCGAGTCCTGATAGCTCGGGTAAGGTTCACCGTTGGGAGGATCCACGCTTCAGGGAGGTCTTCTGCATATGTCGGCGTACCGAAGCCGGCATGATGATCGAGTGCGAGCTCTGCCACGAGTGGTATCACGGAAAGTGTCTCAAGATCGCTCGGGGCAAGGTCAAGGAAGACGACAAGTACACGTGTCCTATCTGTGACTGGCGCGTCAAGATCCCGCGGGATGCGGCACGCCCGAAGCTCGAGGACCTGATCCAGTGGCAGGACGAGATCCAGTTCCTCCCTTTCCAACCCGAGGAGGAGGAAGTTTTGAAGAAGATCATCGACAATGCGCAAGACTTCCGCGCCCACATTGCCGGTCACTGCAACCCTGTGCTGGCGGGATCTGCCTCAGAGGCCGAAACGCAGCGCTTCTACCTCCGCAAGATCGAAGGTGCCGAGATTCTCCTCTCGTACGAGACAAACTTCTTCCGACAAGAGCTGCACAAGTGGTCGCCCGTCGCCCCGGAGCCGCCGCCGGTGCTCGAGGTCTCCAAGAGCACCCGCAAACCGCGTCCCACCAAACTACAGAAGCTGCTGCTCCAGTACAACGTCGAGGACCCGGACGACCTGCCGGAACACGTGAAGGGCAAAGCAAACAGCCTGAAGCGCAAGGCACTGAATGCCGAGATAGCCGCGGCCGCAGCAGCTGCCCACCAGTCCTCTCCAGGTGGCCTTGCCACTAGCCCTGGTGCTCATCCTTTCGGACAAGCAGTGCACGGCTTCTACTCCCGTCCGTCGTCAGCGCAGCCGCAGACGCCACGCCTTGTTATCGGCACCGGATCGCATGCACTTCCACCTCATGGGCCGGACTCCGCATCACCCCGCGGACACTCTGTGCACGGCCGCTCCAACTCTGTATCAACGATGAAAGGGGGCGCGCCCATGGACCTCGACCCCAACCCGACCCACCCCCAATTCTTCATGCAAGACAGCGGGCTCGGCGGGTCCAACTTCGCCCCGGACCACAACGCGTCCCAGAGCCTGGAGGAGCGTCTGCTGCGCAGCGGAGGCCCGGATCTCGAAGACCTGGGACAGGACATCGTCAACGAGGGAAACAAGACTAAGGTTCTTGAGATCCTGTCACGCACCGATATCGGTCGTAAGAAGGCCGAAGATATCTTTGGCCGCGGCGTCTGGGGCGGCAACTCGCTGAGTGACGGTCCGAGGCATGACGACCCCATCGGTATCGGCGGTATCGGTCACGAGGGTGATGAGAATGTCAACCACATGTTTATTGATATGGTCAACGACGAGGACGACGATGAGCACAAGGGCGCCAGTCGACACCTCATGGCGGACAGTCTCGAGAGCGAGCGGAACGGAATGGATTTGCTGCTTGGTGGTGATGACTAGGAGGCAGACGACCAGCGGCATCTCCATGGTTCCTTCTCTCCATCGTCCTGAGGGATAGGTCGTCATTTCGTCCTCAAAGTCCTATTAATGCACGTTAGGCATGTTTTGATAAGGGAAGTATGTGGCTCATTTGCAGACAACAGCACGGAAGAAACTCAGCTCCGGCACGGAATCTCGGCTCGGAATGTAGAACAACGGTGTCCATTGAAAGCTTTGGGCTTTTTTTCTTCTCTCTCGGACGGGATTATGATCATCTGGCTGGGTTCTTCGGTTTGGTCTGGCCCCGGGGCGGTTCAGGGAGGCAATTGTTATTCTGCATGCATTAGACTGAGGAGTTTGGGGGGCCTTAATGCACGGTGTTCAGTAATAGTAGTCAGTGGCTTACCAAAAAAAAAAAAAAAAAGAAAGTATCAAGCGAGGAGTTCTACAGCTTTTTTGCAACTCCTCCTAGACTTAGTTCGTTAGCTTTCATGCGAAAAGAACCGCGGTCCCTTATACCGCTCATGCTCCGTGTGCTCTCGTGTCTACAGTACCGTTGCCGCTAGACACCTATGAACCTCTCCTAGCGAAGAGGCGAGGAGCATATGACATTAAAGATACAATTACCAGCTTATCGAACGAGAGAAACGGACGGAATCCACGAGCGTAGAGGGCTGAGTGTCTTGACCAGTTGCCCGAATATGGAGCTGTATACGGAACGGAAGAAGATGTAACATGTGGTATATGTGGTATATAACAGCTAAACACAAACAGGAACGCCGTGATAATCACCCACGAGTATAGCTTCGCCATGCGAACCGTCCTCTCTTTCCATCCCTCCATGCTCCCAAGCTCCCAAGCCACCCCACACAACATGCACCTCAGAGCTCCAAAAGGGTTATACAGGCGACCTTAGCTAAACAAACATACATATACACTAGGTACATATATGTGCAAAACGAAATCACCATTCTTGATCTTCTTTGCCCCCACCTTCCTTTCCCATCTTCTGCTCCTTCCTTTTCTCTCTCCCCTCCCCCGACCTCATCAGTCGGACTGCCTTCTCGGCCGTCCCCCCCCATCACCTTCTCCGCAACTCGTCAATACTCGGCATCCTCGCCTCGACAGGACTCTGCACGAAGTACCGGTGGTCCTGCCCGTTGGCGCCGCTCATCTCGGCCAGCCAGCTCCCGGACCGCTGCGGCTCGGCAGAGTGCCTCGCCACGAGACCGGGTCTAGCGACGGCGACGGGCTCCTCCTTCTTCCCGGCGGCCGCCGCCGGGGGCGTGAAAGGCGGGGGTAGCGAGGACGACTCCTCGGCTACGACGTGCATGCTGTGACGCGCAGAGGGACTCCGTTGTGCTGCCGCCGTTTCGGCTGGGCCGCCGCCCGGGCTGACGACGACGGGGGTGGCGGAGATGGTGGAGGAGGAGGAGGCGTCGGCTGCTTTGGGCGCCAGGGAATCCAGCGGGGGTCCCGTCGACGACGGGACTGCTTCGGCAGCAGGGCCCGCCTCGCCGCGCTCGGCGGCGTGCTCCCTCATCACGTGCATTATGCCCGCGTCCTTTTCTAGCTCCTGCATGAGGTCCTGGTCGCGGGGTCGGAACACGCGGCGGGCGGAGGCGACGAGGAGCTCGAAGACGACGGCGGCCACGAGGACCATGAGACCCGTCAGCCACCAGGTGGGGTTCCGGCCGAAGTTGTGGAGGAAGGCGTCGCGCACGATGTAAGGGCCCGGCTTGGCCGCGTAGATGCCGCTGAGGAAGAGGTTCCAGACGAACCACCCGCCGACCGAGATGACGAGCCCCAGGAGGGTGATGATGGTCTGGTTGTGCAGCTCCAGCACCAGCATCTTGACGTTGATGAAGACGACGCAGACGGTGAAGGCCAGAGTGCCCATGGCGTAGAGGGTGGTGTCGTCGGTGAACTGGGAGGAGGAGTAGATGCCGTGGATCGAGTAGTAGATGAGGATCGCTTCCGAGGTGGCCATGACCATCCACCACAGGTACTTGCGGAAGTTGAAGCCGAGGTTCTTCTGGCCGTAGGTGTACAGCTCCGGGACGGCAAGGAGGGTCTCGGCTTTTAGGTCCTGCTCGAAGATACCGAGGAGGATGACGGGGAGGGACGTGAAGAGCGTGTTGAAGACGGCCAGGCTGGCGGATTCGTAGAGGGACGTGCCCGTGTAGCCGTTGTAGCGCTGATACTGGGCTTGGACGAGGTAGAAAACGATCTCCTTCCAGAAGGTGCCCAGGATGTACTTTCCCGTCCTGATGTAGTTCCATCGGCCGTGGACGAAGAGCAGACGCTGTAGAAATCTGAACTGGGCGATGGAGTAGTCCGAGATGCGCGCGGCTTGGAGACCTTCCTTGCCCGAGATACCAATGCCCACGTGGGAGGCTTGGATCATAGCGATGTCGTTGGCACCATCGCCAATGGCCAGCGTCATGGAGGATGGAACCCGATCGCGAATGCATTTGACCAGAGTGGCCTTTTGCGACGGCGAGGCGCGACAGCAGATGACGGAATCAACGCGAGCTACGAGGTCAAAGAACAGGATTTTGACAGACTCGTCTTCCTCTACCACGCTCAGAGTATGCCCGTCAATGACAACCACGGAATGTGGAATCATGCCACGTCCGACGTCTATCAAAGTCGATGCGAGTTTCTCCTGCAGCTTGCCCTGAGTAGCGTCCAAGATGTAGATTTCGGAGAATGGCTTGCATATCCTCGCGGACTGGGCGATGTTGATGGCTGTCTCCCGCTTGTCGCCCGTCAGCATCCACACCTTGATATTGGCGCGCCGGAGTTTGTCAATGGTATCCGGGACACCCTGCTGCAGCTTGTCCTCGATGGCGGTAGCGCCCGCAAGATCAAAGCCCTGCTCGATCAGCTCCGCGGCAGCCTCGACCCGTTCTTGGCGGTTGACCAAGCTTGTGGTGGCCTCGTGGTAAATGGTCTTCCATTTGTTGTACTCGTCCTCTTCGAGATACCGGTAGGCGAACAGCAGGGTTCTTAGCCCCTCAGTTGCAAAGTCGTCGATATGTTGGAAGCAGCGCTCAAAGATAGCACCGTCGTTGGTGGCGAGCGACTCATCCACCAGCCCGTCATATGGGTCGTCTACCGGCGACGCATATTCAAATGACATGCCACGAGCAAGAGTGAGAGACCTGCGAGGTACCTGGTAGGCCGCCGCGTCGCCGGGCTGCTCGTCAAGGTCTTCGGTCTCGCGGCGGTTGAGCCACGAGTCGACCTCGTCCGTCACCAGGGATGTCCGCCTCACGAGACTTGTGGAACGCTTCGTGGTACTTTTCCGCAGGCTCATCTGCTGTGCTGCACGGCCAAGCTTGAGGCTATTGCGGTTCATCAACTGCATGCTTCGCCGTTGGAGCGCCTTCTCTTGCTCCACGCTCTTGCGCTGGGTCGACCTGCGCTCGACAGCAGATGCCTTTTGCGCCGCGAGGTTGTTAAGCTTGAGACGCGGGAGAATGCTGCTATCAGCGCCCTTGGTAAAGATGCATGTCTTGCCGTCCGGTATGCGAATGATGATGGACATCCGCTTCCTCTTGCTGCTAAACTCTATCACATCCAGAACCTCGTAAGATTCTATAATGGGCTTCCCGTCGAAGTCGCAGAACTGCAACTTGATGCACTGCGCAGGACGGTCGACGACCAGGTAGCCAAGGTCCTTGGCGGCGTCCACAAGTGCCAGTTCATCCGGGGACGCGGCTTGGAACGTGATGTCACCCTCCTCGCTCGTCTCGGGCAAACAAGTGTGGCACAGGGCTATGCAGAGGATGAAATGGCGGGCTTTTCGGGAGAAAGGCGTGTGTGGCTTCCGGCGAATGTACGCAATGAGATCCTCTGTTTTCAGCTCAGGTTGCGCATGACCCGGTCTCACTGAGGATCTCCAGTGGGATATCGATCCGGTCCTTTGCGGCTGGCTTAGCCCGGTGTGCTCTCGAGCCATCAGCGGACGCTCCAAGACCTCAGCAACGTCTTGCGACATGGATGTCTTTGAGGCAGAAGCATCAATCCTTTGCGCTGATTTGCCCTTCGCCGTTCTTGTGACTGCCATGCTTCGCTTGCGACTCGCGTCGTCACCCTCCCTCTGCAGATCCATGTCGTGCAGCCAAGCCGTGCCGGCCACACTCATCTTCCGGAAGCGCATGACGTTCTCGGTCAGTGTGCCCGTCTTGTCGGAGAAGACATAGCTCACTTGGCCCAGGTTCTCGAGGATTGTGGTCGTATTGGCAACCATTGGCGTGTCCGAGACGGGGTCGTACATTTCCACGTCTTGCATCAGGAGCAGCTGGCCAATCTTGATGATTTCCAGACTCACGTAGAGCGACAGCGGGATCAGAGTGTTGAACGCGATGATGAAACCCACGATGATCTCCTTGACGGGTACCGTGTCCCCTTGGAGGTACCAGGCGCGCGGAGCATAGCCACTCTTCCATATCTCGTTTCCGATTGTGCAGCCCACGCTGAGCATGACGACGAAGAAGACGAGGAGGACGACGATGCGATTGACGATGTTTTGCATGGCGGGAGCCTTGGCACGCACGTTCTTTGTCGCGTTCATCCGGATCTTGCACTCCTCCCCGCTGTTGACGACGAGGCCGATGGCTTCATCCGTGTTTCGCAAGGTCGAGCCCCGATAGACCACCTGGTTTATCGTAAGCGGCAACGTCTCTCCGTTGACGGTAGCGCGGCCCTCGTAGTTGTACAGATCCAGATTCGGGTCTTCCGATACCACAATCGCCTCGCAAGAAGCCATGCCGTCAGGGGTGGCGCAGCGACCGGCGAAGAGAGAACACGCTTGTTTGCTCTTGAGGTTGGTTTCGCCGTCGAGAGCCATAGTTTCAATGTATGCGATACCGTTTGGTCCAGTGGCATGAAGCAGCACGATGTCGGCCGGCAGGTCTTCGTCCCTCCGTAGCCGGATGATGTCGCCCACTCGCACATCCTGCCACTGCACCTTGGACCAATACGGCTCCTCGGGGGCGGCCCCTGTTGCCTCCAATTCTGTCATCTCTTCGTCACTGTTCCGTTTTCTCCTGATGCCGTCCAGAAACCGCTCTCTTTTCCTGGAGTCGCTACGTACCGTCCCCTCAGGATCGAGAACCCATACCTCGCTCCGGTTCTCTTGCTTGTCCAGCTTGTATCTCCGATAATCGTCGTAACCCTCCTTTCCCATGCTCAAGGCGACGAATGCCATTAATGGCCCGATGGTAGTATATGTCCCGGTCGTGCTCAAGCCCGGTATCATCTGCAGGATGCCGATGAGCAGAAAGTAGAAGTTTGCCAGCTTGCTGAACTGGAAAAATAGCTGCTTGGGCAAGAAATCCCAGACAGTGTATCTGCTAGAGCGGATGAAGTTTGACACATAAGGCCTGCCTCTCCGTTCGTCAATCAACGGCTTCCGTCGCACCAGACCAGGGCTGAGGGGAATGTGCCTTCCGTCGACACTCGGAGGCAACGGTTTTTGTCGCAGCAGGCCCTCGATGATGAGCCGCTGATACAGCGATCCCGACTTGCATTTTAGCCTGCCGATGGGCCCGCTCGTCCACCTCCGCTGGCGCTCCTTCTGCTTGGCAACCCAGTCACGGTAATGCGCCAGCTTCACATTCGACTCGGCGGTCGTGACAAAGGCGCCTTTGAGATTTGCGGCAAACCCATCCGACGGCGGCACTGTAGCTACCGGCGAATTCTGATAACTGTAGTAGTCGCTGGCTCTCGAAACGCTCGACGGACGCGGCCGAGTCCGTCGGGATGGGGATGCCTCGTCCTGTTCATGCACCACAGGTTGCTCCAGTGTCTGGCCTCTCGGTCTCCCTCTATGCTCCACATTGGACTCGATCGTGTAGAGGCCAGGCTGCTCCGTCTCTAGGTGGAGGCTGGGATACTGTCGCCGAGGTGGGCTCAAGGCCAAACTTCTCCGTCGTTCATCTGGTAGCTCGCCCGAGAAGCGAACGCGGGTTCCCCCTCTTGCAGAATCATGAGATACCCGACGGCTTGAGTCGTCTCTGGTAAGATCAGGGGAGATACTCCTGCGCGGGCCCCGGGTGTCATCCGTGGCCGAGACGAACTCGGAGCTTGGCGGAGACTGGGGCGAGACCGGAACCTGTAGCTCTTGTTGCTGAAGCTCGATATGATCCAGTTGCTCGCGCAGAACCTCTGTAGCATCTGACTGGCCGTTGGGTGCCATGTTGGCTCATATGCCCTCCTGCGCGCTTGACATGAAAAGACCACGAACGAAGCAGCGAAATCGAAGCCGTCAAAAGATCACGGATGTGAACGTCGCCGCCACAGTAACATTTCGCCCAATACCACTGGCGGCGTCCCAGATTGCCGGATAACCAACAGCAAGTGCGAAATCTGTATGAGAAAATGGTTCGAAGGCTGGTTGTTGTTGAAGGGCGACTCCAGCGGCTGAAAAGGATGTCTCAACTGGTGTGACTGGGGCTCTTGGCGCGTCACCGTCCGTCACACGCCTCCTTTCAGATGCACGTGTTAAACCTGCACCCCTATCTTCTTCTGCAACATAAAAAGGAGAAGTCGTAGCGTATTTCAGCGACCAGATGTCCAGCAGTGCAGATAGAGTGCGTTTTCCGCCGCCGTTCTTCGCTCCTTTGTGGCGGGCAGCACGCGGGGGGGGGGGGCGAAGGAGGGGTTGGTCTATTCGTAGTGCTCGGCTTGGAGGCGCAGCGGCGGTGGTTGCGTAACAGGAGTGAACGTATGAAGAAACCACTCAAATCAGTTGGCATACGGCGGTGTATAAGGCAATGCTTGCAGATATCAGCATAAACCGAGCGAGATTCAAGTCTTCTCACAGCTCACCCACAACGAGGTGCTGAATCTGCATCAAGCCGGCGTTGCATCGAATGACGACGTCGGGTTCCGTGTCCGACACTCCAGGCTTCAACGTGTTCCAGGACGGCTCCCTGGGTGGTGCATTGTATCCACATTTTCCGTGTTGAAGCCGGCTTCCCTCCCTGCCAAGCTCTTGCGTGGTTGGCTGCTTGTTCCCGACCCTTTGTTCGGGCCCTGGCAGAAGCGCTAGGTAAGAATAGGGGGTTACGGACCCGCTGCCCGCTGACGACCATAGTTTATTTCGAGCTCCTCAGTCATGCAATCACTCCGTACCACGGCACTCCATAGCTCCGAAGAATGTCAAAAGAGACGCGATCAGATGTCCATTAGATTACTCCTCAGCAGCTGTAAAAAGGGAAGGGTCTGATACATAGTTTATGCATCCACCGTAGAGACGAGCCCGAGCCGGACTCCCTAGAGATCAGTCAGTGTTGGGCTAAGCGGTGAGAGCCGTGCATGCGGGCTGGCAATAGTCGATCAGGAAAGCAACCCTATTTGGATTGAAACACCCTTCAATGCTCGTTTGGTGATTCCTGGTGCTAGAGTGGCGATAAGGTCCGCAACGGAGTCGGGCCATGCTGGGTTGGAACGCGTTTCACCGTGAGAACTGGACCCAACTTCAAGCGGAGACCAATCGGCGAACAAGGCAAGTGTGCAAATGGAGGAAGGGACGAGCGTACAGACCAGCATTTTTTTTGGGCGAATCCAGATACTCCGGCGTTCCAGATCCAGATGGCATCAAGACCAGTTTAGGACATAGATTCTGGCTCGGCGTGCGATCGGCTCAGCCTTCATGACATGGTATCACCATGTTAGGAGTAGGCAAGCCATTCGAGTCACATCACCAAAGAGAGTGATGGAAATGCGACCACATCAAGGCGGTCTCCAAGCAACGAGCGCACATCACCTTAAGTTGACCGGACGGAGTTTTTAGTTTCGAATTTTCTTCTTTTTCTGTTATGTCAAGCCTGTTTTGTCTTTCCAGCACAACAGCGATATCTCAGCAAGCAAGCAAAGAGCAACCCATCACAACCTCCCGGTAGCTGTAAGCGTACGCGGAGGGGTTGACGCCGATTAAATCCATAACACCCCGACCGGCCTCCTGGGCCACTTTCAACCATCTGTCCCACACCACCGACGATACCACCCCTAGGGGATATCCTTCCGGGGAACAGCTCAGCCCCAACTTCCTTCAAGGTACTAGGTATTAAGGTCCCCAGGGCAAGCCGCAGTATTAGGCCCCAGAGTACTTATCAACAAGGGGGTGATCCGAAAAGGATGAAAAATAAAATGAAATGCAGCAGGAAAAGCGCACAACAATGGCATCGCCATAAATCCAGTACATAAATTTCGAACGATCGCTGTGCCAGACACGTCATGATCGAGATCCGAATAAAGGAGGTATCGTCATGCTCAGTCGTGGCTGGATGGAAGCGAGGAGCGACTGAGAGGGGGGGAGTTGGAGAAAAGCCATAAACGCCTGCCGTACTGAAGATGAACATTGAGCAACAAATCTCCCAATGATCAAATGCGCCTCGTGGGTATACGTCATAAACCAAATCATAGCGGACCAGCCTTGAAGAAATCGCAGAGGTGTCCGTCAGGAAGCTTGATGGACGCTCTCGGGCGAGAGGCTTGCGGGATCGACGGTGTCGAAGTGAACAAGCTGGTTCATATCCATCTCAGCTTGACTCTGGTCCACGTACGCCGGCGAGTGCGGATGCATTGGGAGATTGAGGGTGTGCTTGGAGTACATCTCGTTCAGGCTGGTGCCGTCGTCGGAAACAGCCGAGTCGTGGTTGTGGTAGATGTCGGCCGAAGCACTCCGCCCCATCATGGACATGGGCGGTGACTGGTCCACGATGGCAGGCTCCCCGTGGCCCACGAACGACAAAGGAGACACCGAAGGCGGGACGCCGAGGCTGGCGGGATTGACCATGGGCGACAGGAACGTGCTGCTGTACGGCGTGTTGTAGGTGGATGCGGGCAGCGGTGTGTTCTCGGGTGCTTGCGACGAGAAGAAGTTGGGGCTGGAGTACTCCGATGGCGACGGCGCAGTGGTGGCTGACATGGGATATTGACGCATGTCCAAGCCAAATCCGGCCTGCGTGTCGATGCGCAAATTAGGACCGAGATTGTTGGGCTGCTGGGGGACCGGGGCGTAGATGTTGGGATTATGCGGTTGCGCCTGCGTCTCGCCGGGATGCTGGATGTAGAACGACGGCATCGGCGCCTGCAGCATCGAGAAGTCGACAGCCATGGGCACGGACCGGCTTCGCTGCCGCTTGTGGCCAGGCCCAGGACGCATGTTTGCCGAGTGCATGTTGATCCCCCACTGCTCCTGGAACATGCCAACGTGAGGTTGGGCGAAATTCGGTTGCGACGAGGGCCGGCCTGTGGGCGAGACCGGCGCAGACATGGAGAGCGGGTGGAGCGTCTCAGCAAAGGTGTGCATGCTGTGGCGGTGCATGAAAGACTCGAGTGAAATCAGTTTCGCAAGCTGTCCGCTCAGCACCTTCGGGTTGCCGCCTAGATGGTGCACCAGACAGTGCGAAGCCTGTTGGTCCTCGGTGAAGTCTCCAACCTGGAAGAAGCCGTTGGTGGTCGGCGACGAGTCCATGAAGAAGTTTGGCGGCCGGTTGAGCTCGATGACGATGCCGCCGACTTTGTTCGGGTCACCCTCGGCGTTCTCGAGGAAGATGTTCTTGATGTGCGAGAAGGGGTACTCGATCTTGTAGCCAGCCTGGTCGTTGTTGATGTAGTAGGTCATGGTGCACTTGTCGGGCGAATAGAAAATGATGAGGTCCATCGTGTTCTGCCCTACCCGAGTCCACTTGCCGATGCTCAGAGACCGACACGTGAGATGATGAATCACTACCACGATGTTAGCTTCCAAGAGACGGCCGTCGAAGTACAGGGAACAGGCGCTACTCACAGACTTTGCCCTGTCCGCCTTCCCCGCCGAGCAACATGTTACCTTGGCCGTAGGGCATGAGTCCGGGGCGGCTGAAGTAGCCTCCGCCCAGCGCCTTACCGGACTGCATTTCCTGCATGGCGAGGTACTGTCGCATGGAGTCAGGGATAGAGTCGAGATCTTCACCGGTTTCCAGGCTCTTCTTGGCCAAGAGCTTAATCTTAGCACGACTGTGGGAGCATGTCAGCAAGAGTGCCCCCTTTGTTTTCCCAGCTTCGAGGCAAGCTGCTTACCGATTCTGGAACCAGATCTGCACAGACCTTTCGGTCATGTTGATCTCATCAGCTATCCTGTCCCTGACGGCGGCGGTGGGGGTGGGGTTCTTGTTGAATTCCATCTCGAGAGTGGTCAATTGGTCCTGTGTCGCCCGTTGTCTCTTCTGGTTCTTCTGCTGCTGGGTGAGGGTGCTCTTTCGTGGCGGGCGCCTCGAGGTTGACGCCTGACCAGTGGACGTCGAAGTTGAGGGGGAAGGCGTCTGGCTCCCCTTGCCGCGGCCGGCGGAAGAGGGCGTAGCCGCTGACTGGCCGCCATTGGGAGCCGGTGTACCGAGATTGCCCTTCGAAGTTCCCACCTCCGGTTCTGTCTTGACATCCGACGACATTTCGCAGTATGCTGAGCTGAGGCAGAATGGCGTCTGCCCTTTGAAACCCGGAGACTGTGCTCAACCCCAGATTATGCCCTCAGTGATATAGTCCCGACTGATTCTTCCTTTTTCGAGACAGAGTCTGCCTACAATCCGGTACCGATTCTAATCGAGCCCGCTTCGAGATGGAGAGCGTCGAACAGGGGGCCAAGGGAGGGTTGGCGTAATAGAGATATTCGAAGGTATACGAATAAGAATATGTGGTTGATTGTAAAGGAGCGTGATTCCTGATCCTGGCTAGACGGATGAGGAGGTTGCAATATCTGTCAGCGGTAGACAGGATAGTCGGACAATCCGCGCGGGACGTCGTGTATGAATGATTGTCAAAAGAATGCAAGGGGACCCGAAAAGGAGTGACGGTGTCCGTGGAACTGAGTGAACGTGGTTGATTACTTCAAGAGAGTGACTACGGTTAGAAATAAAAAGGAAAAAGTAGAAGCCCTGACGAAGGGGAAAGGGAGCGAGGATTATCGACGAGGCCGATTTCACGATGGGACAAAAAGGGTGGATTGGGGGGAAGAAGAGGAGAGACGAGAGGAAAAGGGCCCCGGCCCCAGAAAAAAGGGAAACTGGAAAGGGAAGGAACGGAGGTGGGCACCGTGGACGCACGGGCGGTGGCTTGATGCGGGTCATCCTGGTCGGCGTTCATCCACTGCCCACTGGCGCACTTGAGTCCGCGCTAGCAAGCAGCAAAGCCCTGGCAAGCCTGGCAAGCTCCAGGGCCTCAGTGGCCTTCTGGGCCTTGCAGTTTGGATCTTGCGCTAACAGCAGACTGGACATTGTTGACTGGTGCAGGGGAGCAAGCCGTTACAGCCCCGCCCCGAGTCACTCATCGCGTCTTCAGTCTCGATATCTTTCAGACCGACCGAATACAACTGAACCATGAGGCTCATAAGATGTCTCATACAGCTCAATCATAGACCAATTCGCCCAATCGCTGAATGCCGGTTTGGTGGATATGAGGAGGGTGACTTCACACTCTCACAGTAGCTCGCGATGCAGGTTGCGCCGGGTACCTTGCAGTTCCCGTCGTTGAACTGAACTGGGCGGGCCTGGCGGGTCCCCTTTTGCGAGGTCACCCGCGATCCCACCTCCTTTGGTGGGGTGACCAAAAGAAGAATGAAAGCTCACTGACAGCTTCCTTGCTACGAGATACTCGGTAGCCGATTGGCGCGTGGATCTGCGGCGCTGTTGACGGGGTGTGGTCGACAGTCCTACTACTCGCTGCTGCTCCTTTGCCGCTCTGCTGGTGTTCGACCGTCGTGCCTGCTGTGTCGCTCGATTGCTGCTGCCACACTGGTGAGGAAGGATGACGGGGTGTGTTGCACTGGCCCTGCAGGTTGGGGGCCCGGCCAATGAGAGATCTTGCCCTGAACGGTACCTGCATTGGACGATCCATCGCTCATGCAAGACGCGTGAAACAACCTGGAAGTGGCAGCGCTCTCTTTTGTTCCCTTTGTGACCTCCCTCGGCCGGACTCGACTAGGTAAGGTAGGTACGCCTGGAGTACGAGTTTCGCAAGCCAATTCGCCGTATGGTGAGAAAGTACCTACATGTCTTGAGCACTCGGCTAAACCTCTGATTCGCAAACACGATGGACGCTGCTTGTCCAGACAGACATTGGCCGCCAATGACAGATACATCGATCCATACAAGCCTCCAGACGGGCAGGAAGTGAGACACATCACGTCAATCAGGTAAGCTACTGTGACAGTAGGTTCTCAGTTCTTGAATCGAGTATATCCATCGCTGCAGAATGCACGACATTGCCCATCAGCAGACATGTCGTGAGATTTTTCACGTGTCGTCGAGCACAGCCGATGTCATTCGGGTCTCTTGAAGGTCGCTGGAAATTTTTGTACGGCGCGTAAACGGCGCCGCACCTGGCTGCAAATGAAGACGCGTGCATGACTCTCAGCCTTCCACACTCCGGTGATCGCTTGTCCGCTTCCTGCAGCAGTTGTCGAGGTAGGGGCGATATTGCTGGCTTATACTACCTTGGGGAAAAGCCACACAACGCGCTTTCCACAGCCGCTTGTTAACGTGCTCGACAAGCCGCAAGGCCCGCACTGTGCCGTCCCCAGCGTTGTATTCGCTGAACCGACGGTCTATACATAAAGAGAGTTGGCTCGAGATCACCCATCGTGCCGGTGAGGGTGGCCGGAAAGCGTAGTCGCCTTCCGCAATCGATGGTCATGCGCTTACCGACCTCGCTTGGCTCTGCGCTCCTATTCAACAAGACCTCTTGTAGTGGGAAGAGTTGGTGTGCACTCCCCCCAGTCTACCTTGGCCTAGCCCGGTGCATGAACACGACCAATTGTCGGTCAACGTTTCTCCGCAAATCTGCAGCGGCTGACATCCGCCAGAGAAAAGGGGGAGTCGAGCTCAGCCAACAGACTCGACCCTGGACGTCGAAGCATGACGGTGTCGTGATGGACAAACCTGACAAAGCCGATCTCGAAATGTGACAACTTCTGTAGCCCTCCGTTTCTTCCGTCAAGCTACCGGGATTTAGGCCACCACGGCCATGGACTAGATACTCGGAGCTTTGTTATTATTTTCCCACTGTATCAAGGGATCAAGTGCTGGCCCGGGCGTTGCGCCGGTACGACGCTGCGTAACGGCGGATCAGACAAGGTCTCCGCTTACGGACCTTTTGCTGGAACATTGTCGGCATTGGCACAGGTTATCATCTACACTTGTAGACAATTGTCTCTTCTCTCGACGCCGTGTCAGAACTTCGCCACATAAGCTGTGTCACGCCAGTGCTCGGCTGGTTCCTGTAGAAGCGTGGAAGCCCATCAATGCAAGACCTTGACGTCGTACGGTGTCACCAAGTCTGGCAGCCAGATAGTCTCGCGATCTTGCAGTTTACACGCGAGAGGGCAGAGGCTCTATTTCATTCAAATCTCGATCTCAAATTTTTACGGTTGATAGAGTCTACTAAATGGCATGGTCACCGTCGAGTCAGCCCCAGCTCTACTGTCTTACGGATCATCGAGGTCGATGGAAATCTACCTGTCGTCGGTCACCAGACTACGACTTGCGGCTTCCAGCTGCGTCCCATAATTACCCCTGAAAAAGCTGGGGCGGTAACACGCACTAGCACTAGACTTAGGGGGCGCCGTCATGCAAGAAGTCCTACCATACAACAAGCCCTCAAAAATAGCTTTAGCCAGCCGACCGAGCCGTGCAGGACCAGGTCGCGGCATTTCGTCTGAACTTCGGCCCTGGCCTTGGATCTACGCGCAAATCCCTGTGCGAGTTATAAGCCCTACCGCTGCTCGGCCACTGGCTGCATTGAGCGCATGAAGGAGACGCACTTTTCCCCGCCACCACAGCGAGACCTCTGTCTACCCCTGGAGTGACGCTCTGGAGTGCCTTGGAAGCAATATGGGCGATGGCAACCGACATGGCGGCAGAGGCTATGGCATAGACAGGGGCATGTTATTCGTAGTCCTCCCTGACCAACAGCTTGATACTCCGGACCAACAAAGTGAGCTCGGCAAACAACATGATGGGCACCGACTGCCTGTGCCATCTTCTTCGCAGCGTCGAGGGACCCCCAAGTCTGATGGCTGGCCTGACGCAGCCAGATATCCCTCAAGCTTTTGGCCCGCAACGGAAAACTTCTCGAAAGCTTCGCCAGACCCCCAGTTCCCTGCTACATTATAATGTTTCCACCTTGCTTGGACGCGCCAAGGTACAGCGAGGCAAGGCGAGCGCGGACCCAGTTTGCCCATTTCGTGAAGCTGAAACAGCCTCACCCTTGTCCTATACGCCGCTCTCCCTACGATCGTACCCCGGATCCCCGTCCAGGCCATGCCTGGCTGAGCCACACTAGACTCTATCAGTTCATGCAACATCGCCGCATTGAGGAGGGCGGTTACGATGCTACAGCCTACACACTCCTGCCCGACTGTCTGACATCCTTACATGATCTTCGAGCGAAGATCACGACAACGACACTGCCGGGCCAAGAAAGACTTTCGTCTCAATTGTGGGACTCCCAGTCTCTACTGTTCTCTGGGAGGATCAATCAACATGTGACAACGCCCGCTCCAGCCCGCAAATAGGGGACGCGTCGCCCGCTCCTCGGAACACAAGGTATTGCGGGGTATCAGACTGGAAGCGAAGAGCACACAAGAGATCTCTGTGCCTGCTGGATTCTCCAGTTATTTGTCACCTATGATTAGTACAATGGCGGCAGGTAAGGTAACAAGGCATCGCAACCTCGTCATCCACGGGATAGATGGACGGGTAATGCCACATTGCGGGCAGGATCTCAGTCATCATTCCATACTATCAAGCCTCGCTATCATCACCAAGACGGGACAAGGCTGACTACGACCAAACCCGTTGTGCCTTGCACCATCCCTATCGACAACTTTGCTTGCGGAGAAGCTACACGAGTAATGATTGTTCGAAATCGCGACAGACGCGCCTTCACCTTCGGGAAGTTGAGGGACTTCAGGTGCAGTCATACGTCCATTGGAGAGAGCGGACAACGTGTGAGGAGAGAGAGGACTTCACTGGGCTCAATACCTGAGTCAAAAGACGGCTAATACTGTCGTTAGGCCGGCCACGCCGGCAGGTAGGTTACAGATGATCAGTAACGGGAGTCCACGATACTCCTTGTTCTGACAACAACTAAGTGCTTCGAGCGCACTCCAGTAAAGCCCATGAACGTCTAAACATGACACGAGAAGCCTTGATGCTCATCAAAAAGATATGCCGCCCCTCGCTTGTCCCATCAAACCAACCATACGACACCTGGCGCTCATGCAAAGGGCGAGTTTTGTTCCTCACCATGATATAGAAGGTATAGGAAAGCGTTGCTCCTCCGTCCCCGGGCACAGAGACGGACCGCATCCCTCTCCGTCTTGTGAGCTTTCTGCGAGACCCCTCCTGCCGAGAACCGTGTGGTCATAGTCTCATCAGTAGCGTGTCAACCCCCAGCTGCTCCTCACCATCCCCCATCCCATTCACGCAACTTCAGGTTGCGGGAACCAAGTATCCGTTACGGGCCTCTAACTCCTGCGCGGGGGGGATCGCCTCACATTCCCTCTTCCACATCCAAGTCTCCTGCGCCTCAGAACCATATCCGCAACCGTCATCGCAGGCCTGCTCCCGCGAGGCCCATCCTATCCCTTAGCAGGAGCGGCGGTCCCCCGGTCGACCTCGGACGGGTCGACGTGAGGCCTCTTAGCCTCCCTCTGCTGCTGCTCCGCGACCGTCTCGCCCGGCCGTTTCCGGTCCTTGTTCGTCTCCCGCTGCTGCTTCTCCGGCGGTGGTCCAGAATTCGCCAGCACAGCGGCCGCCGCCGCTTTGGCCGCCGCGCGTTTGGCCTCCTTCTCCTTGCGCTCGTTTTCGCGGCGCAGGGCTTTGGATTCCAGTTCGTGCCAGTCGCCGTCGAGGTTTTGGAGTCTGTAGTCTGGTCAGCATTCTGAGAAAAGAAAACGTTCAAAGAGGCTAGGGGCTTACTCAATGGCCTGCTTCGGAGCCGGCTCCTCGGTCGTGAAGTAGGCGTGCTCCAGCACCTCGGCAGCAGTCGGCCTCTTGGCGGGATCATAGCGGAACAGAGCGCAGAGCAGATCGTACCCAGCCGGTGTAAGTCGGTCCTTGTACTTGTCCGCAAAGACGTTCGGTTTCCGGTACCCCGGCCGCAGCAGCTCGAACCATGGCATCTCGACCAGGTTCGGCCAGTCCTGCTTGTTGGGCGTGCCGAGGACGGCGTAGATCTTGTCCAGCTGGTCGATCTCGCTGCCGTTGCCGGGAAATATGGCGTGCCGCGTGAATATCTCGACGAGCACGCAGGCGGCGCTCCAGATGTCGACCGCGGGGCCGTACTGCGTCTCGCCGAGGAGCAGCTCCGGGGAGCGGTACCAGATGGTGATGACGCGGTTGGTGTAGTCAAGCTGGTGCCGCTTGGCGTAGAAGCGCGCCAGGCCGAAGTCGGCGAGCTTGAGGATGCCGTCGCTGCTCACCAGGATGTTGGCGGCTTTGATGTCGCGGTGCAGGACGCCCCGCTTATGGAGGTAGTCTAGCGCCTCGAACATCTGCTTGGCTAGGTCCTTCTTTTGGGCCGCGTTGAGTTGGTAGGATGGGTGGTTGAGCAGGCCGGTGAGATCGTGGGATAGGTATTCGAAGACCATGAAGCAGTCGTTCTTCTCCACCATGACCTCCTGGAGGTTAACAATGTTGGGGTGCTTGAGGGACTGTAGAAGCTTGATCTCGCGAACAGCCGTGACCGGAAAGCCGTCTCGTTCGCCCTCCATCTTGATCTTTTTCAGTGCTACTAGCTTCTTGGTGTAGACATTCAGCGCCTTGAAAACCTTGCCGTATGTCCCGGAGCCAATAACGGACTTATCGCCCGGCTTTCGGAAGTATACAGAATCTGACGATGCCAGCTCTGGGTCCAGGGGGGTCTTCTTCTTTAACCGCTTCATGGTCTTCTTGACCATACGTACTCGCGGTGGTGGAGGCTGAGCGCGTTGTGGTTGCAGTTGCTGCCTATGATCGCCACCACGAGATCTTGAAGATGCCGGCTCCGTAGGGACATTGCGCGGCAAATCTCGTCGGTCCCGGTCTCGGTCATTGTTCTGTTGCGTCTGCGGTTGGCGAGGGGGAGCGGCATTGAACTTGGACGATATCTCGGGTTTCGGGGCAGCAACTGGGGCGGGTTTGGATGCCTTGAAGGCGAAGCTGAATTTGGACGTTGAGGACTGCGGCCCGGTCGGGGGTGCCCGATTAGGCGGAGGCATTTGATCGTCGGTCGTGGATCCGACCTTGCTACTAGTGTCCTCGACTTGTAGGTCCTTCGAAGGGCGGAAGGGGTTATCGTTGTCGGTAGCCTTGGTGTCGTAGCCGGCCTGTGGGCTCTCGGTATGTTCGGGGGCGCATTGTGAAGGATCAGTGTCGTCACCAATACTTGGGACATGTTGACCCCTTCCACCTCCAGGGCCAGAAGTCCACTGAGGATTCTTGAAGCCTCCTCGGTATCCCCCTCCGCGGCCTGGACCAAACTGGTTGCCTCGGAAGCCTCCTGGTCCTCCTCTTCCGCGATAGGACGGACCTTGAGGAAACTGAGCGGCCGGGCCGGTCGGAGGGTAGGGTGGTGAATGATTCTGATAAGCTACCCCTGACCCGTTGGGGCCACTGTAACCCCCTTGAGGATACTGTGGCGGATATTGCCTGGAAGCATGACATTAGCACACGGAACTAGTTGGAACAGGGGCAGGGTCTGGTATTCCGGAAGGGGACCGGGTTATTGACATACTGTTGTGGTGAATAGGGCTGTTGGTTAGACCATCCACGACCATTGTTGCCGTAAGGGGAGTGTGCAGGCCCTGTAGGCGAGCCGTGGTAGGAAGAGTTTGGGGTACCGTGACCCGAGTTGTGAGGATAAGGATGGTAGCCCCCGCGGAAGTTCCCTCGAGCCGCCATATTTACCTCGATGCTGTTGGCACCTGACGTCGGATCGAATTTGCCCGACGAGTTTGGAGTGCCCTGGCTTTTGCGTCTCTTGGCTTTTGAGTCGTCTCGACTCCCAGGACGGGAAGCGTTGCGTGATTCAAAGTCTGGAGTGCGGCCTCTCCGAGATGGGATATCAGACGGAATCGGCGCTCGGCCGTTCCTGGATCCTGGACTTGCACGCCGCGATGCAGATTGAGGAGGATGATTTGATGGCGGCGACTTGCTACGACGCCTAGAGTGGGGCCGCTCTGCAAAATGCGGAGGAGCCTCTCGACTCCTGGATGACGGCGGCTGCCGCCTCTGTGAAGAGGATCTGGCTCGACGAGCTGGACTCCTCGACCGACCGGCCGTCCTTGGCTCTTTAGGCCTCGAATGTCGGTCACGGCGCTCGGGCGATCGGGTTTCTCTAGGTGGTGGAGAGCGGTGGTCGCGGTGGGATCGAAAAGGCTGAGAATCTGAGATATGCTCGGGCTTCAGAGGGAGGTCCTCGCTCCGTCGAGGACTCCTTGTCCGCCGTGATTTTCTAGATTCAGAGTCGCCCCGAGAGCGACTCCGACTTCGTTGACGTTTCCTCGAGGAAGGGGAGCGCGACGCAGGCCGATGTTGCCGGTCCGTATGCGAGCGGCCGTCCTTCTTTTCCCTCGAGCGGTCACGATGCCTCGAATCCTGCGAGACGCGGTATGGTTCACGGTCCCTGCGATAGTCTCGGTCTCGGTCTCGGTCTCGTTCCTTGTCTCGGGTGCGGTCTCGTTCCTTGTCTCGGGTGCGGTCTCGAGAGTGCTCTCTCCGGCGTCTCGACGAGGAATGAGAGTGCCGAGAACGGTCTTTGTTGCGGTCCTCGGACCTGTCGCGGCGTCTCGATGAGGTGGACTCGGTACTTAATTCGACTGCTGCTGGATGACGATGGTCTCGAGTGTGACTCCTGTCTCTATCGCGTCGCGCGCCACCTGGGTCCTCCCTCCTTCTATCGCCGTCTTCTTTCGACCGATTCACAGCAACAGCGTCAGGCGAAAGGGATATACGTGACGTAGTCATGCCTCGATCATCTCCAGCTCGACTTGGGTTGGTCTTCTCGGGGGGAGATTCGGGGTCGTCGCCGAAGGCGTCGTGCAAGTTGTTGTTGCGGCTCCTCAGGACGTGGAGCATCGGAACAAGTCGAGTTCGGGCTGCATTTGCTGAGGTCGCCATGGCCGTGCAGCGGGTCGATTTTGGCTTTCTTAGTGCTTGGCCACAGCGCAGCTTGCACTTAACCGATTTTTGCAAGGATCGCCGGCCCGCCAAATCACAGCGTCGTTGAACCCGCGGTCCCCTAGTGTAGACTGCTCGTCGTAAACCGCCGCCCTTAAGAAATCGCGTCTTGTAGAGACAGCAACCAGGAAGCAGCGTAAACCCTAGGTCGGCGTGACCTCAGGAGACGGTGGGCTATTCCCACCGTAAAGCTTGACTCTCAACTGGAGACGAAGCTGCTAATTCCAGAGCGGCAGGCGATCAACTTTAGCACGCAATCCTCTGCAGGTTAGAAAGGTATGCCCGAGGCAGATGAGCAAGACCCAAGTCGCTGAACGCCAGAGCGGTCTGTCGCAGTTGCTTATGCCAGAGCCCCGGGTTCGTAAACTAGATAACGCGTACTCGACGCAAATCCGGCGTCGGTGAGCGTGCTGTAAGGATTTCCGTGGTTGCTGCAGTTGGCTGAGATGTTTTGCGCTTTTGCTCGCAAAGAACCGGCAAGCGGATGGTGGGATAAGGTAGACCGCAGATAGTGCTGCCGTTTCCCTCCTCTTTTGACTCTAAAACTCAGTTTCGACCGAGAACCCGGTGAATGGAATCGTGACGGTAGTCAATCAAGATGTCCGGCGTGATCCGTCACTTGCTTTGGCCCGGAGTCCAGTTCACCAAGGCGAGCAGGCCGGCGTAAGCTAGATTACCCGACCCTTTGTTGGTATTCTTGCCGAAATGCCTCTCAAGAGACAGAACAAAACAGACCGGGAGACCAGACCCATCCGCTGGACTGTGACCGCCGAGACCTATACCTACTTTGCCTTCGATGCCGGCAGGCTACCGTAGGGCTTGAGCCATGCAACATCACGAAGCATGCCACTATATACGGCGAGAGCGTTTACGAAACCCAACCCAACCCAACCCTCCCCCCCCAACCCATCCTAAGCACGCAGCTGCCGACATCTCCTCCTAGTCAGGCATTCCAGCGTCCGAGAAGTCGTTTGCAATACAACGTGGCCAAGGTGTAGGATGTCGCAGGCGATCGTCCTGGTTCCTCGGAGGAGGTAGCAGCACTCTCAAAAGATGCACACTCGTCGTTGATATAAGACCGCAGAGGATAAAGCGTGAGTTCGACAGGCTGTAACTGTGGTGATGATGGCTGTCCAAACAAACACCGTCTCGACGCGCGGAGCCATGCGCTGTTCGTCTGGGCACGACTGCAAAGCAACTTCAACCTCACCGAAGCGCATGCCGAACCCATGTACACCCAACCTGGGCCGCTGTCATCGTGCGACTGGTGGGATGGCTGCGACGACAGAACATAGAAGTAGGGGATGGATCAGTCCCATAACCAGTGCAGCGTGTATGTCAACGAGTGCTTCAACTCAGACTTCACTGCGGTCACATCCCTCAACGCCGCTACCGAACGCCCGGGCCATAGCTTGGGATAAGCTCCGACCCTTCATATAACACAGTATATGGCAGGGAGATAGGAGCCAGACCGAGACCGAAATAATGGCACAATGTGCGGTTGGAAGGCGACCGATGTCTGAGAGCACAGCACTCGGGAGCGAGGCAGAATACTGCAGGCGGCGTTGCCTCTACGGCAAGTCGAGGTGTAGAGACATTGTGGATGCCGGCCTAGGACGTCGGGGCTTTCCCTTTGCCTCCGTCGTCGTTTCGAGGCCTTTGGATGGAGAAAGATGGGCGACGGTATGAATCTAGTCTGGCTCGTCGCTCTTTCATTTGCACCTAGCTGGAACAGCCGGCAATTCGAGGTGCGAGGATCGTAGATGAAGGGACATAGCTTTGGCTTTTCGGGACTCAGGACCGTAAAGAGGTGCCGTGGCTGGATCTTGAAAGTCCGCCGTATTTGGTTGGTCGCAGACAGTCTTGATCCCGCAAAGACTACCCGGACAATCTCCGATGTCACGTGGACACCTTCGATCGCTTTACAGCTGGACACATTAGAACTTGAGGGTACCAATTCAGGTCCAATACCACATCTTGAAAGGCGGCTCGACAGCTTTCCCCGAGGATGGTTAGATTTTGGTAGCCAGTTGTGATGGTAGAAAATGCTTCAATTCCGAATGCATGTTTGCCTGATAGTAGCCTTTTGCGCCACAACGTGCGAGTACAGCCTCTAATGCCAGCTGAGCGCTTGATGCTCTAGACTTAGGAAGTACCTCAGGTCCGAAGTACCTACAGCCCGATGTGTGAGACGGGACTGACTGCTTTGGAATGATAGATCTCCCTGTTACCCCGGGAACTCGTTCGTAAGGCGCCCAATGCCACAGATCGAGTGAGACATAGCAAGCCATAAGAGGACAGCATGTCTCGGGCTCTCGCACGGGGAAGATGGTAAGTCGATGAACACCGGTTTATCAGGGATGTCTGCTGATGAAAGTCCAGCCCTTCCCAACTTCACCTTTGCGACTGGGGCACTGCAGCATCTGAGATCCATCTGATCGAGACCTTGGAGCCGTGTGCAGTTGTTGCGTCTGGAGACGGGAGCACCCCGCAGGACTGGCGTCATATTTACTTAAAGCGTAGCGGGGCGCTGGAGCAATCAGTGGCACCGGGCCATAAAGCGACCCCAGATCAGGCAGGTACGAGCTCGCCCATTGCTCTCAAGTCATCGTGTTATGACGCAAAGAGCGTTGAGCCGTCGCCTCTCTGCCAAGGGGCCAGACGGCAGTGCTCGTCGCCGCACCGGTGTCATTCTTCGCTCGAGAAGCAATTACAGTCTAAGAATGTAGTTATGGACGCAAAACCGAGCGGTTGAAGTGGTGAAGGGAGGCAAAATAGATGAACTCGTTGCCCGTCCAGCAATATTCTTGGCTGTGCCGATTGGCCAATTGATTTTGATCGGCCAAATACGGCACACCTGTTGAGACGGTGCTGGGCCAACCAAACATAAGTTACCTAAGGTAAGGTAGCCGAAGGAAATTTGTTCTGTCAGGATAAATTCCACCATTTAGAGGGAGGCTCGCTGCAGAAGAACTTCGTGAGACTCGACATTGTATGTATGTATGTGCATTCATGACCTGCATCATCGCTACCTTATCGACAGTGAGGCGCTTGCATCAGCTGGCTGCCCAGAGCCTCCATTCTCCTCAACCGTGCGGGGGCATGTCTCGTTCTGCACGTTCCCTGGAAATCTCTGATAGAGGCCCCTAACTGGAGCCGGACTAGCTCCAGAGAAGCAGCAGCGAGCTCACCCCTGCTAGTCGCCCATGAACCTTGCTCGTCAAGCTCGCTAGCGTCATTCTCCAGGACTCCGTCATCTCAATCGGCCATCCCAACCACACAAACATCACGCATGCTGCCGATTCCGTTGCATCGAGTCGTCTTTCCACCTCCCTCTTCCTTCTCTCAATCAATACAGCGGGTTCCCTTTCCTCATCCTGCGTCTTTGCCATCTCGGTTCTAAGTCCCTAGTTTCCTAGCTTCATCTGGCCGCAAGCCACAAACTGTAAGTCTGCTATCCTGTCTCTCGTTTCATGACATGATCCAATTTCCGCAACACAGCTGCAAGCTGCGTCTCTCTGAACTCTCGTCGGCGAAGCGCTCAAGGTTGGCTTATGCATACAAGCATGCTTGGCTTGATTGACGGACGACTCTTGCAACAACAGACTGCTGCTTTCTTCATTGCACCTGTTGGTGCCACATGCTCTCTATCTCGGGCGCACAACCCAGTTCGTCTTGCGAAGACGGGGAGAAGACACCACTCTCAAGATGAGCCAGACGCCGTCGAGCTAACGCCATTTGCTCTGTAGCCTCCATCGCCTTTATATCCTAATCCACTAAGCCGCGAAATCATCCAGCACAATGGCTGGCAACGGGGACGATCAGCGGGCGCCACGCGACGTCAAGAATCACCTTCTCTTCGAGATCGCGACCGAAGTTGCCCACAGAGGTATGTGCCCAGGACGTACAGACTCTACCCCCGGTATTGACGTCAGCTAACGTGTGCGATAGTTGGCGGTATCTACTCTGTCCTCAAGTCGAAAGCTCCGGTAACCACGGCAGAGTATGGCGAGCGCTACACCTTGATCGGGCCCCTCAACCACCAATCGGTAACAGCACTATCCTTGCGCTTTGGCCATCTCCGATCGCTAACACTTTCTACTGTAGGCGGCAGTCGAGGTTGAAGAATTGGAGCCCACCATCCCAGAGCTTGCGGCAACAATCCAGTCGATGAAGGACCGTGGCATTGGAATCCTCTACGGTCGCTGGCTTATCGAGGGCGCACCGAGGGTTCTGCTGATCGATACCAAGACCGCATATGGATACTTGAACGAGTGGAAGGCGGACCTCTGGAACCTCGCATCCATTCCTTCGCCGCCCAATGACGACGAGACGAACGAGGCCATCGTTTTCGGCTACTTGGTAGCTTGGTTCCTTGGAGAGGTTGGTCATTCTCGTCGGCTTCCCCTGTGTCTTACGATAGTGATGCTGACTCCATCCTGCAGTTCGTGTGCCATGAGAAGAGGAAGGCCGTTATTGCGCACTTCCACGAATGGCTTGCCGGTGTTGGTCTTCCCCTGTGCAAGAAGAGGCGGATAGACGTGACCACCATCTTCACGACCCACGCCACGCTGCTCGGAAGGTACCTCTGTGCCGGCTCCGTCGACTTCTACAACAACCTCCAATTCTTCGATGTGGACGCCGAGGCGGGCAAGCGCGGCATCTACCATCGTTATTGCATTGAACGAGCTGCCGCCCACGCTTGCGACGTCTTCACAACCGTCTCGCACATCACTGCTTACGAAAGCGAGCATCTCCTGAAGCGCAAGCCCGACGGTGTCCTGCCCAACGGTCTCAACGTCACGAAATTCTCGGCCATGCACGAGTTCCAGAACCTGCACCAGCAGTCCAAGGAGAAGATCCACGACTTTGTGCGCGGTCATTTCTATGGGCACTACGACTTCGACCCTGACAACACCCTCTATTTCTTCACCGCGGGCCGTTACGAGTTCCGGAATAAGGGCGTCGACATGTTCATCGAGTCGTTGGCAAGGCTGAACCACAGGCTGAAGGTGGCTGGCAGCAAGACCACTGTTGTGGCATTCATCATCATGCCTGCCCAGACCACTTCGCTCACCGTGGAAGCACTCAAGGGACAGGCTGTGCTCAAGTCCTTGAGAGACACGGTGGACGTGATCGAGCGGGGCATTGGACGCCGCATCTTCGAGCGCTCGCTGAAGTGGCACGATGGGGACCCGCTTCCCGACGAGAAGGAGCTGATCACCAGCCAAGACCGGGTGCTGTTGCGCCGGCGCTTGTTTGCCATGAAGAGGCACACCCTGCCGCCCATCGTGACGCACAACATGGTCAATGACCACGAGGATCCGATCCTGAACCAGATCCGTCGCGTCCAGCTGTTTAACCACCCGACCGACCGCGTCAAGATCATCTTCCACCCGGAGTTCTTGAACTCTGCGAACCCTGTCTTGCCCCTCGACTACGACGACTTCGTCCGCGGCACGCATTTGGGCGTCTTTGCGTCGTACTACGAGCCATGGGGCTACACCCCTGCCGAGTGCACGGTCATGGGTGTGCCCAGCATCACCACCAACCTCTCTGGATTCGGCTGCTACATGGAGGAGCTGATTGAGAACTCGAGCGACTACGGTATCTACATTGTGGACAGGAGGAACAAGGGAGTGGACGACTCAGTCAACCAGCTCACCTCGTCGATGCTCGAGTTCTGCCAGAAGAG
Organism: Coniochaeta hoffmannii; assembly: GCA_030052785.1. Taxonomy (NCBI): domain Eukaryota; kingdom Fungi; phylum Ascomycota; class Sordariomycetes; order Coniochaetales; family Coniochaetaceae; genus Coniochaeta; species Coniochaeta hoffmannii. The sequence goes on along the minus strand of JANBVN010000039.1, from coordinate 57,378 downwards.
CCGGCGTCAGCGCATCAACCAGCGCAACCGGACTGAGCGACTGAGCGATCTCCTCGACTGGAAGAGGATGGGGATGGAGTATGTCAAGGCTCGGCAGCTTGCTCTCCGCCGTGCGTATCCGGACTCGTTCAGCGGCGACGAAGAAGAGGACTTCATTCCGGGTGTTGAGCAGAAGATTTCGCGTCCATTCTCTGTGCCCGGTTCGCCGCGCGACCGCACTGGCATGATGACGCCTGGCGACTTTGCCAGTATCCAGGAGGGCCGCGAGGGGCTCAGCACGGAGGACTACGTTGCTTGGAAGTTGCCGTAAGTGCTTCTCTTTCGGAACATACGTACTTCACGGTTGGCTAATACATCTGCGTAGTGACGAGGAGGACCCCGACGAGTATCCCTTCCCCCTGACCCTGCGGACCAAGCGGACAGGCCCAGGGAGCCCTCTTGACGGGGTGACGCTGAACGGCAATTAGTTGCTGCCATAAGAGTTTTCTTGTCCGTTGCCGCAATAGCGCGTTTTAGCAAGTTTAACTGTCGATCGCTCGTGGTATCAGGGTGGTTTGAGAAGTTTGACTGACGGTGTCCGTGGCCATCCGTGGGTCCCTCGAATCGGGTCTTCCAAGTGGACGGGAGCCAGTGGTCAACCCAGGCTAACGGAGAACGTCCCGTGCGAAGATTCGAAGAAGGGTTTGATCCGGTGTGGGCTATGGGGAACGGAGCAGATTGTGCTGCAGGATGCTCCGAGATGGAGCAAATTGTCACGATAGGCGGTCGAGCACGAGACTGGCTGGGGTGTACATTGATACTGTAAAGTACCCGACAAAATTGCATAGTCATTGGGTATCTAATTTTCCTTCACCGTCGAAGCATATATATCTTTTGGGTATAAGTATTGGACAGATCAGGTCTGCTCAAGAAGAAAGACAGGTAGAGAGTGTATGCCGGTGCATATGCCGAACCTTCCTGCGAACGCGTCACCCATCAGCAATGGCAGAGTCGATATCTGAGGTTGTGTTGATGCATACATGCTGGCGTCCAGCTTCAACACACTCAGCCGTGTAAGGAGCTACCAATCTTACTCCGTATCTTGATGCCACTCCCACTGCACCTTGGATATCTCATCCCCCATAGCACCCTGCCTTCTCGGCGCAGACAGCTCCCTCGGCTCCACCATCTGATCACATTACTGGGCCAGCATATGTTCTGGGTCTTCAAGGTCATTCTTGTTGCTAGCGCTGCGTGGGGGTGTTCGAAGAGAAATCAGGAATTTCTTGACCAAGAGGCCGAGGGATCAGACCGGGACAACGGCGAATGTGAGAGGGAGGGCAATTTTTACCGGTCATGTCACACATTCTTGCGACCTCGACAAGGATCTCGCGAACTTGGACAACAAAAATCAGGCTGTCATGGGCTTCGGATGTATTGCGCTCAGCACTGGCCACAAGGAGCGTGTGGTATTGGCCCGGGCGGTCTACTCTCGACCAAAGCCGGCACTATTAGACGATCCACCTCGCAGTGTTGACAACCGCACGGGAAAGATGGTGCTCAGACGTGTATTTGCCAGGCAAACCATCTTGTTGCGTCAATGGGGAACAACGGTCATCCTTGTAACGAGAACGCCAGGTTTCTTCCTCCTGTCTTGGACGTACCTGTCGCTGTGAAAGAAGGCGCCCTCACGGAACATGCCATATCCGACAGGGTGGCCTCTCTGTTGCGATCAAGCCGCCGCGTCACACCAAAGCAACCAGATCGAGAGTGTGGACAAATCCAAACGAGATATGGAGGAAGGTTCTAGCAGAAAGGGCCACTCCCGCAACTCCGGTCGAGTCGACGGACAAACGCAGAAGACGAGGGGATCTTCAGGTCTACTCGTACTTCTTCAGCATTCTCGGCCTCCCCTCTCTGACAGCCCTTTCGACCTGTGAGGCCTCGTGGAGGTTCATATCGGCATTCCGACCGTATGGCTGGACTGGTTGGCAAGCGCCAATGGTCAAACGCCAACGCGCGGAGAGGTAGAGCTGAATATCTCTGTTAACGGCGTCGATATCTCGCCCCTTGCTCGCGAGATAGTGCCTGCGAGAATTATCACGGTCTCGCAGGACACGTTCTTTTGCCCAGGTTCGGTCAGACTTGGCGTCCCGGCCGGAGACCATTACCGACTTTGACCGAGTCACTCTGCTTGAAAAGGGATGCGTGATGGACGCGTCAGTGAGCTGTAGAGTGCCTGATGATGTTGGTTGAAGCAGATAGTTGTGTGACGGAAGGTTCATGCATGTACGAGAATGGTGGTACTTGCTGCTCTAGACATACGTGTCAACTTGCACACACTATAGATGCCATACGCGCTATATAGGTAGTCGAGACGAAGCACCACAATGGCCCGTGAAAAGGTCTGTAGCCGCTCCTAGCTTGATTAAGGTAGAACATGGGTTGACGTTGGGCCTCACACCAGTCCAGGGTCCAGCTGGTACTTACGTAAGGTAAGGTAGGTACTGTACCTGAGCGTTCCCTGCAATCGCGTCTAGCAGTCCAGTTAGACGCGAAAGCACGGAGCATCCTTTCAAAGCTGACGGAGAAGCCACTTGTGAGGAGGTGGGGTGAAAGCCATCTAAAAGGCAGTAAAACAAAGGAAGGAGGAGCTTGTTGGCCGTAAGTGCTCCCTTGCATTCGAAAAGGCAACTGCCAACCAAATCTTGCAGGAACTGCAGGTAGAATACTTTGGGCGGCTCCTGCGGAACGCAGCTGCTGCCACGATTGTAACGCGACCAGCGGAGCTCCTTGTGTGTTCCTTCGTCTACGCAGCGCCTTGGTGCAATCGTCCCCAGAAACAATGAATGGTTTGCCCACCATCGCCCATGACTGCAGGCCGGAACCAACCCAACAGTTTGCCTTGACAGCTCGTGCCTTCGCCTTGCTATAACGAACGGCAAGCGGCGCAGCTCCCAATATCACAGTCGGCCAACTACCCTACCCCCCCAACTTTTGCCCCCTCCATTTCTCCCTGTCTTTAACGATCGACCATCTTGAACCCTCATGACAACAAGCTCCATCCACGACGCGTCGCCACCATGAGGTTCTTCAGGAAGAAGGACAAGCGGAAGGAGCAGCCGCTGGGGCTTCCCGGCTTCGGAGGTGGTGACAAGCATAATGGCGACGGCAAGCGGAAGCCCTCGGGCAGCTCCCCGCAATATTCTGGGTCCGGAGGAGGGGCAGCTACCCACGCCGCGACCGCGTTCCGGCCCATGGCAACGCACCGGTCGGCGTCCGTACTTCTCAGTCTGCCAGCGCAGGTCCTCGACCAGATATTCGCGTTTGTTTGTCCTCATGCGACGGACCATTCTTATCAGACATGCGAGGAGAGCGGCGCTGAGGATGCCTGCATGCTATGCGACCTGCGCGACCTGGCCCACTGCGTCGCCGTCTGCAAGAAATGGCGGGCCGAAGCCATCAAGCTCTTGTGCGTTTATACCCTCTGCACCACTCCGCCATGGGCAAACAGAATACTTCCCTGGTTGGACCGCTCAGCTAACCATTCTGACGCCCAAATAGATACAAGAGCATCCGCATCGACGCCGTGCACTACTGCCAACGCGAGGCTATCCTCTCCGACATGCGCAAGCGAGGCTCCTTCTTGAATCGCAACGCCGATCCCGAGGACCCGGCGGCAGCTCGCCTGAAGCTTCTATGTCGGACATTGCGCGAGGATCCCGCCCGCCTGGGTCCCCGTGTCGAGTTCCTCAAGACCCCTTACATGCTGCGGGAGGCGGCCCAGGCTGACCTCGCCCGGACCATCGCCGTGCTGCCCAACCTCAAGTATGTCGACTTGCCCGAGGGTATGTACACCGACGAACACTCGTATCTGACACTGCGCCTGGAGGTGCAGGCGAGGTGTCGAGAGATCCGGAAGATGACGTATATGCATGGGTCGGAGCGCAGTCTGCAACAGCTGGCCGGCGGTACTATCTGGGCCAAGCTGGAGGTGCTGGAGCTCATCAAGATCGACATGGACCCTTCTATAATGCGCCAGGTCCTCAGTGCCTTGGCGAACCTGCGTGCCATGAGAGTCAGCGAGACCAAGACCTTCACGGACGAGATGTTCTACTGGAGCGACATGGTGCCGCCCTTCCCCGTCCTGGAGGAGTTCATCCTTCGAGACGTTCCGAATGTGACGGCTGAGGGCTTCAAGCAGTGGCTGGCATTCCCGGAAGTGCAGGACCAGCTGAAAGTGCTGTCCCTCAACCACACCGGGGTGAAGACATTCACGCTCCATCAGGTCCTGGCGTTGACCCCCGCGCTGAAGAATCTCTCTATCGAAGAGAACGTCATCGCATCGCTGCCCGCGGCAGCTGGAGGGCAGAACGTGCCGATCTTGGCTTCCAAGAGCCTGGAGGTCCTCCATTTCGAGATAACATCTTCGAACTCCGTCTCAGGCGCGTCGGCAACAGCCAGCTACTATAACTACCTCGCCAGCTCGCTGCTCTCGGGCGGCCTGCCGAATCTCCGCGCCGTCTATGTCCGCGACGAGAATTTTCCGGACACACTTCTCGGCTTACCGCCGCCAATGCCAGGCTTCGCCGAAGGTGGATACGCTCGTCCAGCTAGCAGCGGATCGAGCAGCACCTTCTCTTCCCGGCTCTCCTCATCGCCCGGCTTCCCCCCTATCTCGCCGCAGACATCCCTCTCACCCGGACACCCTTCCTACAACCCCTACCACAACCGCTTTCCCAGCAACCAGTCCAATAACTTCCTCCAACCCGGACACCAACCCACAAACCCCCGCTTTAGTAGCAACAACCCCTTTGCCAACCATGCCCAGCCGAGCATAGCCAACCTGCCCGCCATGCTCGAGGTCTTCACCAAGTCGGGTGACGAGCTCCACTGGTCTCTCTTCCGACCCCCGGTCCGGGGAATGCGCGACAAGACCCCCAAGCGCCCCCTGAGCAGCTACGGTCTCGGCAACGACATCCTGGGCGGCAGCGCGGCGGGATGGAGTACCGGCGCCGGAGCGAGACGCAGTGTCTTTATTGGCGGTGCGGGCGGCCAGTTCCTTCAAGTCCCGGATGAGGAGTCTGGTGCCAGAGGACGGCGGCACCGCAAGGGTGGAAGTACGGGCGGTGGAGCGGGTATGCACCGCTCGCGCTTGGGTTCTGGTGCTGGCGGAGACGAGGAGGCCGAGGATCTGTGGCCGAGGCCTAAGACGAGTGCTGGTGGGAAGAGGAGTGAGGATATGGATCTGTGGCGTTGAGGAGACTTCTGAGGCTCATCAGCGGTTGGAGGAACCACCGAGTAGGAGATGGAGGGTGGATGTCTCGACTCGGTTACTCGACTTACGACTTCAGGCCGGCGGTTGGGACGACCGCGATTCATAACATCTCCATCGCGGAGCTGTTCTATCTCTGGCTGGGACCCAAGGGTCTTCACCTCTCCCCACACATTCCGATATGGACAGAGCTATGGAAAGGCTCTCAAGGAGATACGGAGATAATCGCCTACCTCTGGCCATGCTTCCCCAAGTCTACTGCCAAGTTAACTCTCGAGGCAGCTCCCCTACTCTGGGCTTGCCTCGGCGCATAGTCCGCATGATCAGGGAGGATGACGGTCATCAATTGGATGGACTCTGTAACAGAGTTTCATAAGGTCGTAGAATCTGCATGGGCAGATCACTTCAACTTGCTCAGCCCCTCATGGGGGTGAATTTTTGGACGTCCCTCTCGGACGGTAATAATAAAGCGATGCAAAACAGAAGAAACCGGAGGATGGAGGATGGCCGGAATTTGTTTTCCCCTGATACTGTATCATTATACCCCCTTTCCCCTCTCGGTCAGTTGCTGGGTGACGGATGCATGGCGATGCGGCCATGGTATTCTGCAATATGAGGGATATCTTGGCCCAGGTCTAGATAGTAGACAAGACTAATACATTAGCTAATTGTGCAGTTATCCTGTCCTGGTTTGCCGGGAGGTGATCTGACTGCGTGATGAGGTCGACCATATTTCACCACAGGAGCAGGTGGCACTGGCCGACAACTGGAGGGAGTGACCACAAGAGGGAAAACGTACTCTCTCGGTCAATGGATGTCCACCGGTCTGACGGCGGTGCCTAAGTGAACTACATGTCCCTGCACCTTGTTTCGGCTATACTGGCCGTCCGGTGCCCAGTGCGCCGTCGTCCAGATATATTGTTGAAATTTCAACTGCATCCGCGGTATATACACTCAACATAGGAACCTACTACCCCGCCACGGTGTACTCTTAACACTCAACCTCAGCCGTGCCCCGAAACCCGGTCTCCTTGTCCGAAGGCTAGAATTTGCCGTTACCCGGGTCTGTCGAAGCTTGTCGTCTGCCGTTAGAAGTCTCGTGCATTTTGCCTATACAAACCACACATATTGCCCGACGCATTTGTCCACCTGCACCTACAAGGGAGACAGTATTGCAGCGGTCTGGGACCTGCAGCAGTAGGGGTGTGCTCTACATTGACCGGCACACTGTTCTTGCAGGTAAGCGAGAGATAACATTATAAATATTCAGGGGTAAAGTGACGCTACGGCCATCGTGGATATACCTTTTCTCTAGACTGTTTTCGAACCCTTCCCGGGACATGTGTTAAGCCAATGTTAGTGTCATCGTTACGGACCAGCAGACTGCACTGTGCGCTTCAGTCTATCCGCTGTCGGTGGACTAGTAGCTGTCGATGGCAGATTTGAAACTTGACATGGTATCCCCGGTGTCTCAGAGTGTCACCGCTCTGGGCCCGGGGGGTAAGGAAGCGCCTATGTATAGTCCGGGTCAGGCGCATCCGATTTGACAGGCCGGGGTGCTGTCCAAAGATCCAGAAGCTAAGATGGGATGGAAACAACCCGAATAATAGTTGGAACGATGGGCGATGCGCCCGGGGTGTTTTTATTAGCAGGAGCAAAAACTCGGACCGTGTGTCAGGGTCGAGCGTCTGGCGAAGATATACATATGTACGAATACAAGTCTTCGCATGCCGATGTCCACAATGGATGTGTGAACAACTACTGAATAACCTGGTTTCTCATACGATCGTCGTCGGATATTGTTGCCGATACAGCGATCCTCTGTTCGGCATTGGGTCTGATGTCGTCCAGCCGTACAATTGCTCCGAGTCGCCTACGCCTAGCACCTTTGCACCGACAAATTTTCGGCATTCCATCCTGTACTTCCAAGACCGACCGACGGCTGATCAGCACATCAGCCTCGTTGATCTCCGTCGTGAGCTTGGTGCGAGGTCACGATCATCGTAGGGAACCCGCTCGGTTGAGGTGGTTGAGAGGTCGCATGTAAATTTAGAAACAAGGGCAGTGTTTGACTAGCACCGAAGAGGGATAGCGGCTTCTGGAAGCATGTGGAGGGAAATAGTCGTACTTTGATTGGTCAGATGCTCGAGCCGTCCGTTCATGGGGAGCCCAGGTCCTCAGCGCCGGAGCATTTGAAGGCGGGGCATGACGCCATGTGAGCTTGCTCACCGTAGCTTGTGGATTGCAGCGCTGGCAAGCAGGATGATGGAGTGAGGATTTGTTAATGGTGGTTCCAACTTGTTATCAGTGGCAGCAAAACCTGCTGATATCTAGTTGTATGATGTTCTCTGCACGATGACGGCTTTCTGCTTGTATCTCGCATGCGGCGATGCGGCGACAGTCTCCTGTCTCCACCGGTCTGGTGCAGCTTCATACCTAGATACGGTTACAAACATAACACGAAATATGCATCTCGCCAGGCCGCAGAAAGAATGTCGGCCCGTGACTTGCGAGTGGTGGCACGGCCTTTAAATGTCTATTTAAGCTTGTTCTCAGACGTAACAGATGTTGAAACTGTTTGAGATGTCTATGATAAGGGGGCCCTGTCGTCGCGGGGCTTGACATCAGACGAACGGGAAGCTCGAAGATCCGGTAACAACCCCTCCCCCACTTCGTGTCGACACTTGTTTCAAGAACCCTGACTGGCCAGCTCCCCAGTCACAAGCCGCTGTGGCGCCAAGAGCCTCTCGATACGCTGCGAGGGGCCTTCGGTTCTGGAACGTATACACGTAGCGAGGGACGAAACAGAATTGTCCCCAGCGCATCCACGAAGAATTGGCGTGCTCTAAGTAAGTGCAGCAAGCTTACCAAACTCTGCGCACCAGTGAGAGCAATGCCCTGAGACCTCGCATCCCGGAAGTGCTCCTGAAGAATAGGTAGGAGGCATAATAGCAGCTTATCCGCACATGAAGCTTTGAGTCGGTCTGCAAGTTGAGGGTGTGAGGAAGATCGTATTACGCCTGTCTTCGGTCACTTCGGTCAAGAATGATGTGTGGCTAGTCGGGCGCATGCGACTTGTAGGCGCTGGTTTCCGGGGATGGTGTTCGACCCGTCCACAGCCCCTTTCAACGACAAGCGAATAGTCAGTTTGCAACTGCAAAAGTTCCCTTGTTGGCGAGACCAGATAGGTCAGAGGCATGAAGGCTGTCGTGGAGGAACGACGGACTAGGCCTCGGCGTCGTGGGCCACCCACTGATGAAGATGCTGGTGGCACGGCTCAGTGCGCATCCGCATCGCCGCCGGGTTGGTGTCCTCCTGGCCTCTGCGGCCTGCCAATGTGCCTTCTTAATGCCTAGTCTCTGCTCCCGTGCCTCTTGAGTATCCATAAGCCATGGTGACCTGGTCAGAGCCAAGAGCCTGGCCGGGTCGCTCAAAGGGCCCAACATAGACAAGTTACGCTCTTCCGTAGGCCTCCAAGGCTGGATACACTTGTGTAGAAGGAAGGAGGAAGGAGGATCTGTCCGTTCCCAAGCAGCGCCGTGTTGGTGGAAGAATTCTCTCATGCCGTGTCTGCACCGCATCGGAACTTCAATCCTAGATCTCTTCGCTTCGCGACAATGCATAAAGCCACAGACGAGGCGAAGTCGCTGTGGACACTTTGGAGCGATGTCGTTGGCCCACGACGGACGGAAGCAGCAATTAGGCTCCGAGGTCCCAATTCAGGTCGTCCGACAACGGGTCGATGGGCGCCTAAGTTATCTTCAACACTGTGACTGATGGCATCAGTCTCTTCAATATCGTGTTGGCAAAAGATATAGTTGTATATACGGAATGTCATGCCTTTAAACAACCGTTCAGCACCTTGGCGGCAGAGACTGGAAGTTAGGCTTCTGCTTTTCTGGTGGTTATTTCCACCGACTGCGAAGTACGAATAGCCCCGAGAGGCGCTTCGCCAACAGCGACCAACCTCCCGACTTTTCGTAGAGGACATTGTACGTATGTATTGTAAAGGCTGGCTGAGCTCTCTTCATTTCCGAGGCAGTTATGTTGATCTTCACATCACAAGAAATACAGATCATCGGATCTGCTATTCTTCACTTCCTACACGTGTACACAGTACTACTCAGAGTCGTAGCGGTTATGGAGAAGCATCATGCCAGTAATGGCCACGGTGCGCACAGGCAATCGTGGGTCGCCTTGTTCCCGAACGCCGTCCTGGCCCGTGGGCCGTCTCCCATCCATCCTGCCCATGTCTCCCATACCGTGGACCCTTGGGGAGAAACCCCCTGCAGCGGTCATCCTTGTCAAATGATCCCCCCGCCATGAGCCAGCCACCCATGCACACACGACGTTGAAGAGTGTGGGAGAAGCTGAAATCAAGAAAAGCGATGGACGCTGGCGGATGACGAAAGGAGCACAGCAACTGCCAAGCAGAAATAAAAAGCTGGTGGCTGTGACTCTGTGGGAGGGTTTGGTTGCCAAAATAGAGCTTATTATTCTTGTCGTTCGTTTTCCGACTCTCTGGTCTCGTCGCCGCCTCATACATACCTTTAGACTTACTAGCACAGTTTTTGCTACAACTCGCGTGAACGGCACGGATTGTACGCCAAAAACAAGCCGTGCCTCTGCCTTCCGCCAGGGAGAATTGTCGGAGTGCAGGGAGTTGATGCAAGGCACTCTTGCTACCTCAGACACTCCACTCCCTACCAAGGTCGGGAGTGTGAATCACGCACACAAGACCATTTCTTCTCGAGGTTTTTGGTCTGAGGAATTTGACCTGCCTTAACACCAGCGGCGAGAGACCTCGCTCGAGGGGAGGCGTCGAACAACTCGACGTCGACAAAGTCGGTTTTACCTGAAACGACCTTGGGGCCAACCACCACCACACCAACGCTGGCCAATCCAGCCAGCGTTCCCTCATCTCCACTGTCTGCTCTCCAATCACGCTATCACACCCGATCACATCGACGCATTAAAGTGGTGTTAAGCCTAGGATTCCTTCGAGTGGTTTTTGGCACGGTGTACAACCCAGACCAGGTATGTTCGGCTCAAACCGCTATGCGTTTGTCTTTTCACCCTTTTGCATCGGCGCACTGCTGGGCACGGAGTACTGCTCCCAAACGGCAAGGTTCGTAATGCTTAAATCAGGCACAACCGCACATGGTTAGTGTGGGAACGAGGGGGTGTGTGCCTCACGGTCTCTGGCTGGCAGGCCCTGTCATGCACGCGAGCTCGATTCACACAAGGGGATCCTGAGCTGGGGTTGGTCCGAGGCCACCTCGACTGTGTGCATTGCATACAAGCATACTTTTGCTCCGTCCGATCAGCTCGTTAATAAACTATACCACACTCCCACCACCCTCCTGGCAAGCGCCCACCCCTCTCTCTTTCCTTTGCATACCTTCGCATACCTTCCTGTCGACCCAATCCTGACCGGAACCAGCTAGACAGCGAAGAAGTTTTTGATCACTGCCGAATTCTCCTACACATAGACGCTATCGTCGAAAACGAGACTTGTCTTACACGTCGGACCCTCCCTGGGTGCGGAGCATTCCAACGGGCGGCTATACTACAATGTCTCACTTCGACCAGCTCCCTCAGCAAAGGGGGGCAGCGGCTCACCCAACCGAAGGCCTGGCGCCAGAGCATACATATACGCCGTCTGGCGACACATACGACGAGACCCTCCTCGCCAATTTCTTCCCCGACAAGCACCGTACAGTGACCCCGGACGAACCCAAGAAGCACCTGCCCGACATGGAGGCACCAGTCTTGCCGCAGAAGAGTGCCCTCAGAGCATCTCGTATGTTCGACATGGATACCAAGTTCCAAGCAACAGTCCAGTCCACCGAGCTCTCACAGGCGACCCCTCACGACATATACCTGTCTTCCGAAGAGGACGCCTCGTCGTCGGCCGATGAGTTCGACTTCTCCGACTACGACTGGGACTCGGAAAGCGATGATCCTCAGTCGCCCCGGCGGATCAGCCATGAAGACACTGCCAGGGTTGTGTCCGTCGTGTTCCATGGAAAGCCCTGCTTGATAGACCTGCCGCCGTCGCGGAGATCCGTGTCGCCAAGCTCGATCGAGGCTAGGAGGCGAGCCAGCACTGTGTCTTCAGTCACACCCAGTCTGCATAGATCCGTCACCGAGTCCGCTGCTTCATCAGTACACCAATCGCCGCGCAAGAGCAGTCTTGTGTCCTCACTCTTATCGAGGAAGAAGCCGCCGTTCCTGCAGATCGACCCCTACGCTAACGGCAGCACCTACTCGCTGGATGTCACACCCAAGGAACACGCAGAGGAGAACGTGGTGCCGAAGACGCCAAAGACACCCACCGCCATGCTCAAGAACATGTCTAGGACGCTGAGCCTGGTACGGAAGAGGAGTCGGCCACTCTTGAACACCAACGTCCCAATGGCTCCAGCGGAGGAGCACCCAGAAGACGAGCACGCCGATACACCTGCACGTACGCCCGCACCACCCCCAAGGACACAGACAGAGCCGATGAGTGGGATGAGGTCGTCATCTCTACCATCACCGACTGTCACGTACCAGGACATAATCAAGGCGGCCAAGAAGAACTCCAGGATGGCACCACCACAACCATCGCCAACCCCAGCGACTGAGCATGAGCCGTCGCCTATCACGCCAACAACCATGAGCACGAGGAGAGGTATCCTCAGCGGGCTGTCAGGGAGGCGACGGAGCGTGAAGCTCATGTGAGCGGTGGTACCGGCACAAGCGGAAGGGGCACATCAACTTTTGGATGGCATTTCGGAGTTATTGATTTTCATACATCATACCACGGGCGGAGTTAACACCGGCGAAAGGTTTCTGTTGGACTGTCTATGACATAATGGAGCGGCGTTTGGCATCACTCTTTTCTGCTAGGCGGCGCATGCAGGGTTCGGGAATATTGGGACAGGCAGGGACGGGGCACTCTGGGAGGAATGTGTCGTTATGACTACCATATACGGCCGCTTTGATTTTTGACGAAACATGATACCAATACAGCTACTACTTTCAAGTTGTTATTTCGATAAGTCTAGACGACATGGAAATGCAGCACTTCTTTCTTCACAATCGCCCCTCGCTTCGCTTCTGCAACTCGCCCAGCACGGACCAGATGCATTTGATTTAGACCACATTCTACCATATTGCCAACGAACTGCCCGATTGTGAATATCCGACAAACGAGTGTAACATTATTGTCGTCTCAGTCCAAAGTGACAGCTCGAATCTACAGACGCAAGGAGGCGCACGTAGCTCCGTGACAATTCTTCAGATCCGTTTGACAAAATGTTTCGTGCTTGTCCCCATAGTCCGCGCGTGCCGGGGCCTCCCTGTTGAAACAATCGACTTTCCCCTCCCTTCGCCTCGACACGATAGTTCGGACATGCAGGAGGAACGAATCCGTTTGGAACTATCTGATCGCCAATTCTTTGGGTGCAGTCACGGATATTGCCCTTGTGCATGCGAACTTGCGGAACTAGCGATGGGATAACCTCCCTCCCTTTCCTGCCCTCGTGTGCCTGCCTAATCGTGGCCGGTAAGGTAAGGATAAAGAAAGGTATGTACCCGCCCTTACGAAGGCAATGTTCCACCCCCGGATATCTATCGACTAGGGAGGGATGCGAAAAAGACGGGGGAAACGCGGAGATCGGGCAGAGGTGTCTGCGCGATTCAGTGAAGAGCGAGGGATGAGGCCAGGTTAAGAGCCTTTCATGGGTCATCCAGGTGCCTGGGTCGGTGTTGGAGGTCTTGTCGCGGACGTAGCACGGCGTCGAGTGCCTGGGGACCCTAACCCTCGTACTCAATCTTCGGAGGGGCGGCGGCCTCTTTTTTTACTTCTCTTTTGATTCTACCTGCAGTCCCGGCACACACGCGCAGATATGCAGCAATGCTGAATCCGGGTGTCTATGGCGAAATAGATCGTCAGGGGCAACGAGTCTGGTGATTTAGTCTTTAGACTCGAGTCTAGACCTAGACATAGTGCTAGATCTAGGGGACGGTGGAAGTCTTGATGGAGCTGACTAGTTCGCAGCATCAGAATGGAACGGTGGCAGTTTCGACTCGTGATTGGCTGCGATGTGAGTGCTCGCTGGAACTGTCGGTGGGCTGAGTTGACGACTTAGATGGCGAAGAGAGCTGGTGGCTACACGGCGTACTGGCGCGACTCGATGCATACACCACTCATGCCCGTTATCTCCTACTCTGATCAGGGGAATACAGAGACATAGCGGTGGCAGAGTGTTGGCCATGGTTCGCTAGGTACAGCAAGTGATGCCGGTGCTGAAGGGTCATTGGCTGCATAGAGTGCTTGCAGGGCAGTTCGTCTTCGACCCCTTTTGCCCCTTCCTACGATGCTACGCCACGGGCATACTGTGATGCCGATGAGCTTCTGCCCGCCTTTCAGGATGTCTTTCAGTCTCGCAATTGCCAGGCCGGCTGGATGGGAGAATGTTGTTTGCTTTGCTTCGATAGAGTCATGACAGCTCAGGGGTTACCGTAATGGGTCCGTTGTTTCTTTGTCCGATGATTTTAATGAATTAAGGTTTACTTCGAGTCAGTCACACAGAGAACGACAAAATGATGTCCAGCCGTTGACCAACGCTACCGTCTTCAATTGACATTTGAGTACCACAGTATGTCCACCACCTCAGCGACTCTGCTGGCAACGACCATCGTCGAGCTGACCTGGCCGGATACCTCCATGCGACCACTTTAACTTCCCTGTCGCGATCCGTCATGCAAGATGCTCTCCCGCATGGACCAAGGCGGAAGCATATGCCTTAACTGGCTGGCGATATAACTCCAGCTTTGTGTTCCACGGACAGTTTGAAGTATCTCCATCGGTGGCACAAACCGTTACACACTGTATATCGGGCCTGCTATTGCGAGTTGACAGTAGCAGCCACCAAACGACTCCATATCACCGAGTGGCTTGCACCTCCAACGCTTTCACTCACACAGGCATGTCTCACACGCCTAGACCTGCTTGCGGACCATCCGTCTCCGACTCCGCCCTCCAAAAGGAATCCCATTTTCGCGCCACATGTTGTTTATTCTGGCGCGTACATGCCACAGCAACTACCGTTACCAGCCATAGCCATAGCAATGCAAGCGGATGCGGCCGAGACCCTTCTGGTGGCTAACGCTACGGAAAGAATTCGTTCGCCTACATTCCATTCTTCATCAAGCAATGCGCTCGGCATTCCAGAGGCGACCCAACGAGAAACGGGACGACCCGCACGCCCATAATAGCCGCGGCTGGGAAGGGCGAGACATACAGTCTGTAGTACTGTTATGTCTCGGGCGAATTCTGAGGTTGGTTGGTTGGCCAACCGGCTAGATGGCCCGTCAGCTGGGAAGTACTTTGAATGTTCATGCTATTTGATACTCTGGTTGATAATTGCTTTATACAGATGCGACCATACTGGCGGGACAGCGCGACGAGATCTGGTACTACAGGAATCTAGTGCTTGTTGTTCGCCAATCGGCCGGATGGTGATATCTGGTATGTTTGCTGCTACCTTTGGGAGAGTGGAGCTATCCCCAACATGGCGGGCAATGATCCTGTGATTAGGGAAGCAATATCAGGCCGTCTGTGGCGAGCCAGGTCGTGGATTGAGGCCTTTGGATGCCCACGGTGGCTGGTTCCTCCAGGACTGTGTGACATATTCTTAAAGCTGACTGACGTTTTCGAAAGACTCTGTCGTTGTCTGGTCACATGTCGAGGGTGAAGTGAGCTTCTCTACCGCATGTCCTTGTACTGTGCTAGAGGGCAACATGCTGGCATCCCCTCGGGTCTTGTCGTCGCAATTCATCAAGGTAGAAGCTGCGTTGTGAACCCTAAAGCGAAAACGTGTCGACTAGGAATCGAACAAAAAAATAGGAGCATGGTTCGCTGGTGCCCCTTTCGGGTAGAGCCGCCTACCCTGCGACTAGCTGTCCTGCACACATACACCTTCGAGGTCTCTCCTGTCCGTAGCCCAGGAGTACCCGCCAGAGAGAACTCGCGGTCGAGTGGTTCAAATGCCAAGGTACATCTCGAAGTCGACCAGTGATCCAGTATGTCGTAATGTTGACAGCTGTTGACAACCACAGCTCCATGCCTCGGCGTTGACCAGATCTAGATCCCGTATATAATGGCAGGGGTTGATAGACGCATGCCGCATCCTCTCAGGCAGTGTCGACGTCTCGCTCTAGGCTTCGTCGCCGCCACCTGAAGCTGAACCATGAGCTCCCCTTGCAGTGACCGGATTTCATAATGGCAGCCTGTCATATAACTCCGCCGTTATCATAAGAGGTCGTGAGTATAGGACGGGCATACCTTCCTGGAACGGCGGACCGGACAGTCTCGCACCGTCTTGGGACACGATACATTCGTAGACCAGGATAGAACACCGGGCGATCCGACTGTTGTTCTTCGGGCGAACCCCCTAGGAGTATGGCACAAACTCGGTGGCGGCCTTCTCCAAGTCATGGACTCGGGAGAGCTATTTCCAGACATGCCCCGTCATGCCGGCATGTAAAGTGAGTCTTCCAAGGCGACATGCTCTCCATGAGGACACTTGGTAACGGGTTCAGCATTAATACAGTATATATGTGTGTCATATGCCCTCCGGTGACGCAAAAGCAACGCAGGGCGAGGCAACGCGATATAAACAGGAAACAAATAGAGAGAAAAAGGGCAGTATAACCAAAAGCCTCTAACATCGACCGATACACGGATCCTACGGGCAGCAAATCCGGCCGAGCCCGTGATTATGCGTCCTTGCGGACATGATGCGTCCCAGAAAATGCCGAACCGATCAAGCCCTAACCGGTATCCCTCGTGATAATACACATATCGCTCCCCGCCTTCCCTCCCTCCCTGATATTCCACTAACGCCTTTGTCACATTTTTACAGTCGTGAGAAGTGCCGGGTGCAAATCACGGTATGTTTGGTTGCTGGATGGCTGGATCGAAGCGTTGTCCCAATGCCGCGTTGACCTAAGTCTAGAGCCATTTCTTGCGCGGTCGGGTACACAAGCTGAGATCAGGACTCTGCATGTTGCCACGTTGACTAAGCTGTTATCCCAGGACAAGATTCGAGGATCTCCGGACCACGGTCCTCTTAGAGCACACACCGAGTAAGCCTAGTTGTAGCATGAAGATGCCAATGCGACTCTTCTTAAGCCTTGCGCGAGCGCGTCGTGGCACCGTTGGACTTGACGGCAGTCGACGTGGCCTTGGCGTGGGTGTGGTGGGCGATATCTGCAGGGTCCGGCAGAGGAGCCTGGCTCATGCGGCGGAGCGTCTTACGGGTGGTCGAGCCCTTCTTGTCCTTGCGGCTGTACGTGGCGGCGTAGAACGAGAGGAAGAGCAGCAGGTAGGAGCTGAGAATGCAGATACCGGAAACAGCGGCAAATTCCTCGCCAGCGCACTTGCCCATGTTCGGGAGCCAGGGCCAGTAGGTCGAGGTGAAGTAGGTCCACGAGGCGAAGTAGACGAAGCCGAGGTCGATGATGAACTGGAGGATCTGGAGGCGGGTGATCCACTCCTTCCACCAGATGCGGATGCCGCGCGCGCTCTGGAAGTAGTACCAGTACATGACCACGTGGACGGTCAAGTTGAGGGTGATGGGCACCCAGGAGACCGAGGTCGACCCGATCAGCTGGGTGTAACAGAGGAGGGCGGTGGCGCCATGGTGGTAGCAGTGGAGGAAGGCTGGTGTGTGTTAGCTTCGGCAATCCACGGGGCACGATCCCAAGTCTGGCGGCTGTAGATGCGAAAGGATCACATACTCAGAGGCTTCTTCTTGAGGAAGAGGAAGCAGGTATCCAACAACTCCAGATATTTGGTGAGATAGTTCAGCTATTTGACGGACTGTTAGCTCACGCCAGCATATGCTCTAACTGATCCCAAACATACGTAGTAGAGGACAACCAGGGGCTGTGTCCAGCCGCCGTCGTAGTCGCAGATGGCATGGAAGACGCCGCCACGCGCAACGATGGGCAGAAGCTGCTCAACGAAGAGAGCCAGGAGAATGGCGCTGATGGCAGTCAGGTAGAAGTTGTGGATCAAAAACAGAGACTGCAGCTTGAAAGGTTGGCGGTTGCGCATCAGCTCGCGACCGCCAAAGATGACGGTGTAGTAAATGACAATGAAGATGCCCGTCTCCTTAATCGTCGACATGGGCGTCTGGCCGGGCACGAAGCGGAAGTCCTCCGCGGGGTATCCGACGACGGCCTCGAAGGCCTTGCTGAAGATTGGCCATAGGTGGATGCCGAAGGGGCGATCGATAGTCGGCAGGGGGAGTTGCTCGTAGAACGAGACGGGCTGTTGTGTCGCCATCGCGTCTGATTGCGGCGCTCGCGTTCTGTTAGCGGATTGAATCTATCGTGATGAGGAGGGCTGCTAGACGGGGCGTTTCCGATGCCCTCGACAGCGCACCTTCTTTGGACTAACGCACGACTAAAAGCAGTGTCGAACCTTGAGAGATGCCTCGGGACTCACGGGCGCGGCTTAAATAGATGGAAAATTAAGCGATAGCTGGCAGGCCCGCCACAAAGAAAGAAAAGCGCAAGGCCTGAAGGAGTGACTAGAAGAAGTAAACAGAAGTGGGAAAGTCTTCTGAAAAAGCGCGCCCCAAAGCAGAGATCACGACAAGACCAGAATAAAGGGGATAATAAGGACAGAGTTCTTGAACACGACGGCGTGGAGAACCGTCGACGAAATGAACAAAAATATCAATAGGAGTAGCACAGTAATTGCGCGTAAGCCGGAATGGGTTTAGCCTATGACTTCTCCATCTCATCATATCTTTTCCATGTGAATCTCATTTGCCCTGTTCCTGCTGGTTTCCGGCCAATTGTCCAATCACCGTTCGAGAAAAGCGACCAAGAAGCACACTTAGTCAGCGTCAGATGCGGCGTCGACGTCGAACTCTCGGCACAGGCGGAAGCAAAGCCACCTGACTTGTCACATGACTTTGGCTTGACTTAAGCTTCGCTCCAGCGTCGTGAGCAGATTTGAGGGAGATGCCGAGCCCGAAATATCAGCCCCATGGGTGCGATGAGTTGATAGGGGATTTCATATAAGACGTCAACGCATCACAGGCACACAGGGCATGTCAAAAGACCCTGCTGTTCCCAGAACAACCGCCAAAGATGGAAAGCTGACATCGCAATGCCTCTGAATCGTCAAGCCAGGCCAAGTGGGCCGGCTCCCCTGGTCCGTGCGGAGCTGTGTTCCTGCCTAAGGCCGAGCTTAGCTCGACCAGGAGGAGCGTGAAAACACCAAGCCGTAGCCGAAAGATCATTCGATACCAATTGCTCCCGTGGAAATATCCTCTCTCTCTCGTTCCGACCCGCTTTGCCGAAGTCAACGACAAAACAAACCACCGTAACAGATCAATCGACCTCCTCTCCCCTCTACCACATCCACGCCCTTCGAGTAATATGTCGGCCTCTTCCCTCCTCCGCGTCGCCGCCCGCGGCTCGACTTCCAGCTTCTTCCGGGCCAACACCGTCGTCGTCCGCCAGACGCCCCTCGCCGCCCGCGCCGGCCTCGCCGTCCCCAGCCTGCTGGCCGCCACCAACTTCAGCACCAGCGCCCGTCTGTGGTCCGGCGAGCACGCGGAGGAGACCTTCGAGGAGTTCACGGCAAGGTAAGAATATATCATGGCGCGCGGCAATTTCTGAGCTTGGCGCCTCCTCGGTGGTTGTCATGACGTTATGGCACGAATATCGGCCAATTCACTGTCGGAGGGCCGGGACTACAGCTCAATGCAGCTCGACAAGCTATTCCTTGGACTCAATTGCTGATTCGTCTCGTCGGTGCACAGATATGAGAAGGAGTTTGACGGTGTTCAGGATGTTTTCGAGCTTCAGGTGGGTTCGAACTTCAACCAACCAACCAAAGCTTTGGCATAGCTATCTATGACCTTCCCGACTGACCCCCTTTGCGATAAACAGCGCAACCTCAACAACGCCTTCGCCTACGATCTCGTCCCCTCACCTACCGTCATCGCTGCCGCACTAAAAGCCGCGCGAAGGGTCAACGACTTCCCCACTGCTGTCCGCGTGTTCGAGGGTAAGAGAAGCTCATTGCCTCTAGCACTCCAAGCGCAAAGCCAGGCGCCATGTGCACGGTACTAACTGCGCTGTGAACAGGCATCAAGGCCAAGGTCGAGAACAAGGGCCAGTACCAGCAGTACCTCGACGAGCTCAAGCCCCTGCGCGAGGAGCTCGGCATCACCCTTAAGGAGGACCTCTACCCCGAGGCCGCTGACAAGATCGTCAACTAGGGTTCTTCCGTTAGTCAAAAGGGCAAACTCAATATTCTAACCGGTTTCTTCCCGGCCGGTGACGATATCACTGCAAAGAAGTGTGGTCCAAACCAGCCGTTTTGGGGACACAAGTCAAACTGTACATGTTTCGGTAGACTACGAAAGGATAGGGGGGTTGGGACCTGTCAGTCGACGTTTTCTTTTCTTCTCTTTTAGATCGGAGGGAAGGGAGGGGAATGCTGTGGTTGGCGGGCGGATGGTACGGGTTGGTGTGTGTTGTACGAGGACGAGACGAAAGCATAATTCAATCTTTTTCCCTCTGGGACGTTTCGACGTGGCTCTGTGACTGGTGTGGCAGAAATCGAGTCTTGACACCATACCAGGCATCACTACAATAGCTCGTTGTCGCTGCGCATGCTACTCTTTGGACGTAGCATCCCAGGCCGTTTCGACACGACGACAGCGTAAAACCAAGGTCTCGTCACTGACCAGCCGGAGGGTGCAGCAACTAGCCTGCGGATATGTTCAGTTTGCATTGCTAGATAACGCTATGTCCATGAAACCTCTTCAAGCCTGAAGCTGTAAACAAATCCCTTGCCTCAATGCCACATGGGGAAAGTACAGCTTGTAGTGCTGGCCGTTACAAGACCGTCTATTGGCGATGCAAACAGCCTCCGTCCCCGATCATAACATGTCATCAACCCCTTTCAAGATCGCCTCGTGTAGTTGCAGAACACTTCCCCTCAACCAATCATCGTTCATCTCCCCTCACTCTCGCAAATGACTAAACCTCGGATGCGACGGCGGCGGCTGGTAGAAAGACATACCCATACCTGCCGCCTGGCCAGCAGCAGACGACGGCGTCGAACTCCCATCGAACGGGGCGGGACTATTGCCCCGGCTCGTGTTGCCTCCACCGCCGCGCGTCCGCGGGCTCATGACGTTCAGCCTCGGACTACGGGGAACGCTACTCGCCCTCGTCTCGCGCCGGTTGCTCTTGAGCGTCTGCAGCTCCTTCCTCGTCTGCTCGACCTGCTGCTCCAGCTGCGCGATGTGCGCCTGCTGCTCCTCGCGCTGCCGCCTCGACTCGTCCGCCATGTGCCTGCTGTTGATCTCGTGCACCCGGACGGTCGTGTCGTTGGCCTTTCGCTCCAGTTCCTCGATCCGAGCCTTGAGCTGGTTGATCTCCGACTGGCTCTCCGTCGCCGTGCGCATGCCTTCCTGCAGCCGGTCACGGAAGAAGTCCCGCTCCTTGCTGGCGCTCTGGAGCTTCTTGTCGAGCTTTTCTCGCTCCGCCACGACCGCCTCGTACCTAGCCTCCAGCTCGGATGGTGTGTGAGCTGTCAACTTTTCCCGGAGGGCTTGTATCTCGGTGCGGGATTTCGCGAGCTCTTCCTCAAGTTTGGCCACACGCTGTTCTGCCGCGTTCTTCGCTATCTCGAACTGTCCGCGGTCGCTAATGGCTTCCAGATACTTGGGTTGCAACGTCGCGACTGTCTTCTTGTACGACTTCAATTCCATTTCCTTCTGCTTGACGAGCTGTCGGACCCGCTCCTCGACTGCGCTCCTGTCTCGGGCTTCCTGTTCGACTCGCGACAGCCTGGCGGCCATCCACTCTAATTGGTCGACGGTCACCTCGACCGGCTGCGGAGATCCCTGGGGTCTGGGAGAATAGCTCGCAAGAGTCGCCTTTAACAAGTCGCTCATCAAATACCCCGATTGCGTGAGCGTCGCAGGGCCGGTCCGTGCGCGCTTCATGGGAGTTGATAGACGCTCATCGCCATCCTACGATCATTGTTAGACTCTGTCTATAAGCCAGGGGATGGGAACCTTACCAAGACACGCTTGCGGCCATTGGGTTGGGACATGGCACCGGTCCGCTGTGTCTCTAAAGCTTGCGAGCTGAGATAGAAGTCGAAGAACTGAGAAGGAAGAGCAAGCGGTTCCCAATCCAATTCACGAGCGGGGTTTTTGATGTAATCGGCAAAAAGCGCCGCCAGCTCGTTGGGCTCCTGCATCCCGTGCGGACTGGAGATGAAGGTCTTGGAGACAGCAAGCGCGAAGCCAATCGCGCTGCGTCTCTCCAAATCGTCCATGCTGCGAGGAAGCTGCAGGTCGATGTGCTCGATCGAGTTGGCTACAACCAGGGAGAGAACGATGGCGCCAGGGAAACGATCCGGACACACCTGCCGGGCGGCGTCGTCGAAGAGTATGACAGCGTCCACTGCCGGCTGCGGACGGTCGAATACCTCCATATCAGTGGTGCCATGGATAACATGCAGTGCTTCCGTCTCATCTTCAAGCTCGATAGAGCGGTCAAGCTCGGTGTAGTGGAACTGTTCGGTCTGGTAGATAGCCTTGAGATGGTCCGAGGCGACTCCAGGCTGTGAGAGGACAAGGACTAGGATGTTCGAGTCTTTGAGTTCCTTGAGTAACTCATATACGAAGGAAAACTTGCTGCTCGTGCCGGTAGCATGCCTCATCATGGCCTCTGTAGACAGCGCCGGGATGCTGTCGGAAAACTGCGGCAGGTCGCAATGGTCGTGGAGACGCCGAAAGATATCATCAACCTCTGAAACCAGTTGCTCCCCGGGATTGCCGGCCGACTCTGTTGTAAAGTAGTGGCTGTATCTTTCAATGGTCGACTTGTTGTCGCGGATCGTCTCAACGTAGAGATTACGCGTGCTGGCCAGCATTGGCAGAGTCACTAGGAACTCGTTGGGTCGATCTTCAGTGGATCGTGCGACAGAAGACGGAGACGCCTCGCGTTCTGGACGGGCAGAGGGCTGACGAGACTCTATGCCAGGTAGCACGGTCTCTTGTAGCTCAACTTCTTCTGTCGTCTCGAATAGCGGCTGCGCCGGCTGAGGTAACGCATGATGAAAACTAGAATCCGTGATGAACATTTGGGATGGGGCGATTGTAGCCGGTAACTGGTGTGTATCATCGTCTATCGGGCCCGAAACACCTGATGTCCCCGCCAGTCCGAGTTGATTGCCGAAAGGGTTCTCGTCTGGTACTGATGACCGTGCCGCGTCGTCGGACACAGCTGACACATGGGCCGGCTCCGGAGGTGTTGCAGCTCTAATTGTGGCGCTGACAGCCTCATCTCCCGGTCGTTCTGCCCCATCTCGGTGAGGACTCGACGTGTCGGTGGGACGTAGGGTACTGCCTACTTTGTTCGTGTGGAGTTCGCGCAGGAACTGCTCGAGGCTCACCTCCCCGAGTGCGGAATCAGGTATGTCATCCATGTTAGGAGGATATTGATGCGTCGATGAGGGAGTGGCACTGGCGAGACCTGACTTCCACTTCGCCAGATGCTGGTCAGGCGTTGTTGTCCGGGATCGACTGTTTCCAGAGGTGACCTGCTGTGGTGCAGCAGTGGACAGTGCCTCAGGTGGAGGACCACTTCGAGCCGAGGACTTGGCCAGTGGCTGCTCTTGCGGCTCTGACGCCAACGTGCAAGGCACAGAATGTGCCCGCCGCTTCGGCGTATCAGAAACAATGGCGTCTCTCGGGACGCTCCTCCTTTCTGCAGCTGCAGAGCTGGAAGTTGCGAAGCCCGCCTGGAGTATCAGGGCCGGAGAGGTTGCTGGGATGACACCGCCTTGGCTTGGGACCGTCTCTAGCTGGCTGGGGGTTCGTAGGTCGTCTGGAGCGCTGCTCAGGGGTTGCACAACCTGGGCTGAGTGGGACGCACTTGGAACTGGACCCTGAGTTCCCAGATTCCCAGACTCTTGACTCTCAACGGACTGACTGTTCGAGTTCGCAACGATTTCTCCGCTTCTTTCTGTGTCTTGCGACGTGGCCAGAGACTGACTCTCGAAATGCAACTCGGGTTGCGTCAGGAAACCTCGAGATGAAAGAGGATCTTCGAGACTCTCCGAGGGAGTTCCGGCTGCAGAGAGTTCAGATGGTAAACCGTGACTGTTCTGGCTGTTGCTTGCTGTCACAACCTGGCGTTCCCCGAATGACAATGGATCTGAAGGATCTGACACTGTCTCGTCTGCGTGTAACTGTCTAGGCTCTGCTCTGGGAGGTGATGGCTGGCTCACACCTTCTGCTTCACGAGGAACGTCTCCCTGGAACGCCTGCGACGGGTAACCAGGGTCTGATATCGAAAGACTTGGAGAGCGTAGGCCACCGATGATTTCTCGATCGCCAGCCGTCGCAGCCGCCGAAGACAATGAGTCCAGCAGTTCTTGTGAATCCGGGATTGTGGTCTGGCTCGCGGGGGCAATAGGGGCGAACTCGCGAGGGTCGAAGGTAGGGTTGGCTGGTAAAGTTACTTCGACGGTGGTGTCTGTGCGCCGCCGTTTGCGCGAAGAGTCGTCAACGGAGCCAAGTGATTCTCCTCGCTGCCGCTTGTTATCCGTTCCCGGCCTCAAGGCAGGTAGGATGTCTGATGTGCCGCGTGGTGGCTTCTTGCCGTTGTCCCTTGGTGTCTCTGCCCGTGGCTGTTTCGCAGCCTCCCAATCCGCTAGGGCTTCAAGCCCAACGTCTACCTTCCTGACCTGTTATTTGGAGGACAGAGTTAGCATCGCCGCGCTGCAGGCTTCCTTAGAATCGCTTCTTCTTACCCAGGTCGGCTCGTAATCTATGCCGCTCTCGTCCGGTTCCCAGTCGCACAGATACTCTTTTCTCCCCTTGTCGTCAGTCCTCTCCTCGAGAATCCCCCTGACCGGCCAAGCTACGATTGACTTTCTCGGTTTCCGTTTTCTCAGAGTTAGCCGCGCTTTCTTTTTGGTCATTGATTCTGGGTCGGGAGTGATGCTCTGAAGCCTCCTAAACATGGTGTCAGAAAAAGCGAACAAAAGCGACTCACAGAATCCAGAGAGCTTGGCATTGGATACAGATCCTGGCCCCGTCGTACCTCCAGCAGTTCTGAGCCGGCCAGATCTGGTGGCTGCTGGCTCGAGAACGCGAAGTTCGCGAACTTGTAGTGTGATGGAAGGTACGAAGTGACAAGCGATAAGGCTGGTGGTTTGGGAGCCGGGCCCCGCACAAGCCACTGTACGTAACACGGTAACAGCCACTTGACCTCACCTCGGCCTTGCGCTAAGGTGGCCCAGGTACTGTCCTTCGTACCAACTGCAGCGACCGGCTTACCTCACCGCTTGCTTATTCAGCTTCGGAAAAGCTGGGTGCGAGATGCTATTTTTGGACCGGGTTGACGCTTGATACATGGCTGGCCGAGAAGATAAATGAGAGGAGCAGTATTGCAAAGTCAACGAGGAAGATAAATCGGAAAAGGTTTGAAGAAGTAAAAGGTACGAGGAAGAGGGTTGACGTTCCGACCGAATTGCTAGTTCTGCGAACGCAATGTCGATATCTCGGACATGTGCCCTTCGAACCGAAAGTGAGTTAACTTGACTTCGGACGAACAATGCGCTCCAACCCAGTAGAAGTTCAATAACCCTTCGTTCATCTGGGGTTGGGAAACAATACTATATCCGCTTGCGTCCTCGGTTGGGACTTTCTCTCATCTCCTCCTCACTTGCAAATGCAGGTTCAAACAAGACAGCTTGTCAGAACGGCAACTCACATCTTCAGAATTGACTGGTTCAAATGTTATGCTACCAGCCCCTACTACCGTTTGAAATCCTTCAATGAGAGTGATAACCTGCAGAGAACAGCTGGAGGTCCTCCACGCTGGCCTTGGATCTAGCACTCATTTTGGCACTCTGGAAGGAGGCGTTGTCCAAGGCCGCAACTGACCGTGCATGAAAATGGGCGGGAGCGGACGGAAAGTCCTGTCTCGCATCAGTGCCGACCTGCCCGGTGGTCTCGCAGCAAGTGACAGAGGTTCCTACCGTCCCAAAGAACGATGTAGATGGCGGTAGCCCGTATTCCGGCAGTCCCTTGATCTGTTTGAGGTATGCCGGTCCTGCGCTGTCGAACCAGACGCTGGCAGCATTGGCAGCACATGCGCATGCCCTGATGTTGCATGTGCCTTGCCTACACACAGTGGCTATAACTCGCCTTGGCTTGTCCTTCAAGCACATCAAAGGACTGCGATAACCAGTTCTCGATGGAAAGAAAGGTGCCACCGCCATGGACAGGATATCCCGGGTGTTAGTGAAGTGTAGTCAGTGTTTGGGAGGCGGTCACATCCATCATGGTTCTACTGGCAGTTTTGAAGAACTCAACCAGACCGGAAGGACGCTGCTAAGGCTATTCAGCCCGTGAACCCGACATAGCACACGATAGGGGACTCACTGGGGTCTCTTTCTATCAAACTGCTGTTGGAACTTCGGAGAAACGGTATTGCTGGGTGGACAAGCTGACGTGGGGACCTCTCACTTCGGTGGAGTTATGAGCTGCAACAACAAGGTGTGAAATTCGCGGGTGGTGAGGATTCCGCGCGTTGGTCGTGCAGTCTCCCGAGCAGGTTCTTGGTCCTGATGCGTCGACCCTATTAGCTACCTCAACCAGTTGAAGCCGGGACACCCACGCTGACGTCGCGTACGGGAAAGGCATGACTGCAAAGAACGATAATTGCTCCGGGATATGTTCGCACGAGCTGCGTTGTTTGAGGTCGACATGAAGCCAGCCGTGTTCCGAGTAAGCTCAACCCCGGCCCAAGGCCCGCCGCGTGCCGTAACCAACATCAGCATTGACCGGCCTTGCATCGCAACGCAATGAATGGGTAACAACAATACGCTTCAGTCAATCAAAAGAAAAAGCGACAAAAAATCGACTCACAAAACGCAAACAATTGGGCCTTGCCGGGATTCGAACCCGGGACCTCTCACATTTTCTGATCTCCAATGAGACCGGGAAGTTTGATTTTCCCGAAGCGAGAATTATACCTCTAAACCACAAGGCCTTGATGTTAACTGACAAATATTTTGCTATAGTAAATCAAGTTCTAACATTGCCACTTTTCGCCACTATCAAGTAAAAGCTCCGTCTAATTGGCTCGGAGCCCGGGACAAGTGAGTTTGGGCCAAGCCCAATTGGAGCGGGGCTGTATGGTTAGCTGAGTCTTAGTGTCTTCCGCACTTAAAAGGCTAAAGCACCATGATGTGGTTGAAGCTGGGGATACAAGTCTGATCGAGGCTGCTCTCGATCACTAAGACGTATGTACATACGAGATCTGGAGAGCGCATGGATATCTGCACCGTGCAGAAACGTTGACCGCTGCCGGCACCTGCCCACCAGACCATCGGGGCCATGTACTGTACGGGTAGTAAGCTCAAGAACCATTCCTTGTGCAAGGCAATGCATACATTTCATGCACTTCTGTAAGAATTGAAAGCTCCGATCTTCGACTAGCCAAGCTCTACGCCAGCGTCGAGCAACCAACAGCAGCAAACCGTCAGCATCAGCAACCGGCCTCTGGACTTACTTCCCCAGTGCCAGCCCACCGAAAGCCCTGTCCAACTGCTCTCCCTCATCTGGTACCGCCATCTCGCTCGCCCCGCCCCTTCCATGACCCCCTTGCCCTCCTCCAGCGAGGAAGCCGACGTCCATCACGTCCATCGCTGGCTCGTCCAGCATATCCAGGTCTCCCCGTCCTCCGCCCCCGACCTCAGGCGTAGCCGTCCTCCTCTCTGGTTCCAGCACCCGGACGTCACTGTCTAGCCAGCCCGGCGCAAGCCTCCGCTTCTCCGCCAGGTCGCGCGCCTTTATCCGCTCGTCGAATTCCCGTAGTGATGCCTCGGCGTCGGCCTGGAGTTTGGCGATGTGCGCCTGCAGCGCGCGGCAGGAGGCGATGATGTCGTCTGGGTGGGCGGCGTGGCCGGACGAGGAGACGACGTATTTCGGTTTCGGTTCGTCAGAGGACGTGGTGGAAGAGGTGGCGGTGATACCGGCTGCGGAGGGTGGGAGGGTGGATGGCATGGACTTGTAGGTGTATGGCAGGGTGGTGGCTGTGGGCAGGGAGACGAAGGGGGACACGGTTAGGGGAACTTGCTCTAGGAGCGGGTGGGAGCCTGGGTTTCGTTAGCCGACTGGTCCTAGGAGGGGAGAAGGTGGCGCTTACGGTTTTCGTGCATCGTGAAGGCAACGGTAGTATCGGCTTTATGAACAAGACCGGGAGCTGACAATGCTGGATTGAAGTCGTTAATTGAGAGGCCATCGGAGCTGGCAGCGAAACCTGGGGAAGGCATGTGCAAAGCACGATAAGATAAGAGCTCCTACGCGGACCCCGCCAAAAATGTCAACTATGTTCCCCTCTGTTTACTCCTGCGCCTGACAAGACAACGAACAGACATACGACAACAAAGCAATCGAATCGAAGCGGCCGCACCAGGACATCCGATATGCCGCCTACCATTATCCGCTCGACCCCATCCGTGTTGGACTACACTGCACTCTCGGACTACCAGTCACAGACGCCCGAGACCTTCCACGGCGGCAACCCAGTCCTCCACTACCATGCGACCGGTGTTCTTGCGCGAGTCTACAGGTCTCAATGTGACAGTCTGGCATTCTTCTCCGACCCAGCTCCTCTCTCGTTCCCAGAACCATCAGTCGACAACCCTGATGAGAAGTGCGAGCAGGTGGTAGACCTGTTCATAAACTCAGAGTGAGTCTCCGGACTGCACATTCTTCTTTACTTTCATGCTGGGATACTGACAGATTGTGATAGGAACTTCACCATCTACTCCCCCAAAGCACAGTGCGGCCTGTCACTTCCCTATCCCACCATCACGCTTCACGCCATCAAAAAAGTCCAGAATACGGCCGTCCAAGGCGAGGAGTACCCTTCAGTCTACCTGCAGCTGGAACTCTCCGATGGTGGCGAAGATGACGAGTCCTACGACACGGTCGAGCTCACGCTCATCCCGGGGCCGAAGCCAGGCACAGACAAGAACGAACCCCAGCCGGAAGAGACCAAGAAGATGTTCGAGGCTATATCCGAGTGCTCCAACCTGAACCCCGACCCGGTTGAGGAGGATGACGAGGATGAGGACGAGTACGACAAGATCGTGTTCGAGGGGGATATCGGGGGTGGCGAGGAGATTCCCGGGCTGCCGGGAGTGTATGCTTCGACTGGCGATCTGCCGCCGTCGATGCCTGGTAGTTCTGGGTGGATCACAGCGGACAATGTGCACGAATACTTCGATGAAGAGGGGAATTGGATAGGGGGCGAGGTCGCGGAAGGGGCCAATGGAGAGCTTGGAGAAGGCGCTGGACGGGTTAGGGGAAGGGAAGAGGTTGAGGCTGAAGAGGAGGCTAACGGGCATGGAGGACAGGGTGAGGATGCTGAGGCGAAACGTGCACGGACTGAGTGATGGCTATGCGCCCTCGTGGGGATTTACTTTTGTCGGATTTGCGAAGCAGTCTGGTCGAAAGGTTGCAGACTGGACACCTCAGACAAGTGATGTGCTGTAGGACTTTGTTAACTACTTTCTGCAAGTGGCCTGAACGCGTTGACTACTGCACGTCGTCTCCAACCTTGATGATAACCTTTCCCTTGGCTCTCCCAGCCATGACAATGTCATACGCATCCAGGACCTGATCAAACGGCCACTCGCTGTCGATGACGACCTTCAGCTTGCCCTCGGCGAGCATGTCGACGACCCTCTGCATCAGTTCCAGGCCAGGATCCATCATGCTTGTAACCTTCCATGTCCTTCCGGTACCGAGTAGCCACGGCGTCTTGGGCCATATGGTGTTTATCTGCATCTTCCAGACAGCGCTCACTGCATCCAGGACACCGAAACCACTCAACTTGACTCCCACAGAGCTGTAGATCCCGTCTGGCTTGAGATACTGCGCACAGTGAGCGTATATCCTCATGTCTGCACCAACAGCATCCAGAACGGCGTCGAACTTCTCCTTGCTGTACCGCTTGGCCAATTCGGATGAGACATTGTCGTACATCGTGTAGTCAACAACCTGCTTCAGGTTAGTCGTTTCCCTCTCCATATCAACGATAGTACACCAACCTCATCAGCCCCTAACCGCTGAACAATCGCCACACTCGTCTCGGAGCAGACGCCAACCACAACTCCCTCCCGTCCAACCCGATCCCTGACCATCTGCAAAACCATGCTCCCGACCCCTCCACTCCCACCCACAACAAGCACCCTGTGCCCCTTCCTGACTCCCGCCTCGTCAACCATCTTCACAGCCGTACAGCCCGCAACCAACGAACCAGCAAGTTCCCTCTCCCCCTTCCCCTCTGGCATCTTCACCGCATAGCGAGCGGGAATCGCAACCTCTCCAGCCAACGCTCCCCGACCAGTAGAGAGAATATGGGAGAACACCACCAGGCCAACGACTTTATCGCCCGCCTTGAATCTTGCGGTAGACTCAGGAGGGCTATACACGGCGGAGACGGTGCCAACGAGGTCGAGGCCCGGGACGGTGGGGACGGTGCGTAGGAACGAGGGGATTAGGTGGGTCGTGAAGAGGTCGCCTGGGTTGAGGGCTGAGAAGGAGGTCGTCACAAGGATGTATTCTTCTGTTGGGAGAGGGAACGGGGGAAAAGCTGGGGATGGGAGGTGCGAGAGGGTTAGGGCGGACCGAGGAGGGCCTGTGACTGTGAAGCACCAGGCTTGAGTCGCTGGCGAGGGCATGCTGGCGGGTGAAAGTGTACGTGCGGGTTTGAGACTGGGCGATGTCGTGGGCGAGGAGGGGGGTATCTAAGGAACGCGCTGGTGAATGGACCGGTGTGACCCCCGAGAGCTGCGAGACATTTGCTCTCAAAAGGGCCGAAGACGCAGCGCCGAGGCAGCACGGGGTTGCAATATCGACCTCAGCTGCTTGCCAAGGACCGTTGTGCATTCAGCCTCAACATGGTCCACCGCGGAAGCTAGCCTGGGCGACATTGAGCGCGTTCGACTTTATTTGGTAAATCTAGAAGCTTGCTGTGCATTAAACAAAGTATTTGGCAAACTGACCTCTATGTCGCATGGAATCGAAGATCCCGGTCTATTCCTGTATCGGCCTCAAAATTCTATACACCTTCAACCTTTGCAGTCCCATTCTCAGGCTTCGCTGAATCTGCCTCAAAATGGCCCTCCGGTCTGCCCTCAAGTTCGACCTTGGCCAGGGCATCGGTGACATCAGCGGCACCGCCGACGACGGGTGCACCAGGCGCTGGAGCCGAAGTTACATCCGTCTCCTTCTCCTCGCTCTGGCCAACAGTACCGGCAGTGTCAGCCTCTGTAGTAGCGGTAGGAGCCCCGTCCCTTGCGCCCTTGGAAGCAAACTCAGCAGCCGGGGCCGGAGCCTGGGTAGCCTCCCCCTCTTTGCCCGTTTTCTCGTCACCCTGACGTAAAGTCCCCGCAACACCGGTCTCCTTACCGCCAGCAAGATAGTCCTCGTGCTCACCAATATGAGAGCCCCCCGCTACCCACCTCTTCTTCCGGAACGTTCGCTTCTCCTCACACAGCTTCCGAAGAGCGGGCCAGTACGTCTCGTGGTCATACTCAAAATTCAGCTTGCCGCCGAACTCGGTCCAGAGCTCCTGTTCCGGGACGTACTGGCGCATGTCCTCATTGAACTTGAGCTTCTGCCTCGTGAGCGGGTCGATGAAGGGCGTGATGAGCTTGAAGAAGCCCCAGACGACCCAGGGTACTGGCACAGAATCAGTATCTACGTACACGTGAATTTTGGACGAGAAAAGAACATACCATTGATGATCAACGCCTTCCCTAGCCTCTCAGGGTAATGTGTCTGCAGCATATGCAGCACCTCCCTCCCTTGCGCAATACCAGGTGCGGTATGCTTCCGCGTCTTACTCTGCTTGAAGTTTATGAGCAGCGCGATCGTCTCCACCCCAGCCGGCATGAGCTCGATGACCCTCTCCAACATAAAAATGAAGTGCTGGTTCTGGCGCGGCGAGACGTCCGTGTTCTGCCGGCCCGGGTTGAGATAATGGCACGGCCGCCCCTCGTTGTCGTACCCGACAATGATCTGCTTGCCCGTCTCGTTCTCGGGCGAGATGTGCTCCCATGTCAGCACGTCTTCGACGCCGTACTCGCGGCGCCAGGTGAGGCTGTCGAGTAGGCGCTTCTCGGCTTCCTGCTGGTGCCATTTCGTCGCGCGGAGGTAGCGGAGGAGGCACTCCCGCGTCAACCACAGACGCTCAGTGTCTGTGAGCGGGCCAGCTTTCCCTTTTGTTGAGGGGACTTCTTTCCAGGACTTGGCTTGCGAGAGGAGCCAGTCGTATTTCTCCTGCTGGTCGGGAGTCAGGGCTGGGCGGTCCTTGGGCCGGCTCGAGGATGTGGGTGCTGGGAGGGGGTTCTTTAAGGGGCTTGCGGATTGGGACGTATTGGCGGCCATGTTGGGCGGGGTTTGAGCAGACTGTGAGACGGAAGGGGTTGTGAACGTGAGCAGGGTGCGATCAAGAAGGGGAAGCTCTCAACAAGATGTAAGTCGGGCAAGTGAGGGCTTCAGTTACGGAACGGAGATTCTTTGCAAGCTGAAATTTAGCAATCTGCCCACGAAGAGGAATCACTTTGTATTCTGAAGAAGAATGGAACGCCCAATGCTCATGTTGACCATAGTAGCCAAAGATAGAACTAAGGAACGAGATCACTATCAAAAATTAATTCATCATCGCTCTCAGCTCAAATGATCCCCCAGCGCCGAGAACGAGCGGAGCCATTAGCGGAAATGGCCGATTTACTGACAAGAGACACTAACCAAGAAGGGTAGAAGCAGCTGCGTTGGCTTCGGCCTGTAAAAGGGACGGTAATACAGTATACATACAATACGAAATCCCACCGGAACTCGACCTATCTGCACGGGGCCGTAAAGAAAGCGATGGAGTTGACTACGTCTGAGGCACCTCAAGTATTTGTAGGTGCCGGTCTGGGACCAGGGCACAATGATACATGATGCAGAAGTTCCTGGTGATAGAGCAGCCTCATTGAGTTAGCTTACACCCTGCTGTTAATTCAAGTGCGGTCCACGGCTCCGGCGGCGGCAGCTAACTGAAAAGAGTTAGGGTAGATAAGCACCACTTTACGCGTCA
The DNA here is from genome assembly GCA_030052785.1 of Coniochaeta hoffmannii. Classification (NCBI taxonomy): domain Eukaryota; kingdom Fungi; phylum Ascomycota; class Sordariomycetes; order Coniochaetales; family Coniochaetaceae; genus Coniochaeta; species Coniochaeta hoffmannii. The sequence continues at coordinate 24,908 of JANBVN010000039.1, read as the reverse complement.
AGTCGCGTCTCCCATGCGGCATCAAATTGCAGCTCAACACCCCACCATCGTAGCAATACAGTCCAGCATTTGAGGTCAACGACACCCAGTCCGACAGTTCGAGGCATATTAGGAACCATGGCAGACTCTGTGATAGCGGAGCTGAACGACAAGTTCGGTAGCGGCGGGAAGCAGCTGCAGCCAGATGTGTTGGCGGAGCTACAGTCCATCATGCGCCTGCACGAGCTGTCGCCCGAGGACCTCTGGTTCAAGTGGGAGTCCTACTCAATGAAGATGGATATGGAAGGAAATAATGTCTCCATCGCCACTCTCAGGGCTTTTAAGCAGGACCTCCAGGACGCTCTCGAACGCAGCAACCGAGGCCACACACACATCAAGGCGGAGAAGCGCATCGGCGCAACACCGCGCACAGTCACCAAGAACGGAGATGTCTTTGGCATCCTTGACAGCCTTGTGCCTGGCACGCCCGCTGGCTCTGGCGGGAAACACAAGCTCTCTTCTACGAGGAAAAGGCAGCTCGAGACACCGTCAATGTCGCGAATCAAGGGCGAACACCTAGGCAGCTCGCCGGACAACAAGTCGTCCCCTCAGAGCCTCGAAGACCGCATGAACGACCTGCATCCCCCGTCCTCGTTCCACGACCGCCAAAAGCCTGGCGAGGTTATCGAGATCCTTAACGACCACCTACCGGCGGCCGAATCGCCGATAGCACCGTTCCCGGAGCCGCGGGTTAAGCTCACAGCTCAGTCAGAACAGAAGAAGCTCGGATACAAGACGCTGGCAATGAGGGTGTTGGAGGCCTCGGAAGTCCTCGACGACCGGATAGACAACTTCCGGAAGCTGGTAGAAGACCACCACAAGCTGGACGAGTCTGCCTTCGGTAACGCAGCAGACCAAAGCACGACAGAGATTGTCGCTGTCGGCCGCATAGCCTCGGATTCGCCGGAGGGAAAGCTGAACGCTGCCTCCCTCCTGCTTGAGATGTCCCGGCGTACAGGCAACGGACGGAGGATACCGTTGAGCCTCGACCAGCTGCGAGGCCGCTACAGCTTCTTCCCGGGCCAGATCGTTGCCGTGAAAGGTAGCAACGCTTCGGGCAAGGAATTCACAGTCAGAGAGATCCTCGAGATCCCTCTGCTCCCCAGCGCCGCCTCTTTTCCGACCGATATTGAAGGCCACAGGGAACGTCTCCGCGGCGGGCCCGACGCAATGGACTCGGACACGGAACCCCTTCCCCTGAACATTATGTTCGCCTCTGGCCCCTACACTGCAGATGACAACCTCGACTTCGAGCCCCTGCACGCCCTCTGCAGCAAGGCGGCCGACACGTACGTGGACGCCCTGGTGCTTTGCGGCCCGTTCATCGACATATCCCACCCCCTCATTGCCTCGGGCGACTTCGACCTACCCGAAGAAGCTACCATCGATCCCGACACAGCCACCCTCAACACAGTGTTCAAGTACATGGTCTCCCCCGCTCTCAATGGCCTCGTAGCCGCAAACCCGCACGTCACCATCCTCATTGTACCCTCCATCCGGGACGCCATTGACAAGCACGTCTCCTGGCCGCAAGACGCCTTCTCCCGCCGCGAGCTGGGCCTGCCAAAGTCGGCCAAGATCATCGGCAACCCGATGACACTGAGCATCAACGAGATGAGCCTTGGTATCTCTTCCCAAGACGTCCTGTACGAGCTGCGCAGCGAGGAGCTCGTGGGTCCTCGGCCGCCGGACGGAGGTTTGTTGAGCAGGTTGAGCAAGTACGTCGTGGAGCAGCGGCATTACTTCCCCCTCTTCCCGCCGACGGATCGGAAGAGGTTGCCGAGGGTTGGGGCCGGGGACGGGAATCCGCCGGGCGCGAGTGTGGATGTGGGATATCTGGAGCTGGCGGAAATGGTGCATAGTAGGCCGGATGTGCTGGTTTTGCCTAGCTCGTTGCCGCCTTTTGCAAAGGTATGTTCTATAATGGATGAGAACCATGAAGATTTAATGCTAATGTTGGTTAGGTTGTAGAAAGTGTCCTGGTTATCAATCCGGGCTACCTCTCCAAGCGGAGAGGTGCTGGCACCTATGCTCGGATGACCCTGGCTGCCCCAACGGTGGACGAGTCGCAGCTGGGCGAGGGAGGGTTGATGGGACATAGGATCTACGAGCGGGCGAGGGTGGAAATCACGAGGGTTTAGCAAGTAAATGTGACAATGATGCATGGCTTGGGATTAGTTGGATATCATATCTGGTATTGTAGGGAATATGTACAGCACCGCGACTAAGGCAAAAAAGTATGGTCCACGATGGAGCCATGTTTACCGTGCATCCACTCTGCGGCGCTTGTCGCTTTCGTACCGGTCATGGTCGCGCGAAGACTCCCTCTTCCGCCGCTCACGGTGGTCGTCTCTATCCCGGTGCCTCTCTCGGCTTCCGTCTCGGTGGCGATCCCGTCGAGGCGACCTTGACCTGGATCTAGATCTGCGCCTGTCTCGGTCATCGTCTCTCGAGCGATAGCTGCTCTCCCTGTCTCTGTCCCGTCTATCGCCCCTCGGACCTGAAGGAGCACTAGGCATGCTCCTCCGATCTCCGAGCGGAATAGCATTCGAACCCTTGGGCCCCTCTCCTCCCCCATCCCTATCCCTCCTCCAGTCCTGGTCAGGCTGGAACCTCTCATCCAAGTTCCTGTCGAACCCCCTCCTCTGCCGTCCGTCATCCAACTCGCCCCACCGCCCGGTATCTTCACTTCTCAGATCCTTGTACTTGGTGGCACCCTTCTTCCCCAGTTTGGTCATGTCCCTCATCTGCAGCGCCTGCGGCAGCAACTCCCGGTTCTTGACGTCATCCGCAAACCGAGCGCCCATGATGTCTCTCCTGTCGAGCCCCTGCTCGTGACTCTCGTCCTGGTAGAAGGCGCCCTTGTGGAAGTATTTTTGTAGGTACGCCATCTTGCCGCGGCCCTCCTTCTCTTCTTTCTGTTTGGCTATCCAAGCCTCATCCTCGGCTTTCCTCTCCTCCTCGGTCAGATTCCTCCTCCTCTCGATCTCCTCTCGTTCCCTCTCCCTCTCTTCGATAGCCTCCCTCTCCCGCCGTATCCTCTTCAACTCCCTCAACTTCCACGCCGCATACTCCGCTTCGGGATCTTTGTCGTCCTCGGTATCGACCTCCTCCTCCTCATCCTCGCTATCCTCCCAGTGCTTCTTCCCCGCCGCCCTGGCAGCAAGCCGCTTAGCGATCTGCTCCTCCACCAGCGCATCAGCAGCGGCTTTCCTCCTCGCCTCCTCGGCCCGCCTCTCCTTCTCCGCCTCGTCCTCTTCGTCCCCTCTCTGCTTATCTTCCCCAGCAGCACCTCCATTCCCACTTCTAGCACTCTTCGGTATAAACTTCGGCCTCATCATCAACCGCCTAGGCGCCTCTTCTTCGCTCTCGCTCTCACTCTCCTCTTCACTCCCGCTTTCTTCTCCTTCTTCCTCATCTCCTCCACTCCCCTCCTCCTCATCCTCAGTAACAAACCCCTCCTCCCTCGCCCTCTTCTCCGCCTCGGCCCGCGCCCGCGCGGCCGCCTGCCGTCTAGCCTCTTCCTCCCCTTTGTAATCGATCTTCGAGGACGCGGCGCCGGTGCTGATGATGCGGCCCGCGCTGGGGGCTTTTGGCGGAGGGGCGATGGGCTTGCGGACAGCACCGGGTTTTGGTTGGGTCGATGGGGCCTTTTGCTGCTGGGTGTCGGGGGGGGACTCGTCGCTGTCCGAGTCGGTTTCGACGCCCGTCGGCTTGCCGGCGCGGTAGCGCGCGGGCTTGACCGGATTTGCAGTCATGCGCTTTGGGGGAGGCATTGTGGGCGCAGGTTATGGGGTTGGGTTGTCGGTGGGATTGGGGGTGGGAGAGATGTGCTCTGCCCAGTGATAGGAGGTGTGAGGCAGTAGACGCGGGAGGACGGAGTCGTAGGTGGACGTTCCGTACGGTTGTGGTGATGGCGAATATTTGGGAGCTTTCATCGGTTGCCCCGCCAAAACTTACAGGGATCGCTGCAGTCGAGAAGCGAAGGCTCAGAGCTTCTAGAGTGGGGCTTGCGGTATTTCTCCATATGACCACAAATAAAACAAAATTTGTTTACACGGCGGAATGGCCGAGTGGTCTATGGCGAGTGACTTAAGACTTTTATCCTATTTCACTTTCTCGAAAGAGAGCGTGGGTTCGAACCCCACTTCCGTCATATTTGTATTTTTGCCGTGCGTCAATAGCGTTCGAGAAGATGCCCGTCCTAATGAGATGTGTTGACTCTGGGCAGAAGATCGGGACTATGGTCGATGTTCGATGTTGCCTTTTGCCGCGCTGCAATGTCCGTTGGGGAGGCTATCACGGTAGTTGAACGTCAAGTAATATTAATCTAAACTTTTATGCAAGCTCCTAGATGCCAACGTATGCAGAGATGATAATGTACAAAAAGAACAGAGAAGAGTGGTAGGGTATCATAGAGTACAGCAAATGCTTTGAAACGCAGATCATCTCACGCCTTTTCATCCTTAGCAGTGCGTCCGGCCTCCGCATCCCACTCCCGAGCCGCCTTGTCCGCATCTTTATGTGCGCTCTTCTCCTCTCCGATGGTGCTGGTTTGGTCCTCTCTCTCCGAAGAAACCGTCTTGTCCTCCTCGACTTCCGTCTTGCTTGCATCCTCCATATCTCTGGCATTGCCCTCTTCAGCCTTGGCAGCGGTATCCGCTCCCTTCTTCGGGGCATTCTTCTTCACGCTCCGCCACTCGAGGCTCAACGAGCCGAAGATGACCAGCGTAGCCATGATGAGGCCAACCTGGAACACCTTCCTCAGACTCTCGTTGTATCCATATAGGACCGGGTCTCTGAGGTCAGGCGGCAGACTTTGGATCAGAGTTGTGGCGCCGTTCTGCTGCAGCACTGCGGGATCAAATCCTGGTATCGGCGCGAGGTGCTTGAGCAGCTCGGAGTTCAGCACGTTCTGTCCCACCGAGATGAAAATGGCACCGCCCAGCAACTGGCTGAAGAACATAAGACTGGTGCCCACCGGGACATCACGGTTGGCCAGCACCGTCTGCGCCGCCAAGTTGGGAGCCTGGAAGGTACACCCCAGCCCGATGCCGTACAGTACCTGGTACCCGATCCACTCCCCCTCGCCGCTGTTGACTTTGAGGGTCGTCAGCAGCCCGCAACCCACGGCCAGGACACAGTTGCCGAAGATCATGGGCGGGGTGTAGTACCCGACCTTGGAGACGATTACACCGGTGATGATGGAGGCGAAAACCATGGGCAGCAGCATGGGCAGGAGGCGGATCCCGCTGTCGACGGCGTTGACGCCCTTGATGGCCTGGAACCAGATGGGCAGGAAGTAGACGAAGATCATCATCTGCGCGCCGATGCAGAGCGTCGCCCAGGAACCGGCGATGATGCTGCGCTGATTGAATATGCGGGGCGGGACGGTGGCCGTGTCGGGCTTGTAGATCTGGACCACGACGAAGGCGATGAGGAGGACGCCTGCGAGGACTAGGAGGGCGATGATACGTCCTTCGGACCACTGTTATGCGAGTCAGCATGGAACCGTATATTGACAAGAACACAGAAAGAGGGTAAAACTCACCGCATACTTCGATCCTCCCCATTGCAGCGCCAGCAACAAGCAAACAACGCCCGGCAGGAATACCGTGGTGCCGATAGCGTCAAGCTGAGCCATCTTGCTACCTAGCGACTTCTTCGTCTCCTCCCGCTCGGGAATGTCGAGCAAGAAAAACAGCAGGGCGATCGCAACACCTCCGAACGGCAGGTTGATATAAAAGCACCAGCGCCACGTGACCTTGGATGTGAAGGCGCCCCCCAGCAGCGGGCCCACCACGGACGAGATGCCGAAGATGGCGCCGAACAAGCCCTGGTAGAGCGGCCGCTTGTGCAGGGGTACGGAGTAGATGAGGATCACGATGGCGCCAGACATGATGCCCGCCGATCCGAGTCCTGCAATGGCCCGCCCGATGATGAAGGCTACCGAGCTGGGCGCGGCGCCGCAGATGGCCGATCCGACCTCGAACAGCGCGATGGCCGTCAGAAAGACGGCCTTGATGCTGAAGAAGGTGTACAGCTTGCCGTACATCAGCTGGAAAGCCGAGTTGGTGAGCAGATACGCGCTGCCGTACCAGCCAATGTCGGTGACGGATTTGAAGTCGTCTGTGATCTGCGGTATGGCGGTGGAGATGATGAGGCGGTCCAGGGAGACGAGAAACATGCTGACGAAGATGGAGGCGAGCAGGAAGGCGAGCTTGAGGCCCGAGGGGTAGACGATGTCCTCCGTCGCCGTGGTGTTGACCTGTGCTAGGTTCTCGGACGCTGGTTCTTCGTCGTCTTGTTGCATGGCCTTCTCCTTCTCCGAGAGGACCGCATCTTGGGTTACTGTGCGGTCGGCGGGCGTGGGTTGGATGTCGGTGTTGGCTGCTGCACTCGCAGCAACGTCGCCTGCCTTTGGTTTTCGTCTGAAGAACCGCGACATAGTGGAGTCAGGCACTCCCCAGCTAGTATTTTATGTGCTTATGTGGTGCTTATTCGACGAGAATGGTTGGTTACCGTGTAAGTCGCCGAGCCCTTGGCGTGTAAAGCTTAAAAAAGCGGATGTAGAACAAGATGTGGCGAGCGAGAGACGAGAATTATGAGAAACGAAGCTGGTATAAAGGCCAGGACGAGATGGGGTTCAAGACTACTGCATGAGCGTAGAGAATAGGAGGTCCTCGCCAACGGGGAGGGTGTCTTGTTTTTATCAGATTTTCATCCTTACGCGATGGATGTCACATTAGGACGGTGCATATCCCCCGCTACCTTGTCGTCACCCAGGCACTTACCCACCAACTATAATTACGGCTCGTTCCAGAACGAGCGAAACGACAATAGGGCCGGAATTTAGCAGGCTTCAGCGGGAGTTAAGCTTTGTGACCGATGGGTTGGCGCCCTCTTGTGCCAATTTGCTGGTGTGCTGGTGGGTTTAGTAGGGGGCCATCGCAACGGACTTTTAAGCGACACCGATCGAATCAGATGGACGCTGTGTCGGGACGCTAAGGACCCCGACCACCGATCCATGCCCTGCCCGGGCCCGGAAATGCTGACATACGTGCCAAGATTCCAGGTCTGCAGCACGCTCGGAACCGAATGCGATTGATCGAGCATGCGAAAGAGTTGGGAATATGGATCCCCCATCTAGATCTACACTACTGTACCTACTAGAACCGTACACTAGCGTGGACCGTCCGACCGTCCGCTCCTCTAATTCCGTTTTGTTGCAAGAAAAGACACTGTAAGCTCGGACAGTTCTAAAGCCGGGAGAAGGATGAGCAATCGACCCTTCGCCGAGTTCAAGGTCATGAAACTTTCAATTCCCGTCAAACTCGTAGACGAAACTACGGGGCAGACGTCAGCTGCCGCTGTTGCGTAGGCTTCAATTGTTCAGAAGTCCTCGCGGGTTCTGTCCCAATGGAGAAGGCCTAAGTCCTAAGTCAGCGCAAAGGTGTTCGGTTCCAAAGGGTGAGTCAGACCGCCATGTGCTATACGTGTAGCAATGCCGTCGTGTTGGTGTGATGCTTGAAAGGTAGGTATGACTGGTTTCCATGCGGCTGAAGCGTATCCCTGATGACGACACACGTTCGTTTCTGCGGGGACCCTGCCACGAGTCTACAAAGTAGCTGTGAAGTACTGTGGTACCGGTATATCATCCAGAACGTATTCCGAGTTTTTCTCTTGGCCAACCGGGTAACTGACTGTGCCGCATTGCCAGCAAAAAATTTGATGAGTACCTCGAAGTCCGGGTACCTTATGCAACAAAGCGATGCGCCCCATACCGATAGATACTCCTGAATTCAGAAATGGCTACACGCCATTGGAATGCAATGCGGTAATGGGCAGTCTGGGACTCATCGTGACCAGAGAGTTCAGTAGTTTTGCAACACTGTTCTTTCCGCTGGAGTGGAGTGAGACTCTCGTACACCCGAGGACACAACCACCATAGCGCCATGTAAGCTTTCCAGCCAGTCCGTCCTACCAAACACCTGCTGTACGTGTACAATCACCCATGACCGCCTTCTGGGTCCACCCACCACCATCTATGCCGCAATCGAGTCTATCCCAGCAGACCGACCCTTGTTGCGCAGTCTGTGTTGGGGGGGGGGGGGGGCGTCCTCCTCTTCTAAGTTGTTCCTCATCGTGTCGTTATGTCGTGATAGAGTGAGGATGTCTAATAGTAAAACACTGCCAACGCGCGCGTAATCGGCGCTGTTGACTCTCCCTTAACAAACGTGGCTGGTATGCGGAGACACGCAGTATAAAAGACCAAGGCACTCGGCCGTTGTTCATGGCTTACCAACCCTGATTCATCCCCATAAAATATGATGGCGGAAGGTCGTCCTGCATGCTGGGTGGCAGACCTGACAGCATATCCCAGTCGTTCGAAGCCACGTCGATGAAGTTGCCTCCCAGATAGTAATCGAAAGACGGATCGAGGGCGTCCGGCTGAGTCCTTGGCAGGGGGGTTTGACCCGTCCGTACCGGGGCAGTCGACTCCGACTTGAAATCCTCCGACGGCATGTTGTTGAGTAGCTTTTTAATGTACCACGGCGTCTCCGGCTTGTGCCCCGATTTTCTGTGCAGCATTTCCTCTCTTTTACTCCATGCCTTGAGGATGAAGCGTGCAAGCATAAAGTATGTCTTGTGCTTTGCCGTATCGAAGAGCTCCGGGTGGAACAAGTAGATGACGTCGACCTGTTTCCAAGCCCGCTCCACAAGCGCCCCCTCGAGTCGATTGCAGAGCTGCCCGGCGAGGTAGACGAAGACCTCGAGCTGGAAATGGAGCAGAGCGTGCCATAGGAACCCCTTGTCCTGGAACGCCAGGTACGTCTCATGCTCATGCTCCATGGCGCAGATGGCAAGCTTGAAGGCGTTGTCCCTCGAGTCCATGATCTCAGATCCCCATTCCGGCTGCTCCTTGGGCGCGATCGCCAGCGCGTTGAGCTTCTCGATGATCTGAGCCTTGACCTGAACTGCCGTCTCGTGCACGCGGCCGGCGCTTGGGTCGCAGTACTTGTTGAGTATCTCCAGCAGATCCTGCCCGAGTCGCGAGATCACATTCCGGAAATCGTCGAGCTGGGGATTCGCAGTCGGCGGCGCTCCCGACCACTCTGACAGCATGAGCATAATCTCGAGCCCGGGCGTGTCGACCAGGAACCTGGCCACCTTGTTTGAGATCATAACAAATATCATTTCCGTTGGCCCGTCCCGAGCCTGGAATGGCTCCGTAGCCGACGGGAATATATCACTGTCGTTGAGATTCTTGGGTTCTTTGGTGTCCCATATCCGCGGCAGTAGCGAGTGGTTGAGGCCTGTCATCATGGCGTATTTTGCGTCCAGCATGATTATCTGCCACCAGAGGCGTCGCCTCATTTCAGACTCGAACGGGCCGAGGCCGAGCATCTCCCCGTCACGATGCAGGCCCATCTTCTGCGCTATGCGAATAACGACACCGTTGAGGATCCACGCGGCATGGCGGTTGTAGCGGCCTTGAAGCGAGATCTGCCGAACTTGTGTGAGCGTCTCGAGAGACTTGGACATCAGTCACTCGTACGGTACATACCAGATAGATTACCAATGCTTGTAGAGTTGTCAGATCGCAGGACTTGAGGAAGTTCAAGTCAATCAGAGCCATGCGGACACCGCTGGAGAAGCGCTGCAATGCCGCGTCCCTCGAGTAGCCCAGCAGCTTCTGGCACTCGTCCGGAGACATTGCCACAGCTGCCATCAGCCAGATGGAGAATAGCAGCGCCTTGGCATTTCTGGGCAGAGTCGAGCAGCCCGATGCCGCCGAGGAAACAAATGGTTGCAGAGTCGGGACGTGGATGATTTTGGTCAGGGGGTTCACCCGTTCGAGGTAGATCTGCCATAGCGGGAGCATGGACCGGGCGTCTGGCCACAGGTCCTCCGGTGTCATACTCGATGGCGTATCCACGCCGAGCACAAGCTCCGAGTTTTCGTCTGTGGTCCCCATGTCTGACATGCATTCGTCATTGTCTTCGGCGTTGACAATCTTGCGCATGGCTCGAAGCTAAGTCGGCTGTTAGTGCACCGCATAGATAGATAGCCCTGGGGTAACCGCAAATCGACAGACCTCTTCGTATATGGTGCCGAGAATTATGCTGTCCATGAACCTCGTGCCGCCGTCCTCCTTGACAAGTCTGCCGTGGGTGCTGAGCGCCTGGTACAGCTGCCGCGTCTGGTCATCCCTCCCCGAAGCAAGGTCGCCAGAGCCATGTCGCACTGTCCCGCTCGGCGTCCCCGAATCAGCTTGAGCTTCTAGACCGTTAATATCATTTCCAAAAAGGGGCGGTGCTACTCCTACTCTGTGTGGTGAAGGAAGATGCAGGGCTCTCTGCTGTCTCGGTCGATGCCTCCTTTTTCACCCCATTCTGTGGGTTTATTTGGTTTATCAGCCCCTCAAGCTTCGCAAGCCGGTCTTGGAGGTCTTGGTTCGGGCGTCGTCGCTTGCGGGCCGGCGCAGGCGTACTTGGGGTACATGTGACATTGGCCTGGCAGGCGTGTTAGACATAGGAATTCAGCGAACGTTGTAGGTTGGATCTTTGGCATTGGAGGGGGCGAGGTTTACCTTGCTACAGTTAGCGCAGGGGAACCTCCTGTCGCACTTGATTTTTCTGGCCTGGCAGAGTTGGCATGCCAGAATACGCGCGGGCTTGGTCAAAAGCGGCGGAGCAGAGGAGGCACAAGGCTCGGCTGAAGGTGTGTGTTGAGGTGAGGACATTGTCCGTCGCCGTACATGTAAGCGCACGCCAAGAAGGCGTATCGTACCGATACGGGGTCGAAGATATCCGAGCAGCGTTGGCGTAGCGAGTCAGCTGGAACTCGGGGATTCGAAAAGCGGTTATCGTATGTGGTGGGAGAGTATGATGCAGCGACCGGATGGCGCGGAGGGACCGCCGAACTCCCAAGAGATATATTTAAGGAACAAGGACAGACGATGCCACCACGATTTGGCTGTGCATGACGGTTTCCCTTCTTTGCTTTCCCCCTTGTTCGTCGTAGAATTTCGTCGCAGATGTTTGTTGCACAACAGGCAGTGTGTGTTAGTCGAACCGTCGGCCTGGATCCGCTCTGTGAAAGGAATAGAGAGGGAGACGGCATCAGATAATAGATAGAAAGAAAGGCTGCCTGCTGGGCAGGAACTGGAAAAGGCTGAAGCCCCGCTACAACTCAAGACTAAAGTCGCGGTACCTATTGTGTACTTGGTAACAGTCGGCAAGTATTTGCGCCGGGATCTGAGAGCACGGGCCCTCAACGTAGACCAAAGAAGTCCCCGATTAACCAATGTCTCCGAATGTTGCCAGGATGCCAAATGTCAGAAGTTTCGCTGGGTGATAGCGAAGGGACTTGACGTGGCTGACGTGATCGAAGTTGACGGGATACATTACGCGGGAACAAGTCGTCGACGCCTCTATTTTCTGTTCTCTTGAATGCCCACGGCTGTTCCTGCCCTTACGTCCAAGCTTTCATCCCAACATAGGGTAGCATGATGTAGAATCAGTCACCTCACGTAAACCAACAACACATCGGAAAGCGGGATTGGCGGAGTTTCACTACCGGTTTCACAAGATTCGGCCGATTTGCTGTCCACGGCGACGATTTTGCATCGGAGCGAGTTCCGTGCCGCACTCTGGCCATTCGGGTTGCCTGGCCGGGCTGCAGGGTAAGGTAATGACTTGGCAGAGGAGCTCGGGAAACCAACCATTAACGCCCGATTCGGGAGCACAGTAAAGTTTCTGGCCCCGGACCCTGGGCTTGACTCCACTGCCGGACCCGAGACAGGATACCAAGCACATTCGCCGCTTGAAAATTTGGTTGCAGCCGGCGACAGCTACCGCAGTCCCAAGTTGAGCGAGGCTTGCGGCCGCCGTGACGGGGTGGGAGCTCGTATGAGACGTGAGACGGACCAGGGTTACTGTTCTCGAGGGGCGAGGGCGGCGCGATATGGGGCCATAAGACGCGCGAGTAGCCGCCGACTGTGCGGGAGCTCTGCTTCTGTTACCTATTGTCGTCTGGATCAAAGTCTAAGCCTAGATTATATTCCGGGGAGCTCGGCATGTCTTCACTGACCACAGTCAATGCTGTTGGTCTAGGCTCGGGGACCAAAGCGGTCCGCTTCGCATGGCGGGCAGCCCTCTGGTGCCCTCTGCCCTTGACATGTCTCTGCCACGCCTCCTCCGTTACCGTCGTCGTGCTGCAGATCTCACAAGTCCGCCGCGACCACGTCTCCTCTTTCGTGCTGTCCTCCAATTTCGCCGACAGAACCTCCCTGGCGGTCCCGCTAAGACTTGCGGGAGCAGGAAGCTCTTCGCCAGCGAGAAACTTCCACGTTAGTTCGATTCCTTGGTCTGACACATATTCCTGCCAACGCTGGATTTTGGTGCTGTCGAGGAGGAACAGCCGGTCGAGGGCCTGCGCTTGGCGTATCAGCGGCAGGGTCTTGTAGGTTATCCATCGGACCTGAGCTTTTGCGTACTGCCTCGTGGCAGTTTTCATCCGTATCAGCGCTGCCTCTTTGAGATTATCCAATTCCGCGCTGGCGATGTCTCCAGATGCGGCTGTGAGGTACGGCTCGAATTCCTTGAAGCCGATGGATTGCCAGATCCCCTTGGAGCGGTCGACAACGTGCCCTGATGCGGACTTGGTTTGTAGGTATTGGTGCATTTCGGAGACTTCGGCCATGAGACCGCTGTCTAGCATCTTATCCACGCGACTGTTGAGACGCTCGTTCAGGGCTGGCGTCTTGGCGTACACCCAGAGCATGAGCGCCTGCGACAGTGTTTGCGATTGGGTTTCTGTGGAAGACGCCGTTGCCTCCTCGGCGCGTTTCCTCTGTTCCTCGTAGATGTCAGACGCGCGTCGGCCCGTCGTAAGATATATCTCGAGAGACCGCTGGATCTTCCTCCTATCATTTGGATGCCACCTGTCCGCCATGACTGGATCGACTTCACGCAGCTTTCTGAGCACCTCCTCGGTGCTGGCGTTCAGTATCGGAAAAGAAGACCTGCCATCTTCCGCTTGCTTGGGTATATCGTCACTCGGAGTGCCATGGTCGTCAACCAATGTGTTCTCGAAGAGAAGACCATTGATGTAGTAGTGCGTGCCACCCACGACGATAGGCAACTTGCCCCGGCTCCGGATCTCTCGTATGAGCCTCGCCGCTTCTCGCCTGAAGACTCCGACCACCCAAGTCTCGTCTTCCAGGCCGATATTGCCGAGCAGATGGTGCGCTATGCCTTTGCGCTCCTCTTCTGAAATCTTGTTGGTGATGATGGGGAGACCCTTGTACATCTGCATGGCATCGGAGTTGATGATCTCACCGTTGAATCTGGTTGCGATGTCTACGGCAAGCTATTGCACCAGTTAGTGCCGAGTTTGCAGGAGTTGAAGTCCACAAGTCACCTCTTACGTCCGATTTGCCCGTCCCCGTTGAGCCGAAGATCACGACCAGCGGCTGGGCCGGGGGCTTTCTCGTCGCCATGGTTGTGAATGAGCGCACACTCCGGCGATGGATGAGAACCGGAGACCGAGCGAACACGCGAAGTCTCATAGCTAAGTCATCTTTTTACAAGGACATGGCGGGCTTACTCATTCTTCCTGGTTTCTGCAGACTAGACTAATAATCCAATCAGGCAGTCCATATGGTGACAGACGAGGACTTGTTACCTTATCCTGCTTAACTTATCAGTGCAGGGTGCGCACCCCAAAAACCCAGGAAGAGGTCACGTGCGACTCCATAAATCGTGGCCCACATACCCCCAGCTACCCCCTTGCTAAACGCGGAGGACACCTCACAGATTGGTATTTTGAACAGATCTCCTTGGGCGTCACTTCCAACTTCCTCTCCTTTCCTTAAAGGTCCATCAACCCCAACGAGCAATTGTCGGCTCGCAACAACGTCTTTTTCCTTTTTCTTCTTGCATGCCTCATCTTGATTGAGTGCGCCTTTAGTTAGCCCATCATGAGTTCCTGTAAGTTTGCGCGGCCCCTGGCTGCTGAAGCTGAAGCTCGGCGCGGCGACAGCTCTTTGAGCTTCAACCCTCGAGTCATTTACTTCCAGCTTCCCCTACCCAGCAATCGAGCGCATACGGGGTGCGCAGTCGAGAGAGGGGGACAACAAGCTGACCGTTGTGCTCCCACCATCATGTAGTACGATTCCTTGACTTGGTCAAGCCGTTCGTGCCGTTCCTCCCCGAGGTTCAGCAGCCGGAGACCAAGATCCCCTTCAACCAGAAGTTGATGTGGACGGGCCTCACCCTCCTCATCTTCCTGGTCATGAGCCAAATGCCCCTCTACGGCATCGTCTCCTCCGACACGGCGGACCCTCTATACTGGCTCCGCATGGTGATGGCGAGCAACAGAGGAACGCTGATGGAGTTGGGCATCACCCCGATCATCTCCTCTGGCATGGTCTTCCAGCTCCTAGCTGGCACCCACATGATCGACGTAAACCTCGATCTCAAGTCGGACCGCGAGCTCTACCAGACCGCGCAGAAGCTGTTCGCTTTCATCCTCTCGGCCGGTACCGCTACCGTCTATGTCTTTACCGGTCTCTACGGTCCCCCCTCGGACTTGGGCGCTGGAATCGTCTTCCTGCTCATCCTCCAGCTGGTTGTGGCCGGCATGATTGTCATCCTGCTTGACGAGCTCCTCCAGAAGGGATACGGTCTCGGCAGCGGTATCTCGCTCTTCATCGCCACCAACATCTGCGAGTCCATCATGTGGAAGGCTTTCTCTCCGACCAGTATCAACACTGGCCGTGGCCCCGAGTACGAGGGTGCCGTCATCGCCCTCTTCCACCTGCTGATGACCTGGCCCAACAAGCAGCGCGCTCTGCAGGAGGCTTTCTACAGACAGAACCTGCCCAACATCATGAACCTCCTGGCCACCCTCCTCGTCTTCGCCGCCGTCATCTACCTCCAGGGCTTCCGCGTCGAGATTCCCGTCAAGTCCTCGCGCCAGCGTGGTGCCCGCGGCTCGTACCCGGTCCGCCTCTTCTACACCTCGAACATGCCCATCATGCTCCAGTCTGCCCTGTCGTCCAACATCTTCCTGATCAGCCAGATGCTCTACTCGCGCTTCTCCGAGAACCTCCTCGTCCGTCTCTTCGGTGTCTGGGAGGGCAAGGATGGTTCTTCGCAGCTCTCGGCCACGTCTGGTCTCGTCTACTACATGTCCCCTCCTCTCAACTTCAAGGACACGCTCGTCGACCCCATCCACACCGTCGTCTACATCGCCTACATGCTGACCGCTTGCGCCATCTTCTCCAAGACGTGGATTGAGGTCTCGGGTTCCAGTCCTCGCGACGTCGCCAAGCAACTGAAGGACCAGGGTCTTGTCATGGCTGGCCACCGTGACCAGAGCATGTACAAGGAGCTCAAGCGCATCATCCCAACTGCTGCGGCTTTCGGTGGTGCTTGCATTGGAGCCCTCTCTGTCGCCAGCGACCTGATGGGTGCCCTGGGCTCCGGTACCGGAACCCTTCTCGCTGTCACGTAAGTCGCCTGTTCCAGGTTCAAATCGCTCGGCCCGTTGTCGAATGTGCTCATTTGCTAACGATAATGACAACAGTATCATCTACGGCTACTTCGAGATTGCTGCCAAGGAGGGCGACCTTGCAGGCATGAAGGGCATGATAATGGGCTAAGAGACGGACACCAGATCGGGTTTTCGTATTTTGGTGTTATTCGCTGTGTTCAAATATCGTATCATGGGTGAAATGGGCAGGGTGTTGCGGGCTTCCGGGGGACCGACTGCCATGTGTATCAACAGCTTAAAACTCATAAAGGGAGAATTTCGGCTTCGTCGAAAAGCGAGCGATGGGTTGGAAAATGCATTCCCGGAGTCCAGGTCTCATCTTCTCAGCTCTGCGTCGGTTTAGTGCTGGGAAGGCCGTCGCGTTTACAAACTGAAACTTGGTCCATGACGGCAAGATATACACGTACATCGATTTACCTCCAGTTTGCTCACCTAAACGCGCCGAAGATGTGAGAGCCTCGAAATACCTTTGGGCTATTTAGCAAGAGGTCAGTCCTCACACCTACAATAGAAACTAGACTTAGAATCCATCTAGTGCTAAGATATCCCTGCCGGCTCCTCTGATAAAGACCCTGAATCTTCAAAGCTCCAATCGCGCCATCTGCACTCACGATTATCCAACACGGGTACGTTTCTCTACCCTAAGGTACGTGCCGCTGGTGCTTGTTGACACCACCAAGGGGGCATTCATACGCGCCCAAGTGAGATATGGCAGAACATTCCTCCGCCAGGAATCGTGCAGCGTCGCATCTTACCCAACGAGCGCATACTCCTCGCGCATCTTAACAGCTGCATGTCAGATCTTGTGATGAAGATATCGCCATCAATCGAAGGTGTGACTCATTCCCCTACGAGGACTTTGGAAGACTTCAGAACTCAGCAAAGCAGTGCGAGCTGGACCGTCTTTTGCGGTAAGATGAATGAGGAAGGTCGCCAAGATTGGAAAGTCGTCCTGCACTCCACAATGCACGCATGTTAGTGATGGGAATGCAACCTCTTCTCCCCGAGGAGTCACAAGTCTTCCAAGTCTAATCGCTACCAATACTGTCGAACTAAGCATCTTGTGCCTCGCAAAGAAAGCTCTACTCGACTCATACACCAGGAGCAATAAGAGACCAAAAGCTCAATGAGCCCTAACTGACCGGGACGTACGAGCCATAAGGGTCTGACATCATTGATCAATGGCGATGTGCGCTGCCCCTGCACAGTGATGTTTCCCGAGCAGCTGGATAAGTCGGGGTGGGGTTTATCGAGATGGAGATGCTCCATGTCACGCTCGCTCTGGGTTGGAGCGCTGCAGGTCAATCATCGGCTCATACATTGTCGTCCAAACCGCCGTAGAAATGTAGGTAGGCCAATAGTGTATGTCTGTTGAGACAGCAATGTTCAATGCAGATTATCTGCGTGCAGCATACCTTTTTTCGGTGCTGGATTGGGCGGACTGATACGGACGTCCAGAGTTCCAGGAGTGGTTCGCGACCCCACTCGCAATGGCGCAAGCTCCTCGGGGCTTGGCGCATATTTGGCACGCTAGACATTAGAATTTACTGAGCGAGCGAAGGACACTGTGAACCTCGCCCGCCGAAATCCACCATCAAATCATTATTTCTCTGGTCGCCTCCACCTTCCCCTTAGTCCCTGGTCTCTCTTCGACGCCAACTGAAAACCCTTGTCCTCGCAGCGCTGCACTGAGTGTCTCTGCTTCAAGCTCCCCAAGGTTCAACACCGACTTCTCGAGTTGCGTTTCTCGGGAACAGCCAGCGCCGCAACCAGGAGAAAACACGTCCGGTCTCGGGCCATTTGGCGACGCGGGGCAAGTTGAACATGGGCTTTTCGTCATGTCCTTCGCCGATATGGCGGACTGACGATTTCACCCATTGCTTCCAGCAAAAGTGAGCCTCCCTTTAATCCCGTTGTCTACTCTGTTGCTGTTGCGTACTGACCTGCTGTACCAGTTATCTGAGGATTCTTTTCCCCTTAATAGTAATATGTTCTTCGTTTCTTCTACTAGTCGCCCACAACATCGGTCGCGCCGTCAAGATAAAAAGAAGCCCATATACGCCGCTGTCGATAAGTGCCGCCCCGGTAAACTCAGCCCTCCAACACACCGATATACCCCCAGGCGAGCGCCCGATCAGCGACAGCGACTCAGACGATGCGCTGTCTATCAGTGGCGGCCGCTTGGCCCTCGTGAGGACGGCAACCAAGGGCTCCATCGTACAGGCCGATACGCCGCCCGGGCAGACATTGTCCGTCGTGGCGGAAGAAATCGCCATTGCGGGCCTTGTCGTAATCAACGCCGTGGCGCTCGCTACGCATTCTTTCGGCAAGGGTGGTGATATCGCTGCTATTACTGGCTTGACCGTGTGGCTCTACGCGCTCGTCCTGGTCTCCCTGCGTCTGTTCCTCGGCAAGACTCAATGGCGTGTCCCGCGGCTGTGGAACCACACTGCCTCCATATACAGTCTTCAGTGGCTGTTCAACGTCATCGTCTTCCGTTCTGTGTTCATCCACCCGAGCTCTCGCACGACCCAGATCCTCGTCATCATCGAATTCGCGCTGACGACTCTGCTCTTTGGTATCGCCATCTCGACGCGCAAGGGTAACAAGACAGTTGTTCTCGAATGGGAGGACGGCATCGAACCGTCGAAGGAGAACCTGGCCTCTCTGTTCTCCCACTACACCTTCGGCTGGGTGGACGAGATTGTCTGGGAAGGATACAAGGAACCTATGGATATGAGCAGAGTATGGAACCTGCTCCCGAAAGACAAGGCTGCTGCTGTGCTGGACAACTATCGCCACTTCAAGAAGACCACCTTTCTGGCCCTTCACCTGCTGAAATACTTCAAAGGCTTGCTCATTGTGCAGTCGATCTGGGCCGTGATTGGAGGCGCCCTCACGTTTGGGCCTACTCTGTTGTTGAAATTGATCCTTGAATACGTCGAGAATCCGGAAGTTGCTCCAAGGAACGTCCTATGGCTCTATGTCATTATGCTGCCCATCTCAGACATCGCCCGTTCCGTCGCCGATGCTCAGGCGCTATGGATTGGCCGAAAGATCTGCATCAACATCAGGGCCATCCTGGTCGGAGAAATCTACGCCAAGGCTCTGCGCCGCAAGGCCGCCAGTGGAAAGGACTCGGCTTTGGGCGTTGCTAAGAAAGATCCCAATGCCGAGAAGGAAGGGTTTGTTGCGCGGCTAAGACGGGCAATCGGTCTCGGGAAGGACGGCAAGAAGAGCACCGGCGCAGCTGCTGCCTCTGCCGCTGACGGCTCGAAGGCCAAGAGCGCCGATCCGGACGAGCAGGCCAACCTGGGTACCATCATCAACCTGATGTCCGTCGACAGCTTCAAGGTGTCCGAGGTTACTTCATATCTCCATTTCCTGATTGCCGCCGCCCCAACACAGCTGTTGGTCTCGGTCATTCTGTTGTATCGCATCATGGGACTGAGTGCGATCCCTGGCTTCATCATCATGGCCCTGTTGCTCCCCCTCAACATTGCCTTTGGAAAGGCCTTCAACTCGACACAGAAGACGATCATGGCAGCGACGGACAAGAGGATACACACAACCAACGAGATCTTGCAGAACATCCGGATCATCAAGTACTTTGCGTGGGAACACCGGTTCAACACGATTGTGAACGAGAAGCGACGGATAGAGCTTGCGGCTCTGAGAAAGCGATTCATCATCTGGGCGGCCGCAGTGGCCATCTGGAACACTGTCCCGATCCTCATCACGTTCTTCTCGTTCATGGTCTACACGGTGATCGAGAAGAAGCCGCTGTATCCTTCCGTCGCCTTTACGGCCATGTCTCTCTTCATGCTCTTGAGGTACCCCCTGGATCAACTGGGTGACATGATAGCACATGTCCAGGAGTCCAAGGTCTCGATTGACCGTATTGAAGAGTTCCTGATGGAGGAGGAGACGGAGAAGTTTGAGCAGCTTGGCTTGGACAACGTTGACGAGAACGGCCGCCGGGTGATTGGATTCAGAGATGACGCAACTTTCATCTGGGGAGGCAAGAACGTCGTGTCCGACGACGGCTCCATGGCGTTCCGCCTGCTCGATCTGAACGTCGACTTCAAGATCGGCGAACTCAACGTCATCACTGGCCCGACTGGTTCCGGCAAGACGTCTCTCCTGATGGCCTTGCTTGGGGAAATGACCATAATGAAGGGTCGCGTTTTCCTTCCCGGTGGGCGCAGCCGAGAGGATGTACGTGTAGACCCCGAGACGGGCCTGGCTGAGACTTGCGCCTACGTCGCACAGCAGGCGTGGTTGGTCAACGGTAGCATCAAGGAGAACATCCTGTTCTCCGCTCCCTTGGACGAGAAGCGGTATCAAGACGTAATCGTGGTGTGCGCTCTTGAGCGCGATCTCGAGATCCTGGACAACGGCGACGAGACCCTTGTTGGCGAAAAGGGCATCACCCTGTCAGGCGGACAGAAGCAGCGGATATCGCTGGCTCGGGCAGTCTACTCCAACTCCAAGCACCTCCTCCTCGACGACTGTCTCAGCGCCGTCGACTCGCACACGGCTCAGTGGATCTTCAACAACTGCATCATGGGACCTCTGATGATGAACAGGACCTGTATCATGGTCACGCACAACATTCCTCTCTGCGTGCCGGCCGCGCACTTCGTGGTCACTATGAACAACGGACGCGTCGCCACCCAGGGTAGTCCCAAGGAACTCATCGCCGCCGGAAAGTTTGGAGACGACATCAGGCCGTCGCGGCCCGGATCGGTGCATGCCGCTTCCCGGGTGCCGTCGCGCGTGCCGTCCAGCGTCGGAGAGGAAGAGACGCTGGTCAACAGTGAGGCCAGCACTGACGGCAACGCAGCTAAGAGCAATGGAGCCAAGAAGGGAGTTGTCAAGGATGCCATGGTAGAAGAAAAGGCTGTTGGGGCTGTCAAATGGGCCGTCATGAAGATTTACCTCCTGTCCATGGGACAGTGGGGTTTCTGGATCCTTGCTGCAGTCGTCTTCACCCTACAGCAACTCAGTGGCGTCGCGTCGAGTGTCTGGATCCGACAGTGGGCAAACCAGTACTCCACCGAAGAGGCACCCGCAGTCTCCTTCAACATGAACTCGCACTCGTACACCAGCCAGTCCGTGTCACCGACCTACTTCGCCTCGCTCGCTAGTTACGCCAAGCCGAATTCAACTCTGGCAGTGCTTTCCGGCTCCACCGGAGTGAATGACGGCTACTACCTCACGGGGCTAGCCATCATCGCTCTTGCTGGTGCTCTGTCTGCCCTCATCAGGGATCTGTGGATTTTCTTCGGCTCTCTTACAGCTTCGTGGAAACTCCACCATCGCCTGATGAACTCGGTCACCGGAGCTAGGTTCAAGTTCTTCGACGTCACCCCTCTGGGCCAGATGATGAACCGATTCAGCAAGGATCTGGAGGCCGTGGACCAGGAGGTTGCCCCAGTTGCCATTGGTGTTATGAGCTGCGCTCTTGGTATCGTGGTCACCGTCGTGCTGATCGCCGCCATCACTCCAGGGTTCTTGATCGCCGGCGTGTTCATCACTCTTGCGTACGTCTTCCTGGGCTCGTTCTACCTGCGCAGCTCGCGCGACTTGAAGCGTCTCGAGTCGGTCCAGAGAAGTCCCCTGTTCCAGCAGTTTGGAGAGACGCTGAACGGCGTCACAACTATCCGCGCATATAGCGACGAGAGACGCTTCATCAGGGACAATCTGGTCAAGATCAATAATCAGCTGCGGCCCTTCATTTACCTGTGGGCTGCCAACAGATGGCTCGCATTCAGGACCGACTTCCTTGGAGACCTGGTTGCGTTTTCTGCTGGTGTCTTTGTCATCCTCAGCCTGGGCAAGATTGATGCCGGTCTGGCCGGTATCTCGATGAGTTACGCAATCGGCTTTGCCGAGAACATCCTGTGGCTCGTGCGCCTGTATGCGTCTAACGAGCAGAACATGAACGCCGTGGAGCGCATCAAGGAGTATTTGGATGTCGAGCAGGAGGCCGAAGCCATTGTCGAGAAGAACCGCCCGCCACCGAACTGGCCATCCCAGGGTGCGGTCGAGTTCATCAACTATTCGACCAGCTACCGCAAGGAGCTTGACCCGGTCCTGCGCAACCTGACCTTCAAGATCGGCGCTCGCGAGAAGGTCGGCATCGTCGGACGTACCGGTGCTGGCAAGAGCTCGCTGGCTCTGGCTATCTTCCGAGCTTTGGAGGCTGATACGGGCAAGATCTTGATCGACGATGTCGATATCGGTCTGATTGGCCTGCGTGATCTGCGTGAGGCCATCACCATCGTGCCGCAAGAACCGACTCTTTTTATGGGGACGATTCGGACCAACCTTGACCCCTTCAACCTCTACACCGATGACCAGATATTCGACGCCCTCCGCCGCGTCCACCTGATCGGGCCGGACGAGTCGACCAGCAGTTCTGCCAGCCTCCTACTTCCGCAGACACCCACGCTCAGACTGCCCGAGGACGAAGGTGCTAGCCGGCCCACGACAGCAACCAATAAGAACGTCTTCCTGGATCTCTCGTCGCCCGTTACCGAATCAGGCAACAACCTTTCCCAGGGCCAGCGACAACTCTTGTGTCTGGCGCGAGCCATGCTCAAGAAGCCAACCCTGCTCGTGATGGACGAAGCCACAGCCTCGATCGACTACGCGACCGACACCAAGATCCAGGAGACGATCCGCGAGCTCACCAGCACCATCATCACGATTGCCCACCGGCTGCAAACCATCGTCGACTACGACAAGGTGCTCGTGCTCGACAAGGGCGAGGTGATCGAGTACGCGCACCCGTGGGAGCTGATGCGCAAGAAGGACAGCGTGTTCCGGAGCATGTGCGATATGAGCGGCGACTACGACGTGCTGGCTAAGCTGGCCAAGAAGGCGTGGCAGGCGAAGAGGTTGGTGGACGTCGATGATGAGGATGAGGAGGAGAGGGCGACTGCGGCGAAGGCTGAGGCGCGGCCCCATACTTAGGCGTTGACTTGTGCTTTTTAAGAGTGGCTGACCGTTCGGTTCGCTGGTCAGTGAAGAGATAGGTTGAGACTAGGGAAACTGTCTTCTACGAATCCTGTACATCGTTTCCAGTATATACCCGTTACGACCTGGTTGGCAGTCTGTTTGCGGATGTTCAAGGGATTACCGGGATGGTTGATCGCCAGCGGCCAGAGCTCCACAGCGAGAGCATTCTCAAGTAGTGAGGCGGTATTCATTGGAATAGAAACCGGGTCGAGATGACCCAGAAAAGACTGTTTGAGTTATCCATCATCTCAGGAGCACACTTCTGCCCGTGATGCCGAATCTTACTGGTGGTATTCTCTCTTGACCAATGATTAGTCAACTTTGGCGACATCTCGGATTTGCCCCACTCGAGCTCCCTCACTGAAGAGAGTGATGAGCTCGCATCGCGCTCTTCTTGACGAAAGTTGACCTTCAATCTCCAACGCTTAGTCCAGCACTCATCGTAGTTCCGAGTCATCATGAACGTCTCGAGTCCTCGCCGTATTCTGGCCGTGTCGCTGACCGACTCATCGGACCATCTGAGTCGTGTCGTCAAAGGTATTGTCAACCCTCGCTCTCACTCCTCACACAGCATTTCCCTGTGAGAGCATCATGCTTCCCCCTCCTCGAGAGCTACGCTTTATACGCCTCCTTAACTCAGTGTCCCTCTACTACCATACTTCATGTAACTCTCCCCCGAGGGTGTTTGGTGTCTCTTCTTTCCTTTATATTTCCGTCGTTGGACCGCACTTCACCTCTCGCCAATGCTGACCGACAACTGACAACGCCCCAGATCTGACGGGTTCATCTCCCTTGCCCTCCGCCCTCCCCGGCGGCCATTCATCCGAGGCCGAAACCTCGACCGTGGCCGGCACGACCCATACCCTCCCGCTCTCGACGGCATACTACAAGGCCGAGGTACCCATCTGGCTGGACCTGGTCTCGGAGCCGGCGGGATGGGCCGACACGTTCCTGTCGTCCGAGGCGAGGGAGGTGCTGGATGTGTTGGGGGGTGTGGTCGTCGTGTTTTCCCTGGGTCATCCGGGGTCTGCTACCGCTGCTGGGAGGAACGGGGATGAGCAGAGCAGGGAGCTGGTAAGGCATGTGGGGAGGGTGGTAAAGGAGGGCTTGGGAGGGTGGGAGTGGGATGGGGTTGGGCTGGCGGTCGGGGTTGGGGATGTGGATTTGGCTGGGGACGAGGGAGGGGAGAAGGTGCTGGATTCGTGGGAGGATGTTTGTGCTGAGTTTGGGTTGGAGTTTGTGCATGTCAGTGGGAGTGGGGGGAAGGCGGAGGGGGGGAGGAACGAGTTTGGTGAGAAGACTGGGATATTCCGGGTCCTTGAGGCGCTGGAGTCGAATGACTGGGCGCAGGCGGATGGGCTTGGGGAGGATGACGATGAAGACGAGGAAGATGGGGATAGGTCCGGTGAAGGGGAGAGCAGGAGGGCAGCTACGAATCCGGAGGTATCTACGAGAGCAGAGCTCGACGACCCGCCGGATCTTGACCCCGAGAGTCTTGAGTTTGGCTTTGACAGAGAGGACTTTGTCGGGCTGAGGCAAGCGATATGGAGCGGTGACAGGGAAGAGGACGGCGAGGAAGGTACGGTGGACGACGTGCAGAAGCTGGAGGGTATGATGAGGAAGCTGCTTGCTGTAAGGGATATGAGTGCCGGGTTACCGGAGGAGCAACGGAAGAGGATGGCCAAGAAGGCTGTCGGGGAGGTTATGAAGGAGTTATGAATTGTATATCATCTGCATGTATAACAGCCGCGCTCCTGGCATGAATGAGTGACATGCCCCTGACGACCTCGACGATGAGTGTGTCTATTTCACATGCAGTTGCGGTTCAATCTCATTGGGAATATGCCTCGGTGACCCAAGCCTTATGAGCTGGAGTACGTGCAACATGCCATGACTCTAAAATCTATGCTCTGGAGAATTGACAATGGCTGAATGGGCTGAAGCATGTCCAATGGGTACCCTTTTCAAAGTTCAGGACGGACGGGCCGGACCCATGTTCCAGCCGTTGACGCTAGTAGTCATGTACTTGCACTCTGACAGAAGATACTTTGTTTTGCTCTGGCTACTGCGCGGACGGCTGGGTACCGTTCGTTTCACCTCACACCGCCCCTCCACATACCCCACCATTCGTTTGGAAGCTGGAAAGGCACCCTGAGCTGAGGCCTCGAACAAAATCGCCTCCGAGCTGCATCCCCCCCAAATAACAACTGCCTTCCCTGAATTCCAGCCCTACCTCGTAGACTTGGTCGTCGCTGCCCGCTGCCAGACAGCTTCATTTG
>JANBVN010000038.1:0-213102 GCA_030052785.1 Coniochaeta hoffmannii | reverse complement strand
CCCCTTCGAGATCCACGTCCCCCCGCACCTCCTCATCGCCGACCCCAAAGAGCGCGCAAAAGCCGCCCTCGCGGCCCGGAGAGAAGCCGAGAAGGAGGCCAAGGAGGAGGAAGAGAAGGCCATCCTAGCGAAATACGGCTCGTGGGACGAGTACTACAAGGTCGTCGCCGACTCGCCCCGCCCGACGGACGATACTCCCCCGCTCCCCGACGGTCCCGAGGGCAGCCCGGTCGCGGATGCTGCCGAGAGTCCGCCGGACCTGAGTCCTCCCCTGTGCATCACCCGCGCCCCGGGGACGGGCGGCGGCATGAGCTTGGCGGCGGAGGAGGGGATGGCCAGGGCCCGGCGGGAGAGGGCTGAGAGGTTGAGGGAGAGATTGTATGGACGGGGGTAAGGGCTTTTGGGTGGGATTGGAAGGGGAGGTATGGTGAAGGTGATTGTTAACGTTGTGTTTGACGTAGGCGCGAGAACTTCGACATCGAATCTTATCTGAAGGAGCCGGTGTGGGAGCTTGATGTGGAGGTTGGGGAGGGGGAGGGTCGGGGTGGGTGGACGATGGACAATGGGGGCCGTGTCGGTAACGAGGAGGAGGATGAGGGGGAGCATGCCGGACGGAAGGACGGGGCGGAGGAGGCCGGTAGTTCCAAGAAGGAGGCAAAGGGGAAGGAGATGCAGCGGTGAAGGGCGGAGGGGGTTGATAGTCATGTCGGGGTCGAAGAATCGTGTTTGCTGGAGGAGGGGGAATCAAGTGGTATTAATAGCTAGACTGTGGGCTGGTTTGTGAGGAGACGTCGAGTAGATTTGGTGGTATTATATGTAACTACACAGACACATGCAGCGCTGAGCCTTTGGTTCGGTGGAAGTTGAAGTGGGAGTTACACATGCACCTGAACCAAGCGCCACTTGATGACACTGCCATACTTGAAATGCTAGAGTAACCTTGCTCGGGCTACCAAATACATGTATAGATACGCATCATCACAGCCCGGCCCTGCAGTAAGATACGTTCCACATGGATCACTAAGAGCCGGCAAGCGAACATGCACTATCACAGGGAAGGTTGATCAGATAGTTGTCGGACATTACCACATACTATCTTCTCCGCTCCGGGTGCCGCAACACACTATACCCCCCTATCGCTGAGACTCTGGGCCCGACACACCTGCTAGGCGCCGGTAAGTCGAGTACTCCAACAGCCCGAAGCCATCTGAGCAGCAGCCTAGCAGCTGCAAATCCCGGGTTCGTACTTATCTGCCGGCCGAGAGATTCCCGGGTGAGGACAGAGACGGTCATGGCGGGGGGCAGGGATGTGTAGACATACACAGGATTGCCTGTGTCCCGTGCCTCATGGACTCAGCCACGATACCCCGGTACAGGCCTACAGGCTCCCCATCGACCGAAGCCCACAGGTCCCAGATGGCGTTCGATACCCCTCTCAGTATAGGGATGACACCTTATCCTAGCCTGGGCAAGCAGCGGTATCTTCCAGCCACTCCAACGGACCCTCCTCCCCTTGAAGAGATGGCGCCAGGTTCGGCCCGATGCCGACCCGGTAGAAGAGAGAGTGTGCCCCCTGATGCAGTCACCCTGAGCGTATCAAAAACCCGAGAGATTCCAAGGCTGGATGATGTCGACCGGTGCAGCTCCTGAGACGCTGGCGGCTCTCCAATGGGATGTAAACGCGGACTACTGGAACGACTGAGGCTGTCCAGGCAAAGCTCGCGCCCCTGGTTCAGATGCAGCATTCGACTGCTAGCCCCGAGGCATCGAGATCATATGCGGCGGTATCGACGTGGTAGCGGCACCGAATATTCCGAGCACCCCCGTAGAACCAGCTGTTTACCGCTCTGAAGACTGCATACCGACTGTGCACATGCGGTGTCCAGCCGGTGGTCACGACGTCGGAGGAAGCTGAATTTGATGACATCTAACGATGCCGAGGTGGGGACACGTCGCCAAAATCATTGCCGCACTCTTGAGTTATACCCTCCAGGAGGTCCATACTGGTGCTATGGTCACCCTGGGCTTGGATACGCCGTAGCGTAACCGCGGGGCCAATATTGCTCTATGACCCATCACTGCGGCCCTCGGCCAACGTGTGGTAATATGGACAAGGCTCTCTACCATTGTATCGTGGCACCCCGGAATAGCGGGTGCAAGTACAATCGTTCTGAAAGCTCCCTCCTTGTCGGTGCAACGAGGCCGGATGATGTGCGGCTCAGCAGTTTGTCGATCGATCGGGACCTGGGTGCTAGCGACAAGACTCGCGGTGAAGAGGGCAGATGCGGGGTTTGCGTTTCTGCTAGAGCTTCCTGGTCCAATGTGTGTCCCCTTTACGGGATGCCGAGCAGTTCAGGAAGTGGGAGGAGTTGGATAGTAACATCTTGACACGTCAAGTGCCGTCTAGCATAAACCCGCTTCAAAGCTTTTATCTTGCGGTAGGGGTCCCAGCGCCGGAGGGCGGCGCCGGTGGCGTTGAGCTCAAGTACCATGCACACCATGCCGCAGAAGTAGAGGCTGAGCCAGTCCAGCCTGTCTGACAGGCGTGCGGATGGATATGTGGCTGAAATGCGATGGGCGTACGCGTCGGTGAAGCGGGTAGCGCCAGAAGATGCAGCTTGTCGACCGCTTCAAACAGCCGGCGGTCAAGCTCATCCCTTTTGCGCAGCCGTGGCACATCTGGGGGCGGGTTCAGAAACGCGGTAGCCCTGAATGGCGATGCTCCATCGCCGCGTCGGAGAGCGCTCTGCAGGTGTACGAAAGCTTGGGGGCAGGGTGAGCGAACTAGGAGCCATAAGCCGGTCGAGTGGCCGGCGCTTCGTCTGTGTGCTGGCAAATTGTGACTAACAGCGTGTTGGATCTTCCTGGTCAAACGACGGAGCGAAACTAAGATGACTGAGAACGAGAGAGGGAGAGCGGAGCGCCCTGGTGATGTGGCCGAGTTGGGTGATTAGCGAGGAACGAATACATATCCGGGCCAGGCGGACGGCTCTGACGGCGCCAAGACGGCTAGGCAAAGGAGCCACGACTTTCGCGCCGGAGCTTCCCTGTCCCTAGTTGGAGTGGCGGTGGAGTCGTCGTGGGAAACCCAGCAGACTTCCGGCTGTCGCTAGTGTCTCATTCTGAAAGAGTCCTGCCGTCGTCGCCCGGCGTCCTCATCGAAGAGGAAGACTCGGGGTCTTTCTCACGACCGGGGCAGATGCTCCGGGATGGGAAGGCCGATGCCGGACATCATCTTCGCTGGTCGCATCAAGTCCCGCCTGCTGCCGGTCCTCGACTCTCGTCGGAGTGAAAGGTATGGCTCTGCATGCTGGTTGCCTTCGCCTAGGGCTAGACGATTCTGCGGACGGAAACCGAGAAGCGTAGTGGTGTCGATTCGCTCGACCCGGATGGACAAGACTCTTGGGAACCTCGGTATTGAGCTAAGCGAACAACGAGGATCCTAAGGCATGGACTCAGCCGGACTTGCCACACTGTCCTCGCCGCCGGAATGGCCGTAGCACGCGGAGCGAGAGCCCCGTCTTGCGATGCATGGGAGATCGGGACTCTCCTGTTGCCCGGCTCGGTTTTGCCGTTATTCATGAACCCGCGAAGAGCGGGAAGCTGGCGCGTCTGCCATTGCCACATCTGCCATTGCCGTATCTGCTGTTGGAGATGTGGTATTTGACCTTGTTATGGTCATGCGGATCCTCGCGTGTCAGCTCTTGAGGTTCGATCCGTCCAAGAGTAATATCCCGGGCGCATTCTCTGCGCTATCTTGTCCGATAGAACGCGTGAGGATGGACAAAAGAAAGCAGGTTCAGCAGCCTACGGGTGTCGAGGTAGCCAGACCAAGCGAAAACTGGTGTCGATGTTGGACGCCGCGAGCAGCCTGAGCAGGGGTGCAGTATAGTACCTCACTGGTTCTGGGACAAGCTTCCAGACTCCAGACCAGAGACGAGTCCTAGAGCAATCGCAAAGGGGCAAGGGCGGTGGCTGCGTTGCTTCCGCGGCGCCTGAGCCCAACTTGCATGCTGTCGGCTGTTGCCGATGTTGCTGCTGCTTCTGCTGCGGTACCCGAGACTGGACTTGCTCTTGAGCTTGATGCTACTGCAGATGCTGGGCCTGAGAGTGCTGTAGCGGGGCTTGCGGCTGGGAAGTACTTCTTTCTGTGTGCAAGGAGCGCCGTGACTGCGCAAGCTGGTCTTGAAGTTGGAAGTGTTGCTGTTCCCCGGGAGCACTTTCTGGGTTGTACAACCAGGAGAGTTTCGGAGACGGGTACGCTGGACTGACTTGCAAAGACGGTTCAGGGGCGGTAGGAGAGACGCCTGCGCCGAGGGCTGGTTTGGGCCCACATCGATCATCCGTCGCCTTGCCTGGTACGCTAAGAGCAGCTGGATCATCCTCTATCAGCATAAATCGAGGCCATGGAGTTGGTTGGTGCTGTCGATGGGAATGATGGCTTTCTTCTTGTCATTCTAGGAGAGACTTCCGCAAGGTTGAGGGAGAACAAGACCAAAAGTCAACG
This sequence comes from Coniochaeta hoffmannii, assembly GCA_030052785.1. Taxonomy (NCBI): domain Eukaryota; kingdom Fungi; phylum Ascomycota; class Sordariomycetes; order Coniochaetales; family Coniochaetaceae; genus Coniochaeta; species Coniochaeta hoffmannii. The sequence continues at coordinate 208,595 of JANBVN010000038.1, read as the reverse complement.
GAGTTAGGAAGGTGGTGAGAGCGACTGTGACGGTCTGGACGATGGGCGCGAGAGGGCCTACTGTGTAGCAGGATGCCGGAGTCTCAGGGGCCAGTGTCGTCAACAAGGCGGGCATCCAGGATGCCGACTTCGGTCTCGGGGGGGTGGGAAATCAGCGTTGTTGGTCTGGTCGACTGGGCGCAGGATTGGTGTCGATGGTGCGATAATGTGGTCCAGTTGCCGTCTTGTCCGCGAGGCCATGGTCGAGAAGAAGGAGAAGTAGTAGAAGAAAGGGAAAGATCAAGATATCCTAAATGCCAGTGTGAGCTGGGATATCCAAGGGAAGGCGGCTGGAGCGCCTGGCTCTCGGGCAGCCTCTGTCAAATGATCAGTTCCTTCGCACAGACCGCAAAGTCCTATGTCCTCATGACAACATCAGGATGTCGCGAAACCTACCACTTGAAATGCCGTATCTGCGTAGCAGTTGCTCTACCCCTGCCCCATCTGTGCAAGCGTTAGTCCGGCCTGTGAAGTTGCCAAACCTAGTGAGCAGAATGTTAGCTACTGTCTGCGCGATGTTATGATCAAGACTGTCGGTATCTTACGAGCAAACATGCAGCACTTGGGATTTATGTTTGCCAAGAGAGCTTCGTCATCGTAGACTCCAAGCTTCGTCTGAGGCATCGAGCCGCATCGTCTCGAACGAGTGATATCGTAGCGTAGCTTGTTGTCGTCAGCCAGGGCGTAAGCGACGCCAGGTGTCCGTTCGGGCCTCGGCAGCTCTCCGGCCCAACCTAGAGGCCTGTGCACGCGTCAGTATTTGGACCACGATGGCTCAGACGGCAAGAAGAACTGCAGGGAGGTGCTTACCGTCCACTTCGTTGGCATATCAAGGAGGTCTCGCATTCCTTAGCCAAGCCAAGCGAGAGTAACCACGTGGTTCACCGTCGCCCCGGCCGCCGGAGACGGCACACTCTCTCTTGTGTTGTGGTTTGATTCTATCTTTGGTCAGATCAGACCAATTGCCGGGAACATGTGGGACATATTGCGATCTTACCTCGTCCTCCAGATCTCTAGGCAAACGCTCGTCCTTCCTCATCGATCTTCCGTTTTGCGTCGCGGTGGCAACACAGGTCTACGTGAATGTCAGTTTCGAGACCATTTTAGGTATTCCTTGGTGCCACTGGGAGCTTTCAGCTTACCTCTGGGCTGCTAATCGAACAACCCTATCCTCGGGGACGCGTATCACGCATCTTCGTTGGCCTAAAACGCAGAATTAGCGAACTGACGGGAGAGATCCTCTGCTGAAACATGTTGCTCACTTGATCCTCGACTCGGACCGCCACCACCGCTTCCCTTCCCATCAGCACAAACCTGACCGGCTAATAGAGTCTCGCGCCTCTTGCCGTTGTGGATCTTGTGCTGTCGCGCTGCTGAGCCCGCATGAGCAAATGTGAAGAAGGGGTGGCCAACGTGTCCGCGCACCTTGCCGTTCAAGCTCGTGTTTGCGTTCCGGCCTCTATCCCGCACTTCCTGGTCCAGCTTGCAGACAGGCGGGCGCCTCTGAGTCTGCCGGATGTTAGATGACTGCAGTTCACCTGGACGTCAGTAAACTCGTTACTTACGCCGCCCCTTTCAACAGCCTAGTCGTGGTGACTCTTTGAATGCGCGGAATGCCAGCTATGCACTAGTTGGTGACGTTGCGTGGCTCTTGAGGGGCAGGTTGGCTTCTACCCTTGTGTGTGGCCTCATTCGTCGGCGAGGGCTTCGCTTGTACCGGAGGGTTCACCTCCTCTCGCACATACAGATCCAGCTCCTGTAGTGGGACACGACTTTCGCAAGTTCGTGATCTTGGCCTCGCGGTGAGGGCTTCGCTTGTGGCCTCGCGGTGAGGGCTTCGCTTGTGGCCTCGTGGTGAGGGCTTTGCTTGTGGCCTCGCGGTGAGGGCTCGCTTGTGGCCTCACGGTGAGGGCTTAGCTTGACACTTCCACTCCTTGTCCTGTCTCTAGTAGAGTGGCTTAGCTCCTGTCTTTGAAGGTCGTTCAGAGTCTAAGAATTTGACCATCATTCCAGGCGCCAATTACTCACGCTTGAAAATCCTCCTGAGCGTCTAGATGGTTTGCGACGAGGAGACTAGGCTCCACGATCGAGAATGATGATCCCAAGGCAGAAAGCCTCTCGATTCCGCAGTGAACGGAGGTCACACCCATAGCAAGGCCACGACCCAAGGCCGGCATCGACCTGACGAAAACTGAGGCCGTCTGGGGTTCCGTTCGTCATCATCGGCGACGACAGGGTCTGGCTGGGGGGGACGCATTGCAGAGCCGTGTTTGCGAGATCGAGGCGAGATCCAAATGGAACGCGTTTGAATGGCCATGTCTTCCTGTGAAGTGTTTGAGACGCCCTCTTGTGCCTCTTTGCTTTGGTTGGATGATTTGAGATGGAAATCTTTTGGAACTCGTTTGAACTCGTCGCAGTGTTCCTGAACTGTTGCAGCTGTTGAGATGCATTATGTGGGAGCGCAGACTCTCCGGAGTGCGGACCTGGACTGAACCGCGTCCTCGGCGCCAAGACCTTTGGATTTGGAAATCCAAATCTCTGCCCGGGATTTTGATCCGGGGCGGGGCGCCCTCCAATCCGACCCCACTATAATTCGATCCGGCTCCGATCCGGCTTACCCGAGAAAATCACTTCCAAACCTCGAGGCCCCGACCAGACTTTAACAACAGCCGCACTACAGCTGTAACTGAAGCCAACTTCCACCTTTCAAAACCGCCCAGAGAATCAACGTCACGGACACGGCAACTCGCAACTGCGAGAAAGATAAGAAGACGGCGACGTGAAGGGCGGACGGTGGGGAGGGACGAGCGGCATGTAGGATCTTGCCGAGATCAAGGGGAGGCCAAGGTCTGGCACCGCAGCGTAGGGTCGGCTGCCTCAACCCAAACGGCCTCCCAGCAACGGGCAGGACGCCAGCCAAACAAACAAGCGACCGCCTTCCCTGTCCCGACCGCCCTGACAGCGGTGCCTCGATGTCCAGGCCTGGATCGGCCGGGGTGCCAATAGCGAGATCCTCCTCGTTGCCTCCGTGGCAACGATGACCTGGATACTACGGCACTGTAATATGGCCAGCGGTTAGTATAGTACGGTACCGGACTTTCAATAATGGTAACCCGGTTGAACATAAGAATATAACATGCTGAGAAGTAGACGTTGACCTTTGAGGGCGGATGGACGCCCAGATTGCAAGAGTACCATGCCCTGTACACGGGGCACCACCGTAGCGCTCTATGCATGTGTCTTTTCCAAGTGAAGTCGGAGTTTCATGCAGTACGTTAAGACTCAATCGACAGACGAGAAACCCATCATCAATCATCACCCAACCTGCCCTCCCTCGCATCTCGAAGACCTCACTTTCAGCCGACACGGTTAATAGGGACAGAATGTCCACGCAGCGCTACAATACGCGTTCGGCCTCGACCGGCAACGACCCCCCGGCTTCGTCCCCAGCACAGCCTCACCCGGCCCAAGCCGAAGACGGTATGCCCTTCCCGGCTGGCTCATCGTAGCAATTAGCTGATACCGGTAGATACCATCGTTGAAATCCTGAGCCACATCGCCTACAACCATCCCAACCGCCCTGCCACAGTCTTCGTCGAGTTCCACGTCGAATGGCAGGACGGAGTTCGAGAGTGGCATTACGAGGAGGTGGTGTGGAATACCAGCGAGCAGTTGGTGCTTGGCTACTGGCAAGCCCTCGGCGGCAGAGACGTCGCTCTCGGCCTGCTGCCCGGGATGAGGTTTGTGCCGGCGCGGATTGCGGAGGAAAGGGAGGCGGTGGATGAGGGTGCTGTGGAGTATCGGGTGCAGTGGGTCGGTTACCCTGATACGCTGGAGGACACGAGTTGGGAGAAGGAAGAGTTGATGGAAGAAGAGTTTGCGGAACTGGTCAACGAGTGGAAGGAAGGGAAGGAAGGGAGGGAAGGATAAAAGAATGGAGGATGGTGGTTTTGCCTGAGAATGCAACGAGCTGAGGGAGAAGACTTGGTGGCTGATGAGGGCCGCCGTGCCATCCTGTTTTGTGCCGCGACAGATTTCCGTTGTGTTGATACAAGAACTAGGTCTGCCATATTAGACGCGACGACCGCCATTGGCTTTCGTCCTTCAGATCATCTCGCCTCAGTCGTGCAACTTTGTGAATCACTGGTCACGTCACGTATGAAATCTCATCACGTTTCACGTCCAGCGGAGCCATACGGAGCGAGTCGGCCGGGGCCGCTCCTCCAACCGCACCTGTGTCGGAGGAAGAAGGCTTGGATGATGCGGCACCCCAGTTGTCGGCTTTGACTTGGTGTGTTCAAAGATGACCTATCCTGCAGGAGTAGTGAGTGTATGCGCTCATGGTATCGCCCAGTTTCCGGAAGGTCATACTTGCTGGGCGTTGGACCAGCCTACTATAAGCCAACCAAGCATTCTGCCGTTTACCCATCCGTCTTTGAAGGCCTATCCGTGTTTGAAGGCCTAGTCTAAAAGACGGTGCTTCCTAGGGTTCAAACAGGCTGTCCGTCATACATACTGACTGTCAATGCAGAGGTCCGGAAGCCCACAGCTATGCCACAACAAACCGCGGAAGTACCGATGTCTTCCCGAGGCACTGACATCCTGTCGCATATAGCACCAGCCAGTCGGGCGCTCACTTCTCATGCACCTGACGGTGGTGGTCTGTGCCTTTTATACTAGACTGAGGCTTCCCTTTCCAGCAACCCGGGGGTCCCCCCCGGGTTGAGTGGTCGACTTGGTATTAGCGACACGGAGCAAACCCCGCAGGTAGAAATTGCGGTGCGGGGTTTCGTAGCCGGGTACCCCCCTTAAGGGGGCTTGCCCGGTGAGCTTTTGGTTCGATTCCCGCATGTATCCTTGCTTTTCCCTTTTTTTTTCTTTTTGTTTTGCCTTTTCCTTTGCTTTCAAGATTGTCAGAAGAAAAATAGCTGAAGCTCAGAACCGCGCTGGAGACCTTGGACTTGGAGATTCCACTGCACCTGGGCCAACATACCGAACAGTACGACATCAGCTTCACCTGCAAGGGCCTCCGGCCAGATTGTCCCTCAGGCCTAATCGACGGATCAAACCTACCCTCGCCACTGCAATGCCCCCTCCCATTACAGCAACGCGATTACACTAACGCCAGTCATGCTGGATCGCAGCGTGTTTATGCTCAAGGTAGATTCGTTGAAATTGATTATGCCAGTTGCATCTGGCGGTTTCAAGAGAAGCAGGGATATCTCCCACAATGCTGTCAAGTCTCAAAACCCTGATCCGGAAGTGGGCACAGGCAAACTGTTCTTCGTCAACATCTGCCCGAGCGGCCTCGCGACCTGCCCATGATCATGACCGGGCTCATTCTCCAGCCGACAAACGAACCTGACTATACGACACCATAGGACTGTCAATACAACGACGTTTCAAGGTAGACTTCTATCAGCTTGGCGCTTGATTTTGTCCAATATTAGCTGTTCTCGCAGTTTGGCGTTTGCGCAACAGATCCTTACCAACCATAGGGATGTCTTATGCGCACGCCGTGCCCTCTGTCAACCAGGAAGACGCGGGAGAATCTGGAGAAAGAGAGCAGGAGCATCTCAATAAGCTGATCGCCGGCGTTATCTACGTGTCGGATACTGACCACAAGATCTGGGCTGCGGGCCCGACACGCTTGGCAAGTTGCACTTCTTTAGGATAGAATACGTCTCCGATGGCACGTTAGAAGCTGAATTTTGTACGAGGCCTCCAGTAGGACTAGCGGGTAAGGGTCAGTGATGCCCATTACGAACCGGCTCCATCCATCCCGCGGTCTTGGGATTCTAGACGGCGAGCTGGAGTAGCTACAGCCGGAATAGTTCGACACGCAGATGCTCGCCGCAGCTTCCAGGTATACCAGCATATCCATCCAGTCATCCAGTCACAATCACTGACCTTTAACTCAGCCGGTCTATACCCATCCGTCCCTGCGACCCGAGAGCCCGACCACAGCCGACATCCAGGTCAGCTCTCGGCAACGGCCCTCCATCGACTTCCCCTGTCGTCGCCCCTTCTGTTCTGTTTCCCCAACAGTCTCGGTTGGGGCTCGATCAACTGTTGGTCGTTGACTCAAAACTAAAGCGGGTCATTACAGACGAGAGGGACGGAGGTGGTGCAAAAATAGGGGCCAAGGGACGCCCGGGAACGAGTACCCCAACCTAAAGGACGAAGCCCTGGAGACGAGTTCAGGCAAACTCTGCAAAAATAGCAAGGTGCACAGCTCTTGTGATCGCCCGCCAACAGTCTCCAACTCCGGATCCGAGAGGTCTGGATCTCTTGTATTGGCGTTGCTGCTGTCTTGGGCGAGTCTCTACTAATTTCTCCTTTTCGTCTTTCTCACAGTCTCTCAGAGTATGACGGCACCGGGTATCCGGAGCACTAGAGCGTCTGTCACCGCTCTTTCTGTATGCCGCCGTCTTCTGTAACTTCCACAACTGCCGGAGTCCCGAGTGTTGTTGCACCGGCTGCCCTGGGTATCTTCTCTCAAGCGAGGCTCGGCTGCTCTATGTTGCGGGCGCAATCTCGCCGGTGAAACCTCTCGCTGTCGTAGTGCCCTGTGGCAGAAGCCAATCGTCACTGAGATCTTAGTCCTCTGGCAAGTCAAATCGACCACTAACTGTAAGTGCTCTGAGGCTTCAAATTCCAGCCGCATTCGGCCATACTCCTTCCCTGGAATACACGATTCCATGAAGACAGGAATTTCCTACTTCATCTTAAGAAGCTTGCAAGACAAGGCCGAACGTGAGGCGAGCTACTCATCTCGCTTGGCACAGCAGAGACATGTAATGCCCTGGTTGGCACTACAACCTGTCAAACCCAAACCAAGCCTCAAGACCACCGTAGTCCAGCGGGGATAACCCAAGGGGGGGATCATATCCAAGAGTGTGTATATCAATGCCAGGGGTTCTTTCCTCATGGCGCGTATCTCCAATGACCGGCGTCAGCCACAGCCACCCTCCATATCCACACACATTGGCATTTGACCCCAGCATCGCCCACAGGAGGCACTCGGCCTATACAATATCGTGGCTCGTCTCGAGGCGTGGGTTCCGAATGCCGATGTCTGTTTGCTGTGGACGTACAAATGCCGACGACCGGTACGGCAAGCTTTGGGAGAGGCTAGCTCTGTGTTGTCCAACGAAGAGCTCGGTCGTCTCGAGAATGAGGGTCAGAGAGATCTCTTTGTTTTGGTGATTAGAAGGTACGGCACCCCAAGTACGACGTCACCGTCGCTGACCTCGTCCAAATGGACGGCTGCCACCGTCCGAACGGTCACGTGTTCGTGGCGGCGTTCCCTCTCTACCCATCCTGCTAATTATCGTTACCTAGATCCTACTCGTTTCTCATGTTTGCGACCGGTTAGCGGTCAATGACTACGCTGGAAAGTTGACGTTGTGACGGTCCTATTCCTTGTTCACAACTTGGTATGCTAATCTAACTTCCTACTCTTCCTCCGCCGGAACCCGTACATCAGCCTGGCTGTAGATACAACAGTCTGGAAATAAGTTGACGGATATTGTGGTGGAGATGGGCGGGACGCTTAGGAAAGATGGGAAGGATGTACGCGGCTATCATAGTCTCTGCCAGCAATGGCGTAAAGATTATATATCTCGCTTGGTCGTCAGGCCCGGCGAGTAGAAGCTTGCCGCCGAGATTCTATGAGGGGCTTAGGGTCATATCTCACCGCCTATAGGCCCGAGCATCCAGGCCAAATGTTGGCAGTCGCTCCGCATCCTTCATCGGGCACCAGGATGTTGTCCCCTCTCCCAGTCGTCCTCACTCACGCGGCCTGACCAGGGAGCTTGTTCTTCCTCCTGGCGTGATACCTTCAGGCTCGTAATCTGTTTTGAGCTCTCCCCTCTGACGTCATCAACCACACCTTGACGTGTTGATGTCACGGTCCTTCCTTCGAACAGAGCAGAGCCACGAACCTCCATCCCACGGTTTCCGTTCTACCGGTACGGCCGCCCCAAATAATCCCAAACACACCCCACAAGCAGCATATCCATCCCATATTCGAGACCCCTCCTCTCTAAACCGGGTTGAGCTCAGACTAGCAGCTCCCCTCCAGCTGGTCTACCTCCCGGGATGAACACCGCCCACCACTTCCTTCCAACTCCCCTCCCCGTTTATTTGCTCCTCGTTTCCCAACAGTCCCGTGCTCCAGTAAGTAGCGGAGATCGACGCGGTTCAGGGAATCGTGCAACCAAACCTCGAGGGTGTGGTAACCGGCGGCGGCAGCTCCACCGTGCGCGTTCCCGACGGCAGGACTGGGCGTTCGCGGAGGCACTGCCACACAGTGTGAGCCGTCGGGAGGGAGCTACCGGAATCCCAGCCTGGAGAGTGGTGTCTAACGCGGGAGAAGGGGGGGCGACGGAGGGTGGGAACAAGAGGAAGGGATGGGGTTCTGATCTTGGGTAATGGAGCTTAAACAGGGGTTAAGTGCTGGCGTCGGGCTTGTTGGGGGGTCGCAGCGGATCCGTGCTGTTGGGCAACACCGTTGGATTGAGGGATGGTGTTCCTGTCGGGCGAGGAAATTGTACGGAGGGGAGGGGTCCATCCCCGTGGCGGATAATGAGATGTGATCAGCACAAGTATACGTCCTGACGGAGGAGGGATAATTAGGCTGAAGTGAGCGGCAAGCCAACCTATCCTGCTGGGATATTTGGTGGCATTCAAGTTCCAGCCGGGGTTGGTTCTCTTCCGCAAGCCGTGCGGGGGATCCTACCGAGGTGCAGAGGCGTTATAGGCCTAATCCACAATGCCTTGGGAAAATGTCGACGATGAAGAAGCTGAGAGCCGTGACAGAAGGACCCGTTGTTGACTCTCTCAGTGCCAAAGTCGGGAAGTGATTGCGACTCCGGGGTGTCTTCTGCGGTTGACGGGGTGGGTGCTCAGCTTATGGCAGATGACGAGACATCCGCCCTACGTGGAATGCAAATAGATTCGCGCTAAGAGATACGATTAACCGGGCATGCCGTCACACTCCGGGCACTCAAGCTGCAAGTCCTCAAATTCCCAAGTCAGGAACCCCTCATGATGTACAGTACCTACCGGCATCCCACTACCTCAATGTCTTCCCATCCGCAGCCGAGCACCCATACGGGCAACACCACCCACGACCATCCCTGCGAGCCGGTATGTGTCCACTCCCTTCCTGCATACTATCCCCAAGTCCTACCAATATCACAATCCATTCTCCCCCTTTTTTAAATGTGCCTGTGTGTGTTGGTGCATGGATCAGCTTAATTGCAGAGTATATCTCGGCGTGCCTGACGATAGGCCAAGGATGTCACGGATCAAATCTGTCGCTATCGGTACTCGCAGCTTGGCTTGGGAGTGCTGCGGTCATGCCGTGTCATTTTCAAATGTCTGGCTGACAGTGACTGGCGAAGTACGTGCACAGTCGCGCGCTGCTGGCCGGCGGAGACGGGAGCGGTCTCGTTGTCCATCTTTCTGGTATACTTGGGCTTGGCGAGCGACCATTGATCCGCACTACGACGTGGATGGGTGCCGAGCACAGAGAGCCTGTCTCTTATAGATGAGGACCTGGATTCCCATGATAGAACACGTAGTTTTCTTCTTTGGTTCGAGTTTTGGTTACGCCCAGTCCTATGGAAGCTGAGTGGAAACGGCATTCAGACACCGCCCGCCGCAGACAGAACTAGACAGAGAGGGCTGTTCGGATGCTCGGCATCATGACAAGTCCCGCACTCGAGTCGTCGGCAATCAACTGGAACTAATATCCGTACTCTAACGGCACAAGGCCTCGACGTAGCTTCAGGGACAAGTAATATAGGGGACCATGGCCGTAGGGATAGAAACACCTTTAACATCGCGCTATAGGGCTTGATCCGTGTAGGAGTTTTAGGTACAGAAGAACAGTCCGAGGTCCCATACGACAAGAATGCTAGCACCTAATATATGTCTTCCTCGGACTCGAGATCCTCTCGTTCCCATCCACATCTCTGTCGTTCGCCTTCGCAAAAGAAGCGTGGCTAACCCGGGACCGCCTGACCCTCTAACTACGGCCAGGTAATTCTGAGCCTACCTCGTCCGCGCTCGGCAACGGGCGCCCTCGTCTCTTGAATATCAGCAGAGACGAGGTCACGGGAGAAGAAGCTGTGTGACCATACAGGTTGCAGTATATCACCTGAAAGCGCCAACGCTAGGGCCGGGCTCGGCCTCGAGGGAGCTAAGCCCGGAGCTTTCCGGCGTCTCGGTATTTTGGCGAGGTACACCGTCACGGACCCGGTAGCCACCCCGACCGCCGAGTGCGCGAGGCTTCTATAGTCTTGTTCGATACGTCTCAAGTGCAGCAGGCTGAGCAGGCGGAGGAGGCACAAGACTGTCATAGAAGGCTTAACGGAAGCCGTACGGCGCGAAGTCTCCCGCCTCACCCAGTCGGTTGATTAGGAAGGCTCGTGCCTTTGCCTCGTACTCCTCCGCCTAACTCGATAACGAGGCATCGATTCTCGACCTGACGCCGCAGCGTCTCTGGGCCGATCAGCCCGTCAAGGCCAAGCCTATCAAGATTCGGCCCGGCTCAGGCCAGCGTCGGTTCTCGCGGGGGAATAAAATCTTCGGGGAACGTGGCTCCCCCGGGAGTGTTACAGCCCGTTGTTTGATAGCCTCGTGGGTACCGAGGTTCGCGCTGTGCGAGGACGCTGGCATAATGGTGATCAGCGGACCCATCTTGGAACACGGACCAAGGCGTCGAGGGGTTCGCGCGAGTGTTTGGGTGTAAAACCCGCACGCGTAATGAAAGTGAACGTACGGTGAGAGCTTCGGCGCAGACGGTGGTTGCCCCGTTGACTTGGTTTCCGCGTGCCAACCGGATTACCGGCAATGAATGCTGACGGTTGTGTGGTGATGTAGGCCTGGTTGGCAGACGACTGCGTAAAGGAAAAAGCCCTGGGTGGGCGGGGTCCTTTCCGGAGAGAGTATTAAGATCTGAAACAGAAAGAGACGAGGTCGCACACTCACAGTAGCTCCGTCTTGGTTTCTCTCCCCAGGACCAGCGTCTCGGCGTCCCATCGCAGGGCGAAGATCACCGTGAAGACGAGGGCAATCCGACGTGCTAGCTGGGCGAGGACTAGAGGTTGCGCTTGAGGATGGTTGATAGCGGCGAGCGGGCTGGAGGTGCTTACTGTATAGTCGCCCTTCAACCTGTAATAATGTGTAAGCCGACCTAGGCGTGTGCTGGTTTCGAGTTGAGGTCACGGCTTTGAGCTTCTAGCATAGTTGAGAATCGTGAGTGTATCAATGGCTCGAACGACGGGACTTGTCGATCGAAACGACGAGGGGGATTTTATTTCAGTGGGATGCAGTTGTGTGTCTTCACGAGGTCGAAGGCCCTTGGAATGTGACGAGACATGACGTCACCCACCCTCACCTGGAGCCGCCTGACTCATCGAGCTCACCCTGCCTTTCTGGCAGGCAACTGCAGGACAGCTGCCAGCTGTAGGACTGCAACAGCCAACAGCAGCACAGCAATAGCGAGCATGCCTGTTGGGAAAAAAAAAAAAAAAATAATGGAAAGACGCAGATGAGATTCTGCCTGCTAGTACAAACACCGACCGGTAGAATATCTGTACCACTTGCATGCATGTCTTTGAATCTCAGTTTGCAGCCGGTGTGGCTTGTCTGGCTGGAAACCAACCCGTCACATTGGCGTCACGATCATCACCAGCTCGGCCGGAACAGTCAGCAATGCCGTGGAGCGTTTCACAACAAAGCGGCCAGCTCGCATCACAGCCCGGGCCTCGACGCCGTTGCCCGCATTCTGTAGAGTACAGCCACAAGGTGCGCGGACAAAGCTGCCAGGGCCCGTCTAGTAACGCCCGCCTCGTCGGCTGCTGGCCTTTCCCCGACGAAATATCGTCAATCGTCATCCCGGACCTTGAACTCGCGGATACTCTGCTCTGCCCGCCTCGCCGGTTACTCTTCAATCAAGCAGCCTAGCCGTTCCTGCTCCTTGACTTTCCCTGCGACTTTCCCGGCGTCACCGAAGGCATGCCTGTCCTCCATCTCGTAGCGAACTCCTCAGACATTCCCAAGCGTTGTGCTTTTTACCTCTATCAAGCCTGAACAGCGACCATCCGGTAGCCACTGTGTTACAAAGCCGAGCCACCGTATGCATAATACTGCCATCACGGCAAAACTATCCTCCACGCTCACATTGCCAGCCAGGCATTTTTCCCTCCCCCCAGAGAGTTCAGCACTCCAAGCTCGTCTTTGCCAATCGCCTGGATCTCTTCCAACTGCATCAAGCACTTCGTCAGGTTCTCGGTCCCGGGCCAGGGCAGCCTGGCGTAAGCATACATTTTCAGTGCTTGGGCCGCGATCGGCAAGCCGGGCCTTGCTGTCCTCGCCAATTATGGAACATCCCATTGCGAAGCTGGGCGGGGGCTGTGCAGGGCTCCAGAGAGCTTCTCCGTCTTACATCGGAGATGATGGCTCGGTAGTGGCTGACCGGCGTCTGCATATAGCCCGTTTGCCACCGTGCCGATCAACCCCTGTCATGTCGCCCCGTCTATTAAGACTGCCCTGCATGTGTGACCCAAGACTCTCGTGCGGTCGGTTGACTGGTGGCGAAGGGCGAGTAATGACTGCTGCCAGATCTCACTCCCGTCGTCGTTAGGGTTGGCGTCAGTATTGGACTGATGTTGCGGTTGGCATAAATTGAACCAAGAGGACTGTCGCTAGCCGTCGCCCAATGCTTGTGCCAGCGCTTGGCAAGAGATACTTTCAGGCGTTGTGCTACTTTTGAGCCTTCGCTGCAGAAGTGGTCACCGTGCTGGAGTAGAGGTTAAGACTATGATGGGCGCCAATGCAACACGGGCATGGCGACAACGGCCGCTGTCGTGGAGATGCGATAGCTGTCTCTGCATTCGAATCAACAACTTGGCAGACTATGCGAGAGCATCGAAAGCCAGAGCGGCTCAGACACAGACGCTGACTCGGATCGTCAACTTATCCGGAGCTGGCTGTCGGGCGGTCCATTGCCACCGCACGCTATGCTATAGGTCGACTCTCTCTCTTATGCTGCTAGCCTTAGTCTCGGAGCTCAATCTAGTTGGGATTTAGGAGCTGAGATGCGTGCGCCACCGGATGTACTGTACCTCCACTGCCGCCCCTCACGTCCCACCTAAGGTAAACTGACCAATCAGCCACCACAAGCTAATACCATGGGCGAGCTATGAGCTGCCGCTAACAACCTTGGGGCGTAAATTCCCTGATCGTCAGCGAATGTCTGTTTACTAAAGCTCACGTTGGCGCGGAGGAGCAATATCGATGCATGTCACCCGTGACCTCAGTGTATCCGGGGCCAGACACACCACCACCAGCAGAACCACCGCGGATAAGAAAGTTCGATGTTATCAGCTCGAGATTTTAGAGTCTTGTATCAGAGAGTGAGCTTTATAGAACAGTGTAACTTCCGCCTTCCTAACCGGCGGAATTATGGTTCAAGAGCACGGGGTTAGTGCTCGCCGCCGAAACACTGTTTCGGTAGCACTACCGACTCACCAAGTGGTACAAGCCAAAGCAAAGCCCACCATTACATAGCAGACCATAGCAGACCAAGGAATACGGTAGGTCGAAGATTGCGACGGTAGACCGAGGAGCAGTAACGAGATCGAGTCATGTCGGTGCGGAGCCTACGCTTCCCACCAAAGCCGACGGCAATAGCGACTTTCAGTCCCTCGCCCGCTGCAAGGCTGCTTCTTCTCCCATGTAGCCTCTTTGAATAGTGACATTTAGTCTTCCGGTCGGGTACAAGTCATGGCCGCCATGATCGGCGGTACCCATTGAGCCACCCTCCCGTCCGGGTCGACCCCGTATATGGCGGCGTCATTTTTAAGCCTTGGTAAAACCTCTGATAGCCTAGCGCCTGGACGCAGCCCAAAAGACAAAAAGAAGTATCGGGGTATCAATCCGTACGGGACAGTCCGGCTCGGTGTAGAAAGGTTGATTTTGACGGGCAGTCGAATGAGGTTGAACCGTATGAACTGCAATGTGGTGAAATCATTGGTCCGTCGTGTGTTGAACCGCTTGTCTTTGGCCTTGCTTTTAGTACCCTCGGCTGTCCCGGCCTCAAAGTCGGCGGCCTCAATGCCTAGTGGTCCGGCAATTATTCATTATCATGCCCTATGCGACGTCTTCGTTCCCGTCTGAGAGGACCGCGCCGTGGCCTGACTGTCAGCATACGGAAGCTCACAATGTGGATGCGGTGGGGGCGGTCCGATCAGAGTCGGATGTCCGGGCCATGCCGCCAGGCGGCACAACCTATGTGTTGGTTAAGAGGTCAGCATTATACCGTTGAGAGCTGGGACAACTATCCCTAAATGCAATCCCTGAAATCCCTGGCTTTCTTCGGTTCTATACAGGCTCGCAAAGCTTTTCCTCTTTGCACCTGCTCTTTTGAGGACATTGATGGGCCTCGGCCTTTCGACTTCGACAGCACAGTGCTTGGACGGAGCCTAAAGGACAAAAGATTCACGGGTCTCAATATGCAGGGAAAGTCCTATGCTGTGTAGAGTGCTGAGAAACTTGACAGCATAGGTGAGTGAGTCAGAAGCTTTTGAACGATCAGCAATATTTGATCCAATCTGTCAATCCCGTCGCTCTCGCACCTCGGAACGGCAAAACTTCAGCCGTGTGACTGACTGTGCTGGCACGCCGGCGGACTTTATCGATCACTTCAAGCGACTGCTGTACTAACAATCAAAGGGGTGATAGCTTAGTGGTAGAGCGCGTCGCCATGTAACACCTCCGGACCCACCTGGGAACAAAGGGCCCTACCCGCCCAGCTGGGCAACCCGGGCAAATGGTATGTACAGCGGCGAGACCTAGGTTCGATTCCTAGTCAACCCATGTTTCCTTCTCTTTTGCTTCTTTTTTCGATCGACATGTGTATGCCCCACTCTATCATTCCCTGCCTCCACGTCTTAGCCCTCTTCCATGTTCTTCCGCTCTTCAACTCGCTGTGCAATGTCAACCGTGGAGCTGCCAGCGGGTTGTGTGATGTTCCAACATGCTTCTTTTCTCGTTGGCTCATAATCGCGGTAAAACCGCGACTGTAAGACAATGGTATGGGCGGGACCGAGGAGCTCCTACGCCTTGTGGGAGTACCGCTGGCCATCCGTAGGCCTGTGAATGTGCCTCTAGGCTGATGAGAATTGAAGTACCTCTCCAATGGCCTGATCAGTCCCATGTTTCTCCCTCCTCAGCGGCTCTTGTGTCTTTCCCGTACAGCCGCCCGACCCTTGGACCCGCGGCAGCGGAACTATCCCCCATCTCCATCAGAACCACCACCACATTCCGAGACGCCAACGTCCGCAACGAGTGTACCTTTGAACTAGACCAGCAAGGCGACCTAATCGTCCTATAACGCTTGTCTCCAATCTATGACATCCCTAGTAGAAACTCATTTGGTTGTCAGCACAGAGCTTATCATGCACTCTTTGAATCAACAATCCCGTGCCCCAACTTGGCGAACGTTTCCTACGCCTCCAGGCAGCCTATGGCACCGAGCATTTCCTTATGCACCTGCACCAGCTTATCTTGAACTGGGCTTCTTTCAATCTCCCATGGCAGATTACACATCTGCACCAGGGATGCACCTGTAGATTCTCACTACCGCCGCAGGCAAGCGCCAACACAAAGTGACACGCCGGTGAGTCTTCTGCATGCTGTCGCTTCCAAGATCAAAACTCTGCCTGCTTGGCGCCTCGTCGTAGCTCAAACGCCTCGACAAGACCGAACCCTTGAGCGCAGCCATTCTCACCATATTCGAAACTACCGTCGCCGCAACACTCACACAAGGGCGGGTGGTTGCTATGGCCACGTTCAAATTCTCCGAATTCACAACCTTACTGTCTACACGGATACCCGGTCTCGCTCCCCTCCTCGCCGCGTCCCCAACCCTCCCAACCCCGGCTCTCAGACCCCCGCCCTAGTGATCTTTCATTTCTTGCTCTTGGTTTCTCCGCCTATCGGTACACAAGTTCTGCCGCGCTGTTGATCCGGTTCTCTATACGCCGCCTTGTTGCGTTCCTTCGTCTGTCATGGCGTGCCCTTAATATGGCCCGTTGCGTCCTAGCTATTGACTCCCCGTGGTAGCGACCGGTGAGGAGCCTCATAGCTTCAGCCTCAAGCTGCGACGCAGCTATGCCGAGGGGGATGCTGAGTGGAGCACCTGCGGTATGCTCTGGCCCGCTGGTCGGCCTTGGGAATGCCTAGTGGTGCAAGATGGGCTCTGGCGTGCTGCGTGGCCGGGGGACGCATGGCTTGTTTCAGTCCGCCAGAGTTGAAACGCATCCGCGGCCGTCTTTACGACGTTTGGGATTCTGAGGAGGCGTGGTAGATGGGTATGGGGGAAGTAAGTTGGATGTCTCGATTTTACATATTTGCTGTCTTCCCTTGCCAACGTTCGTGCCGGGAAGCTGTGGCCTCTTGTTGTCTTGTCTCGTGAGCCATAGCTTTGGGTGTTGGCTTCGACACTCTGTTACTAACTTTCGCTGGGAGTTACGTCAAAAGCCGTTTGGTAACTGGGTTAAGTTCAATGCCGTTTCAACACGCCCTCTCGATATGCTACGCGATGCTGTTTTCGACCGTCCGATCACCCTCTGATACCCTCCTACATGTCCATCCTCCCTCTGTCTTCTCCGACGTCTTTCCAGGCTGCCGTCATCGCTACCTTGGTCCAGTAGCATTACAAATCCACAAACCGTCTCTCAGTTCTCTTCCACGGCAAAGTAGGATCCAAGCTCGTGGGGCCACTGCTTCACAACGAACCTCCTTCATCGATTGCTTGACCCCCTGCAGCCTGCAGCCCGGAAAATAGGCATACTTTACACAGATCTGTCCAGTGCTCGCGCGGTCTACGTTGTGAGCTCCAGCGTTTTTGGTTCTTTGATTAGATTGTCCGAGAAGGCGGTAGCAGAGGCCGCTGGTCATGGTATGGCATGAACCTCTGGGTTAGAGTTCTACGGGTCCCTGATCCTCGCCGTCACTGCCTAGCCACAGAGTCTTCTACGTCATCAGAGCCATTCCTTCCGGACCGACAGGCTAGCTGTCAAGCTAGCCCATTCCACGGCGCGCTTTCTCAGCTCTTCCTCCCCAAGCCGTGCGTACTCTCTGAGCCGTCCTTCCTTTCCGGGCCGTCCGTCCTCTCGGCCGTGGCCAGACAGCTCGCCTGCAACAGACTACTAGCACATTACCCACGCCGGGCTCTTGGAATCGATACTTCAAATGGCCGTGTCGCCATATAATAATAGCGATGTCCTAGGACGCTGGCGCGGAATCCGTACACATGCATCTTGCCTCTGCCCCTCGAGATTGCAGCCACCCTGAACTCATCCAATGGTCCGCGGTATTTCACTGCCTTAGCACGCCACTACGAGGCGTGAGCCCTACTGCTATACGACGGATGTCGTGCGCCCCTATTATCTGTGCCACTACGGCCGACGGTGCTACTATAGCCTCTTCCTCATTCTCGGCTTTCGGCTGGACATGTAAATGTGTAGCATGGTACTGCTAGGGGGGCGGAGTCGTGTATCCTTTGATGTTGACAGATAAAAAGCTGTTGAGCCCGTTTGAGAATCTTGGATAATCAACGTGTGAATATAATGACATGCTTAGTTGGATTGTCTTTAGCAAGAAACTATGGTGTTGCGTGACGACAAGTCGATGTGAGAAGTCATTGCATCGGAGGAGGCCTACATCTATCCTTCTTACCAAGTTTCAATGGTCTCTTTTGTCATTTTACGTTTAAGCAACTACTTCGGGTCTTACCCCATCAGCTATGTCAAAGGCATGAGTTGAGTGAATAGCCGAAACCTTCACTACTATGATTCTTTTGGGCGACAAAAAGCCATCTTTCAGAGAGATGCCGAACGGCAGGCTAAAGCGAATATCTCCAAACTCTTTCTAGCGCGATTTATCAACAAAGCGCGCGTCATGGAATGTGGTCGACCCCATCCACGAGCTTCGACATTCCATCTCGCACCCTCAGTTTCTCTGTCGCAAGTCTATAATATCCAGAGGAAGCCTCACCTACTGCCAGAGCTGACCCTGGATACGGATCATCGACCGAGCCATCACCACAACCACCACCACGGCGGATTCATCCACCGACACTGCCTCTCCAGACGCCCTTACCGCATTGACGGCAACCCACAGCATCTTGAACGCCATCTTCCATTTTGTCTAAAAGCTTGACGGCCACCCATGCCGGTAACCTAGGCGGCTATTCTTCCCTGTCGTTGAAGAAACTGCTCGGAGACTCCGACTCTAACATCATCCGTGAC
This sequence comes from Coniochaeta hoffmannii, assembly GCA_030052785.1. Classification (NCBI taxonomy): domain Eukaryota; kingdom Fungi; phylum Ascomycota; class Sordariomycetes; order Coniochaetales; family Coniochaetaceae; genus Coniochaeta; species Coniochaeta hoffmannii. The sequence goes on along the minus strand of JANBVN010000038.1, from coordinate 190,227 downwards.
ATAGCCGGGCGTCTGGAGCTTGATTTTCGCACCGGCAACAATGCGCCAGGCCAAGTCAGTCACAAGTCTAGAAGCTCGACTCATGACGCACTTCTGTCCTCCCCACGAGCCATATTCTCTTGTGGGGAGCCGTATATCATCAACCGCCTACTACAGGCTGCCCAGGATTTAACGACGCAGAACTGGAACCTGTGCGCAGACGCATACAACATATTGCGGTACGGCGGCAAACTGTGGAAGGTGTTTGCCAATTGACCCGTGCCCGAACACGTTATGTATGCGACATTCCCCTTTCATATCCTATCGTATTCAAATTGTCCCACTAACCATCAGCCTCGCCCATAGTGAAGATGGGCCCCCAAGCAGACATCAGCAGCTTTCTGCGCAAGGGCATTGGCAAGATAGGGTTCGGCCGTCGCAGACACGGGGTTATCGCCGTGAGGTCAGCATGCGAGGATGTGCTTGGCTGCCTTATCATCACCCAACCCTGTGGTAGTTACGCGGGAGCGACCGACCGCGACACGAGCATGCATCTCAGTGAACTGGATGCCTTGTCGCTGCTCTTCGCTCAGCAAATCCAAGACAAGGAGGCTTCATCCTCTGTTGCGACCGTAGGTCTTGATAGCCCGTGGCAGTGAGACGTATCCTACCTGACAAGAACCACTCTAGGCTGTCATCATCAACCTCGTCCCGGCTTCAATCCGCGTCGAGCAAGCTGTCCCCGACGCCGGCAAGCCCTCAATGCGCGTTGCCCTTCCCGACGAGAAAACCCACGGCCACGGTCTCGACGGCTACGACCACCTGCGGGGTCAACATGCCAACCACTTCACGTTGTGCTAGGCCGTTGTCGGGAAATTGGTTGGCTTTACTTCACCACGAGCCCTTCACATCCTGTTCCCTCTCACTCTGCAGTCCGTAGTGCGGAGGAGGCGCCGCAGCAACAGCAAGAAGAAGAGATCACCGACAATACCAACAACAGCGAAGACCAGCGAGACCCGCGGGAGATTTTCTCCAAGCGAGCCCACCGCGTCACCGTAGACCCGCCGACGAAGCTAAAAGGGCAGTCGGTGCTAAAGGACTGCGCAACCATCGTGCAGCCCAGCAGCCGTTGCGGAGCCAGGTGGCCTTGCTGAGTTCAACAGCAAGAGGGCTGTGGTAATCTCGGCAACTCTCAAGGGCGGTGGCAGCAGGATAGGCTTAGGTTATACAGTTTTCCCTCAAATCCATAGGTGATATGATATGTTTTGTAAGTAATCCCGAAGTGACCCTAATAAGTCACTCCATGCGAACGGCCCGTGCGTCTGGATGATTTACTCATGCGTTGTTGAATGACAAGTCATTTTTCCAAGTCAAAACTAAAACACCAACCGCGGTCATCTCGGTCGGCACTTGTGATCCGCCCGCAGCCTCCCGTGTAACATCCTTACATTATTTCACGTCTGATAAAGTCAACTGAATACGAGGGACCGCGAATCCTCCGTAGAAACTAGCAATCGTCTCGTGTCTTCTAGCCAAAGATGGCCGACCCGGAGAAAATCGTCAACAAACCGAGCACTAGCCGCTCTTAGATCCCCAACGACGCGTTATCCTCCCATCTTCCTCGCTGCGACGGTACACATCAGCCGTTCGAGGTATTCAAGATCACCAAGGAGCTGGATATGCTCGACAAGGTGCTTCCCGTGTTGGAAGGCCCGTCGAAGACCATCGAGCGCCTAGCGAAAGCTAAGACCCCGGCCACGGCCACGGTCAAGTCCGGTAGGTTTCGTTGTCTCCGCCCTAAAGCTCTATTCGCAGTTTCCCTTCAGTTGAATCTTATCCTTGGCCGTCCTTGAAATCGTCGCTAACTCTTCGTGTACGTAAACAACAGAGCGCTTCAAGCTGGACAATAAGAACTTCCACACCGCGTGTCGTGTAGGACCGGCCGGATCCATTATCGAACGCGGCACGCTGCATCACCAGATGACTATGTCCCAGGCTGTGGGAGCCCGCTTCGTCCGCTGTCCTTACCGCTCTATCATCGGGCTCGCCGCGTACGGCATGAGCCTCGCGGCTGGAGTGGCCGTTTCCACGGCTGGCGAGAAGCAACACGATAGCCGGCGTGACGGCGCAGACCACGTCAAGGCTGGTACTCAGTCGAGCAGCGGTCCTAGTACAGTTGCCGAATCAAAAGCGACGAAGTAGGGTGGGAGCAGAGTATGCTAGATGTCGTCACCCGGCGTAAAGGTACGTCACAAAGTCGGGTTGCGCACTTGCACTGCGAGGCCGAAAGCTAAGTGCAGGTGGGACGGATGAATAGGGAAAGGGAACCCGTAACATAAGATTGCTCCTGGCAATGGATTGCTCCGGATGAGACGGTGCGATACCCGGCAAAGAACTTAGCATTCCCCGCATCTCCAGCTATCGGTTTCCCGACATGTCATGCCATCAGGCCCTCGGCATGCAGCTCAAACAGGATGCTCTCTCTTGCGCTTTGATCACCTTGTCCCTCACTTACTTGACAGCATTAGCAGTATTTGCAGAATAGACCTACCGTTTTCCCCATCCCTAACATGAAGTGGCCAGGCTCTCGGATCCCCCATTTTAAGGTCATGTTACATGATGACGATAGCTCCATCCAAACACGATAGACGTATTTCCGGACGGCAATATGACCGGAACTCACCCACGTCGAGGAAGGAAGGCACCATAGCTGGGATATGTCTTTTAACACAACAGCATCACCATGAAAGCTGGTGTGTGCACTTGGCTATTCTAACCGCGTGTTAAAGCCGACGTTAGTACGTCTTCGCCGTCTCGGTACCGCTATCAATCAATATTCGGAATATTACTGCTCGACAAGTTAACAGACACGTTTCCATAATCACAAAATACGATTTTCTTCTTCAAGCAGCGACAGACCACGAAGGATATTCCCATCGCGGCATACTATATATCCCCATTCTTTGTACACGCATTGGCAATGACTAACGGAACGCTTTCGCGTGCGGTCGTGCCTCGCCCAGCAAGCCTTCCCGTACAAGTATCAGTTACAAATTCAGTTGTTAGAGTGAGCAATCTCGTCACGATGGCGGATAGTACGGCTACACGGCAGCCAAGTCCGGCTGAGGCGCGCCCAGCTTTTCGAAATTTGGGAGGGACCTTCGGGTGTGCTTTACAGTTTCCAATGCCCTGGACTCGGGCAGCGAGTTCTCTAACAAAGCCACGATCATTAAGTAGGCCTAAGCCAGACACATACATGGTCGGGCCCACAGCACCCGCTGACGTAGATCAAACCTCTATCGAAATAAAGTATACCCAGCGATGTACCATTAGCTGACCTGTCCATCGCGAGGCTGTCGGGAGAAAGCGACGAAAAAGCAACAAAAAGCCAATAATTCACAGCCCTTTCTCGAGCGACGGTACATTCAGCCCTTATCCTGTCCCCCCGTTTCTTCTACTAACGGCATTCCTGCAACTCTGCAGGTTATGATCTCCAGATTCCTGGGTTGATGGTGGCAGGCATGGGGAGACCACACGCAACGAAGAGCGCCGCCACCTAGGTAAACACACCACATGAGGTTGCATCCTACTACTTCCACGAGATGGGCCAGTCGATGAGACCTGATTGAATACCGGGAACAGCCCGCCGCGACCAGTGCAGCATTCTGGCCACCTCTACCTCGGCCTTGGCCGCAGGTGGCGAGCTGTCGCAAACAGTAGTCTTGCCGATGGTCGACTCGGCCACTGCCAGTATTCAGTAGATGTTCCCAAGGTTCAGAGGCGCCAGGACGGTGTTGTAAAGATTGCCTCTGGCTAAGGACAATGCAGTCGTGATATGGGCCGTAGGTCCGTTCCCGGTGCTCCGCGTATGTCGCGAAAGACGACAGGAATCCCGTCGTGGGCCAAGAAGCAGCAAAGGCGGACACGAGACAGATGACTGCCGTCCCTCTTATAGACTTGTTGGTATCTGGGGAGGCCACGTCTTCTGTAGAGATCTCCTTGGACGTGGATGCTGCGTGGGACTGGGCTTGGTCGGTCTGCTTTCCCTACTGCTCTATTCGCCCCTCTGACCGCTATGACGTCTCTTCCTATGCTTGCTGCCATCCCTCGTGTTGTGGTGGCGACCATATCTGATGCTGTTCAACCTCACGTGCTAGCTCCTGTCCTAGCTGGTGTTCCTGTAGTTTCCCTTCTGCTGTCTATCCGGCTGTTCTTCTTGTCAACCCTGCTCCTCTCCCTTGAAGTGCCATTCCTGCCCCAGCCGTCCAAGTATCCCACCCTCGGACAGGACAGGAGTCTCTTAACGGAATGTCGTCTTCCTCCACTTGGATCGGCTTCTCTCGTCGTTATCCTTGGCCGCTGCACGCACCAACAACCCAACATCCTCTTGGATAGGCGGGGTTGCCTGCTGGCTCACTGCCCTTGAATGAATTCCCCACAAACTCTTCGAGCTCATCATCAGGGTTGATAGATAACATAGGGGGGGAGAGGTTGTCTGGCCGCACATCATGGGAGGGACTCGAGTCGTGGTGGATGGAAAATGGTGTGCGCCGGCCCTTCTCCATCCCATAGTCGCTGAGTTGGTATATGTCCTCGGCACCCCAGGACAAAGGGGTCATGCGCAGCAGCCGACAATGCCCGCATGTCTGCTGGTGCGGTGACTGGGACATCTGAGGAAACTTCTCTGTGGAAACCCGAAACTGCATAGGGAAACCCATTTTCGGGCGCATCAAGTGGGAAATGCAACATCAATCGACTGACAGGGGGAAGGAAGCCGGGTCCGGAGGATTTGATGGCGGCATATGGAGCGGAAGGAGTTGGAGCGCCGTGAATGCAATTGACCAACATAGCTGAACAGGGTATCCTACCATAGGAAGGAGCCTGCAGCACGTTGCTAGAACTATTAACCTCTACCTCGGTGGCGCGAGTTCAACGAGTCAAGAACATAGCCTGCTAGATACACCCGCTTCTGCCTGCTCCACCTCGTGCTAGCCATCACTTCCAATAAGCCGCTGAAAAGATCGACACGAAGCCCGGGTTCTCGGACTGTCTTACGACGTAGGAAGAGCTCCACACGTCGGCAACCTTAAGCTGGATCATAGGACCTCGGAGATGGAGCCAAGAATGCTCTGAAGGAGAGGGGGTGGATCGTCGCAGTACGAGAGAATTTCGGGGATGGGACGGTGGTTCTCGTCAGGGTGGTGATAGGGTGTGGCCTCGATGAAGCCCTGGAGGGGGTTTGTCATTGGACTGTGAGAAGTCGTGTGCATACCGTGCCTGATATCCTCTGGACTGTGTCCCAAGGTAGAATGACGTTGGATCGTACTGTTCAAGATCTTCCTCACGAGGTAGGATAGAGGACGTTTCCCCTTCAGGCCCATATGGGCGACCGGGAACTTCTTGCAGACCTGTCGGGCGCCATCCTGAGAGATAATGTTCACCGGGAACTGATTGTCCACCGCAGGCGTGGAGATGGACCGTCGCTGATTCCGGAGTCTGGGTGGAGATGGTCCAGCCCTGGCGCTGCCGTTTGCGAATCGTCTGTTGTCTTGTGTCTTGGCATCCGAATAGACACCGAAGATGGACTGACCTCTTGCTAGCCCTCGGGTCGAACTCTTCCAGTCCCCTGACAGTGTGACCGGCTAAAGTGAAATATGTGTGCACTGCAGACCGATAACAACGACCTACCCGCGGAAACCGGGCGTGGTGGAACTGGACGCGGTAATGCCGGTGCCCATATCCTTCCACAACCCCCAACTGTCTCCCCTGCCGTGCACCTCGCCTCCCACACGTCCCACGCGCGTTCTCCCATCCAATCCTTACACGTTGACCCGTCAGACTCCCTGGCGTAACCTCTTAGACCCTAAGGTAATCAGAACACCCTGGCCCTTATTCCCCCCCTTCCTAGCCACCGAATCGCCTCCGACCTCCCCTCACACCACGTCGCCAGGTCCTCAACCCTCCCAAGCCGTCCGTCTCCTCCCTTGTCGTCGTGAGCTGACTGAAGCTGGTCACCAGGCTGTTACTGAAGCTTCCCAGCTAAGCTCCCTTGTCTGGATGGAGGTGGTGCGCGGGGCGACGGGTGGCGGCGACACGGCTCGGAAGGCAGCTGGGGCGGCGTCTGCTGTTGCGAGGGGGGCAGGTCTGGGTAGCTGCTGAAGGCGGATGTTAGCGGGTGTCAGGCTGACTCGGGATCTAGAACCAAGCGCACGATTACCTGTATATGGGCCGCTCTGTCCTACGAGTCCCGAGACAGGCGTGCTGGCTCCTTCGCACCGCTTGACCTTGTCCCTGAGGGCACTAGCGGGCTTGGCGCGGACCGTGACGCTGAACCGCGGACTGTGGCCGCAGCCGATATGTCGGGCAAGCTCTGAGAGGAGCTGGCCGTGTCGGGTCTCCTGTCCTTTGTGCCCCGGCGGCGGCGTGGGATGGCGGTGGAGAGAACAGGGCCCTGGCATCGATGGGCAAATGTTGCGGCGAACCAGACAATGCGTCACATTCCTTGTCAAACGCGTTCCCGGCGATCCTGCGTCTGGCGTCCCTCGCGTGGGTCGGCATCGGGGTGCCCGCATCTGTGCAATGCCATCCTGTCTCGCCGAAATCATTAGTCGTCTGGACCACGTGTGCCTGGCAAGCTGGAGGTGCAACTCGGTCGATTGTTAGAGATGGCAACTCACATCCGGCATGTTTGCGGGGAAGCCTGGATGACCTGGCTCCCAATGGTGCGCCTCATCTTGGCCAGTCGCGCTGCTGTACTCCGGCAACTCGTCGTTGACAACCAGATTCAGCTCCGCCATCGCAGAAACCGGCTCCAAGCGGCATTTCCGCGGTATGCTGGACAACCACGTCACCAGGCTCCCCCGCGCCCACCCGGAGCCCGCAGCTGCGCCGTCCCACGATACAGAGCCTGACAATGCCACCCTGTCCCCGCCCGACCGCCTGTCGCAGTGCAGCTTCCTGCCCTCCCGCTTGAGCCGCGCATCGTTGGAGCCGCCAAGCTCTCGACGCAGCTGCCGTAATTGTCTTGGCAGTGTTTCCCGGGGTCGGGCAGCAGCAGATGCGTCTTGAGGTGCCGGTCCCGGTTCCAAGCGGCTTCCCGTCCAAATCTTCCCGGGTGCGGGAGACCGATGTGCAAACACTTCCGAGCTTCTGAGGTTCCTGGCACTGCCAACCTTTCCGCGTCGTTTCCATCCGTCGCAAAAACGAACACGGCTCGTGCTATCTCTCCGAGTTAGGATCTAGCGTTCTGTCCTTTTCTGGCTTTCCTGATTTTTGCCAAGATGGCAGCACACCACATCTTCCGGCTCCCTTCCCTGTTTGGGCTTCCCAACTCTTCTCTCGGGTTGCAGGAGAAACAGTACGCCCCGGCCCAATGTCGGTCATCGAAATGGCGAAGAAGCGGGTAGCGAGGTTAGGTCAGGTGGAGCTCTGGATGCCACCCTCGACTGATGGACCTTGGTGGAAGTATATTATCCATCACATAACGCGATGGCAACCAGGCAGCGTGTCATGATGGGCTTCAAGTAGATGTTTCATAAGGCTGCTGCCGTCTTTGGGCGGCGCTCTTTGTTGGCTGGCTGCGCCGATGCCGATGACTGGATGGTGAAGGTGCTCACCGCCAGGGCTTCATCTCTCACCGGCACCGAGGCTTCGAGACTCGTTTCTCTTATGCTCCCTACGTTCATCTTGTCTTGAGACGGTGGACGCATAATCAGCCAAAGATGTTGATGGGGTCGAGTGCGATGGAGTTTTCCCAATTCCCGCCGGCGCCGGGAGTCATTGGAGCTTGACCCGGGGAACAGTCCCGTATCGGCGGCGGCCGGAGGTTTGCCGGCACAGCTATAAGATGGAGTTGATAGCAACAGATGGTTGGAATCGATTTATAATGTTCTTTCTTTTCGACACATGTTTTGTGGTGTTGATACTGGCCACATCTTCACAACGCCAAGAACCCCATTTTGGCACCCCTATTCCCTCTTCTCCTCTCCAACTGATAAACGACACCAAACTTCCTCACTTCCAGCATCTGCATCCCCTAGGACAATTACCGATCTATAGCCCTTCCCTCGCGCGAAACCTCCTAAGCTGTCGGCATGTTCCCCATGGCGGTGGTCTCGGACGTGACCGCGCGGAGGCCTAATTGCGATGCTAATTCATCGGCGCTCTCGGCGCTGACCAGCTGCAGGAAACCAACTCTTGTGCAGACGGTGGGAAGCGGGGTGGAGGACGACAGGTTGGGCGACGAGCAATCCCCAATGTACTGCCATGCCCAGAGTCTGGTGCATCGGGTGTCAGCTGGGCTGCCGCATGTGCTGGCGGTTCGGTGGCTACATTTTCAAGCGTCCTGGATGTCTCTCTATTTCGATTCGGAGACCCGCCCTGGACGGAACCTTGAACAGACCGAGAAAACCGAAGTCATCTTCAAACAAACACAAGTCAATCGTATCGCTACATTAGGGCCAAACCGCGTCAGCGCCATGCCGCAGTGGTAACACTATTACTTGTACGGTCTGTTGATGCAGGGAGAACTGATGCCCGATGGCTTGGAACAATCTGCAGCCCGCCCATCAACCACGATGTGTTGGACACGACTTGGCGCAGGTGCGGATCACCTATCGGCGACGAGAGCGATGACCGACTTCCAGCCCGGCGCATTTCCCGCTCACGCCGGTATTTAATCGGCACTGACGACGACCTGTTACAGCCTACGGAGGACGGCTCCCCTCTGCTGCAGAGATCGCGCTGATGTCGAGTTTGCCGGTATGGCTTAGAATGATGGCGACCTTGCGACCTTGCGAAGCGTGCACCGTCACCCTCGTGGAACGACTCGGTCGGTCCGACGCCGGCTGCATGTGCTCCACGAGATGATCCAACGTTGCAAGCTTCAGCTTCGGCGCTTCCGCCATATCAGCCGGACGAAGTCCTGCGTCGGCTGGGTCATCGACATGGTTGAGATGCATTTCGGAGGTCTGACGGACACCCAACAGGCCTCGCAGGAGCGGGAAGACGGATGCACCATGCGCCGTCAGTCTCTGCTTGGACGTGGGCCGCTCCGCCCTCCTTGTCGACTGGATCTCGCACCGTGCATTGCCTGAGCGAGCGGAAGCTCGGCGCCATAGATCAGTGATATCACGCTCGGACACTCGTACGCAATGGACCGACGCGGATCGCGCCCTGCAACAAGAACAAGACGAGGCGCCCTGAGCCTCTGCTGAGCTTTGACCTGGCTCTCTGACCTGGCTCTCCGACTCAGCGCCGGCACAGGACTTGGCTCAATCCGGAGTAAGGCCTGCGTCCACACGATGACGCCAACTATCCTCCCGGTCCATCACGTCCAACCGGATCTTGCAGCGCTTAATGTGGCTCGGTCAGCGCCCAGGGGAGCTACTGCATCCACCGGGGGCCGGACAACCACCGATTCCTGATCGCGTGCGACCGGTGTGAGGACGGGCTCCACGTTCTACGGCCACTACCCCGGCGTGGACAAGTACACTGGCGAGAACCTGGTGCATCGGGCCCTGCGGCATCGAAAGGTTATTACTACCCACGCCTGTCATCCCTGATTCGAACCTACAACCTCGTGTCTCCTGTGAACAGTCTCCTAACCCTGGCACACCTGTGCCCCAGCGACTAAGCAACTAGGCCCCGAGTCCCTCTTTCCACACCTCCCTCCTCGACAATCTATCGCCGACATTGACCACCTCGTCGTCGACACATTCGACATCGAGCGCCTCGACATTGACCTTCTTCCGTCAAGCCCCGCTAAGCCAGTCAGCGGGCCATGAAGCTGTCGAGTAAATCCTCCTCCTCCTCAGCTATATCGTTAGGAATCTCAACCACCCGACGCGGCAGACTTGCTCTTCAACGCCGCCGTTTACCCTCTTCATGGTTATCGTCGACGCGCACATAAAAGCCAGGGTGGTACGTAACCAGACTGGCCATGCTGGCAGCATCTGAGCTAACAATGGTCACAGAGCGACGGAATAACTCCACACATCGACTGCGCGACCAAGATTCTCCCCTCAGGCGCCGCAACGAAACAGAAACGAAACTGCTGACAGAGTTCGGCGTGGCAGATGTCAACGTCCCCGCGCATACCATCAAGGCCGATCTACTTCTCCCTTTACACCATCGATCTACTGCAAGCGAACAGCCACACAACGTCGAGCTGTGCACAAATTCCAGCAACGATAAGGAATTGAAGGCCGAGATAACCGAGACATGTCGAGTGGTAGACTGGCTAAGGGCCTCACCGAATCTCCTCTAACTTCGACAGGGCCAGGCCAAATCTGCAGCTCGTCTACTTTCTGCTTCGACTTCTTGGCTAGTGCGAGCTTCTGCGTGACCCGCCCGTGTTGGAACCGGCACTTGGGAAAGACTTCCTCGGCGCCGTTCGCTACAGGGCAGCAGAGCATCGCGGGAGACCAGTTGCCAACACTGAACGAGTAGAGCGAGGAGCTCGAGGAGGACAGGGACAACAGCGACATCGACAACCTATGCGGACTCACCTCACAACTGTGGTCGATCTGGACTCAGACATCGTCAACACGGCCCCTCATGGCCGTCGGGATGAAAGGGTGTTCCAGCGGGTGCCCTGTGCATGCCTCTCCTCTATATTCCTTTCACTTCATCTCAGCAACCGATCTCTACCGCCTAAGACGCGATTTCGACCGACCAATTTGACTAATTGGCTTCATTCTTCGTCTCTTGATCCAGGACCAACTCTCGCGTGTCATAGGTCTCCTTTTTCCAGACCAATCGGCCCCCTCTGATTATTAATATTCAGGTCCCGGGGGTTTGAGCCTGCAGTCCGGCCCGCCTCTTGCGGACGACGTGACAACTCAGAGTTCTTAACACGTTTTCGTCAAGCAATACCGAGCCGAACCGCATCTCAGTTCACCCTCTTGGCGTCGTGTCGAAGTGTGGCGCAGATGAGGCCCGCCGGACTGTACAGTGCGGCAAATACGGAGGGAGCTGTTGCACCGGTCGAGCTGGGCGCTGGTGAACTTATTAATCTCAATGGGGTAATTCAAGCATCTCCAGGGAAGGGTTGCAGTCGCAGACCCGAAAAAGAGGGTGCATCTGTGATGTGAATCACGAGGCGTTTCGTGGGTCTGCGCCGGTGGATGAGATAGCGGAGATCAAGGAGCCGTAGGACAACGAGGCCTAGTTTGGGGACGGCCCAGCGGAAGCACGAACAGGCGAAGCGTCTGGCGGAGCTGGCGGAGCAGGCCGGGCGGCAGACGCAGCATGTGGAGGACCGGATACCGGATCTGTTGCTACAACTCTGGCGGCTGGCTCAGGAGGCCTGGGCGCTTGGGCGGAGGAACGAGGAGGCGATTCGGGATGTCGAGCTCACGCAGAACCAGCAGCCACAGACGCGAATGACGAGAGCGGCGCCGTTGCCCTGACCAAGACGAATCTGCGCGATACAACCCTCTGCCAAATCCTACAGAAGGACAACGCACCACGCCTCCGCAGCCGCAGCCGTCGCAGCCGCCGAGGGCAGCAATTCCAGTATGGTTGCCGTCTCGATCGGTCGAATGGAGTCGGCGGACCGACGGGCCTTCTTGGCCTCCATTAGTCTCTCGGCTTCACTATCATTGATTTCGTCGACTTGACGCCCATCAGATCGCAACCGATATTCCAGACTTGGCCACGACGGCAGCTTCATCGCATTGGCCAAAGGGCTTGTTCTGGCAATGGTAACCACCACCAAATTTCACGCCACGGAAGCAAGAGTCTGGTAACAGATGCCCGTGATGGATGATGGCCTTTTCGATGTGTCCGACGGGGAGACCGGTGCTCCTAAGAAGCACAAGGCTGAGGTCAAAATGACCGTCTTCGAGAGCAGCTGCCGCTTATATCCTTCCAAAACAAGGAGATAAATGGCGAGAAGCTGGCGGGAGAATAGCGCCTAGGGCGATAGCACGAGGCTGACCACTCCCTTCTCAACCTTGACGGACCTGATGGACCTGGCGGACTTTTTGGGCTTGGGAGAGCCATCTCTTAGGCTAACCGCCCCGACTCGATGTTCAATACGGCTTCATTGAGCCAATTACGAAGACATGCCCGACCCTGGCCCGGTGTCTGGGGCTCGGACCCCAGGGGGTTCAGAGATCCGACGTGAGACACGAGATGTCATCCACACTCTACTTTGCTGAACGCGCAACAGCCGCAGACTGCTTGGGTCAATTCAAGACCCGTAGCACTATAGGTATATATTTCCTACAGCCCGGTGTGGACTCGGGCTTGTTGAAGAAGTTCTTAGGATCGCACGGCAGGGTGGTGGTGTAGGCGGCCTTGGCCGTGCCCACTAAGAGGAGCCCCTAATACTTGAACTATATTTGCTGTACATGGGGACTTGTGAGAGGAGCTCCTCATGCCTCTCAGGCTTCTCGATCTTCTGATCTACTGACACTTTCTCCTGTGTCTGTTGCGTGTCTCCTGCTTTCCTGCCGCGTGGCAGGATCTTCAGGTCAATAAATGATTCCACATGAGACTGTCTACCCGTGCAACCTGTTTTCGGAGCGACAATTACATCGACAATACGAAGTCTACTAACGTACTATGACTGGTGGGTACCAAGGGAAAGACGAGGGCTTCGAGGAGCGGTGGTTACTGAGGAGTGCAGAGCTAGGACGTGTGGGCAGGGGACGAGATGTTAGATATAAGAGATTGAGACCATTACCGCGGCTATTGCTTATCTACGTGTACGCGGAACCTGGTCCGTCAGATCAGCAGGTCGTTCTGAATCATGTCTCACTCATGGAGATGGGCCGAGGACGTTGATAGGGGTGCTGGTTGACTGGTCCACGTATGCAGAGAGTATGCACGGGAGCCAGTGACGCCCCGCGGGTATCCGGAAACAACTAGATACTCGAGAAACTATCTCTATAGCAGCACCAAACAATGCAGGCAACGCCACACCCGGAGGGTCGGCGGCAAAACAAGTCGGGATACTATAAACATGCTGGTATTCATGTTGGCAGGAATGTGTCTCTCAGAGTCCTGCAAGGCTGCAGGCACCGTGCGTTTGGGCCTGGAGCGTGGTTTCAACGTCGATAGTGAAAGCTGAAGGACGAATAATCTAGCATTTGAACGTGGTGCTGTTGCCGGCAAGTCTGCGTGACAAAATGGGTAACGCGCCCTCAGCCGCAGAGTCAAAAATGCGTCCTTTCCGCGGCTCCAGGCCTTGGGCATCTCACCATCGGTAGCTTCTGCATCAAAGAACCGTAGACTGGGAGGATGTCAATGAATCGGTGAAACAGCGGTCGACAACTCGAGACTTGGCGGTCCGGCGGTTGTTAAGAAGGCTCGGGGGTGTGATGAACGGTGGGTTGCGGATGGTAGGTCGCGCGGAATCCTAAGACGATGACTGTCAGAACGGGGCAAAAGTGGTTGGCAAGGTTGCGAGGATCTATTTCGGAGAGTCTCACCTTCCGGATCTGTGGATGATGTTGGAAATAGCCTGAGTGCGTTGAAACCCCCGCCTGAGCGGAGGACGGAGCACCGTAAACTGGCCGTAGGAGCATAGGGTGCGGAGAGCCGAAATTATGAGTACCCAGAGAATGAGGTGCAATGCTACGATCCGCTGGGTGAGCGTTCCTATGGCGGTGCAGTTGGCTGCATCCCACTTCGTTGGTGATGAATCTGTGTTTCGGTGCGGCATGCCATTTCCACCGGAGCCCCCCCCCCTCCCCCCCCCCTTTGTTAGCGATCCCAACCGTCGACCAGAAGGTGCAGAATAGATTGCTTCTGCTTCTGGATTGAGTGTAGTGCTTCGCCTGCTCTGTGTTCCCGTGTGGCGAACAAGGGCAGCGGTATTTGTTAAAGCGACGGGGTCGAGCATCAGACCTTGCGGCTGACTCGTAGTTGGGTGCCGGTGGCGAAACGTTGGCACCTATACAGGGCGATATTGAGTTGGTCGAGTCGTAATCGTGGCACTTACACATAATACTCAGGTAGGAGCACTCTCGAAACCGGTATGTGTCCTGACCTATCATGTGTTCAGTCACAGCACGAATCGTCGGCGCGGTGCTATGTTGCGGCTATCGCAAAGCTGGCGATGGTGATCCGTCTCCAACTTCGACGAGTAAAAACTCGTGTCGTTGCAAGCTGGCGGGAGCCTGGTTGCTATCTTACTAGATATCCTGGAGCTACGTTGCGCTCCACAGTTGAGTGGTCGGAAAAGCTGGGACCGCGACTTAGGACCTTGTTGGGCTGTTCTCTGTGGGTGCCTATAATACATAACGTGTACATCTGGTTCAAGAGTCGTGACCTTGGGGTAACGCCTGTGAGCGAGTGCCAGCGGAGAGACGGCTGATGGCCCCTTGCTGCGCGGTCGTCCTGCAAGATGGTTCTCGCCGCCGTGTTCGTGCCTAGACTCGACACTCTGCTGGGAGGCTTCATCCCTTAGCTGGCCGGTCTACTAGCATCACAAATATTGTCCCGACACAAAGGCTTTGCCTCCCTTGTCAGGTAGATTCGCCAAGTATGGATGAAGCCCAACTGCATATCTATTATCACCTCGACAAGCTGTACTAGCTCCCCATTCCCGACCCGCTCCTTTCGAGCAGACTGCGAATCACCTCTCTCTCAGCCCCTCAGCCCTGACAACGCGTAGCTCGACCTCAAACCGGCCCAAGTCGGCCTCGAGCCGCGCCATCAGTTCCTGATCCCACTTCTCTCGTTCTCCATCTCATCCTGACCGAACTGACCGGGCTGTTGGGTGACCGACGGGGCAGCAAGGAATCCTCCTTAGCAGACTGATTGGGTACATACTTCTCTTCCTGCTCTTTTTCGTGCCTAAGTCAGGCAGCTCCACATCATCGTCCGCTCGGACTCCCCTCTCTCGTGTTTCGTGACCAAGTCCAGCTACTGGAAATGTGATTGACAGTGGCTGACCTCAGTGCGCCCTGTAGACCCAAGGGATGGCTCGCGGCTCATTCCAGCCGCTGTAGGATACTGGCTGTCGCCTGGGACACCAGACAGAATGCTAGCCCCGCCATTGCTTCCCGTCTCGACGCGTTGAGGGAGATGCTTGGCGGTCACTGGACACCAGTGGCAACAAACCTAGCAATACTACCGATGCCGTGGTGAGGCTAGAGGCAAAGTCGCACAGCGCGGTCCGACCGCACGAGCAGCCGGCAGTGCGAGGTTCCAAGTTGGTGACTGCGCGACCGCCCGAGTAGACGACGGTACCGCTGAATAATATAGTGCATGACAAGCTCTGTGCTAACAACCAATCGAGTTTTTACTGGGCACTAAGTCCAGGACTGGCGACGGAGCAGACGCCGGAGGAGGCTATAACACGAGAAGATCCTCATCATCCGAGGTTATTGAATAGCCTCTTACTTCCCTGACGCAATATGAGGAAGGATGGGCCGCGAAGGACGGTCTGACTTGTCAGGGCCAACCATGTCAGATGCGAACAATGGCTCCCGACTTGCCACGCGGGGCCTGCCGCGCACAGGGACTGGACTCTTCCGACCACCTCGTTGGTTCCGCTAACCCTCTCCGGACAGCCGCCAAAGAACCAGCGTGCAGGTTCCCTGTAGCAACCCACTTGCCGGAGATCATGTTACCGAAGCCCCAGGTGAACCCGCTCCTCCGCGGCGGCATCCCCATTCTGTCGCCGGCGGACAGGCCCGTCATCACTTTGTACAGCGAACGGACCAAGGCCCCGGGTCCGAACTGCGGTGGCAAACGTAGAGCCTGTAACTCGGCAGCCGTTCCACATTCGCCAGTAGCCTGAGGGTGTCCGGGCGTGCGAGGCCCATCAGCCTGCTCGGCCAGCGCACATGTGAGCTCGACGTTCTCACGCTCAGCTCGGCCTCCTCCCGTCGGTGCTATGTAGTACGATATCGTTCCAGGCACTGGCTGGGTCCCTAATCGGCATAACGTCACATCGCATGTGTATTGTCTCGGCTATGTGATGGCTTTCGGGACGGAGGAGGCTGTCCGTAGAGAGGGGATGTGGCTTGGACGCGGTTCTGGGCATGTCCCTGGACTCTGAAGCCCGCAGCGTTAGTAAGTCCTGTAAAGTAAACGTCATGGTGCGCGGTCCGGAGACGTACCCTGAAATGTCGATCGAGCGGCGTTGCTAGAACCCTGGATGTCTCGAACCAAGCACGTCACGTGCGTAAAAGATGGCTGTTGGGACCTGTGCCGGTGATATTGGAGGAGGTGTTGCGCAACGCGTTTGTCCTCTTCTGTTGTTGTTCTCTGGAACCAGTGTAGTCGCCAATGTTCAGGCTACTTAGAAAGGACACCGAGTTGTCTTTGCCACACGCGATTGTTGCGGCTGGTGATTCTGACACGCTGCACTAGACTACAGGAGGAGCTCATGACGGGCAAAAGGGTGTCTATGGCGAAGGTTATGCTGGCGGTTGACGACGTGTCTGTCTGGTTGAGTGCTCAGCCGCCTCGCTGGGCCGATCTAGGCACCGCCCGAGGTAGTGAGTGTCTTCACTTGAGCTTCGAGAATTTCCAGGTTCTGAAACCTTCACTCAACCTGGATCGCCCCGTAGTGATATCTGGCAAATGTGGGTTAAGCTCCAAACTTTGCGCCGGATGACCTTGCTGTAACCACCAAACAATGTGAACGGGGTACAAGGGCCAGACTCACTCAGGGATATGTCGACTACCGAGGAATGGCAGTGAGCTATACATACGTCGTGTGATGGATACCGCCGCGCCTCCAGCATGGCGGGCTGTATCATCCGGATAAGGGTTCAAACCTTACATACGGCACCCCGTTAGAGACCAGATCCCAGGTCAGTGTGCTCTGGGCATGGGGGATGTGAGCTGGGAGAATCTGCAGTCAGCCAGTGCTGCAGATGATGCCGGTGCGACAACCGTTCTCCGGCAGCTTAGGTTGAAAGCGAGCGCTGCGGATGATGGCGACTTGGTGATTCCACCGGTGGCCTTGCGATCAGGGTGACGACGCATCGTCGTCATTTCGGCATGGTGCATCTGCACGAGTGACGGTACGTGCTCTGCGACTTCGCTGTTGTTGTACATGAAGCATCCATCACACTCCTACACCACGTGTAATTGGGTATTTCACCCCGGATCAACCTGATATTTTTCGAAAGTTGGTTCTTCTCCATGGATGCATCCCATGATTCTCGGAAGTAGTGTTGAGACCGAGCTGCCGCCTGCTGGTAACCATGCATTTCCCACAGCTGATCAAAGGGGCATTCTAAACGATTCCGCGCTGCCGACCAGCGCCACATACACCGGCCAACCTCCCGGTAACCTGCCGGCCGTTCTCAGGCTCAGCTCCGGTGTTGTCTCCCTAGGGGATCGGCGATATCTGTCACTGCAGTGGCGCATATGGGCAAGGTGCCAAAGCAGTGACGAGGCCAGTTGTGAGATTCCATGACAGCTGACAGTACTGGAGCCGGCTCTGATCCCTTCGCAGTTTACGAGCACAACGATCTACTGCGAGAAGGTAGAGGGGATGTTATGGTGTCATTGACCGGCTAGCTGCATGTGCTGGCCTGAGTACCTGTGTCTGTTGTTTCGTTTCTCTCTTGGCCCCCCCACCCCCGCACAACGGTTATGAAATACAGCAGAAGCAAATAGCGCATTGAAGGTCTGCTAGCGTAGGATGGCTCCGTGTATGCCCTCTCTGCGGTCCAGCAGACTCGATGCTCTCTAGAGTACCAGGCAACCGTGTAGCAGACACAACAAGAGCGTGCCGTGAACCCGGCCGCTGCAGGGCAGTCTTCTCGCCTGCAAGCCAACCCTAGCCATGCCCGTGTGACCATGTGTATGCTTGCTCTGTCTGCCAAGACGAGGGAGTCTCACGCTCACCACCAGATATGCCTCGCGCGCCGGACCCAATGTGCCCGGTGCAGCTGGCTCCCTTGAAGAACGAAGCGCGGTGCTGGCTGGTCCTGTACACAAGCGATGGTCAGCGCAAGTCCCCTCCATCGTCCAATTCTGTCCTTCTCACCGTCCCGCGAGAGCCGGAGCTCAGTCGCGAGCCTCCACGGTTGTCCCGATTAGCGGCGATAGCCCTCCGGGCCTGCAGTCGGTCCGTCGGTCCGTCGCCTCATCGTCGGCCGGAGTCGTGGTGACGACGTTGGGGAAGTCGCGCTCGATCCACTGGGAGATGTAGCTAGCCGTCATCTGCAGGGATTGCAGCGACATGGCCATCCAGCAGCCCCGGCCGCCGTGCGAGTCGCAGTCGGGGACGCTGACGAGGGCCATGCGCCGGGCGAGGTCGTACACGACGGCGAGCTGGGCCGCGTGCTGGCGGCGGTGCTCGACGGGGTCGTCGGGCTGGTGGGCTGAGCGGCAGATGCACGTCGGGCAAATGGCCTGGGACGGTAGCGGTGCTGCAGTGGACGACGTTGCTGTCGCTGGCGACACGGGCGCCATGGCTTCGTCGACGCGGCCGCCCGGGGTCGTGGCGGCGCCGGCATGGACGAGGGACGGGTTGGCGGCATCGGCCGAGTCGCTTGAGGCCTGCGCGTCGCCAGTCGAAGTGGGCGGGGCATTCGTGTCGTCGACGGCGCTGTGCGAGGCCACGACGGCGCCGACTGCGGCGGGTGTCGCCATTTGCGAGGAACAGAAAGCAGCAGCTGCCTGATTGACGCCGGGCCGTTGCGATGGCAGACGCTGGTCTGCAAGGTAACGAGACGATGCGCCGTGATGGCTAGGCTCGTGGCTCGATGCGGCTGACAATGGACAGGATACGCGCCCCCAGTTCCGGTGTCCTCGACGCTGTGGTTGGACGGGGGGAAGCGTTGAGTTCTGCCGACGGATCTTTTCTGTTTTTGCTTTGGGTTTTGTGGAGTGGATGCCTCGCTTGCTGGTTGACGTCACGTTGAGCGGACGAGGAAGGAAGTCGGACCGGACCGCACGCTTAAGCCACCATTGATTGCATTCTGCCATTGCACACCAGTTCACTTCGGCTTCACGCTCACCTGGCTGGGACCAACTTAGCGGTGCACTTCGTTCGAGTACGGTCAATTCCCTGTTTGTTGTCTTCACGCAATTCTGCATGCTTGCGCCCGGGCTCCCTTGAGGATGGCTGCAACGGTGACATCAAAGTGATGCCCCAGACAGACATCAGATTGGGGCCTATTTTGGCTTTCAAGCCTCCCCAGTGTGAATGCAATGCTATGCTATGTAGTCGGGCCAAGGCAAGACCGGCCGACTGATGTTGGAGTAACACAGACTTGAACGGCCCAAAAACCATTGCGCACGCTGAATATCCGCGTGACGCATGTTCACCATAGGGAGAATAATACCTATTCCGTTCTCCCCCTAGCACTATTGGAGTATGCACCTTCAGCTTCCCCCATCCTCATTTGATAACCAGGTGGCTCTGTACTCTCTCCACCCGACACATGGACTCGCCACATTATGGGCCAGCCAAGAAGACTCCTGTCTCCTCGTCCGCGCCCCAAGCGGAATTGACTACAAATCAACACTTCTCCCCGCAAACAGTGTGCAAACTTCGAAACTGATGGCTTGGCTTTTCGCAGTGCAACGAAGATCCTCCACCTGCGAGCATCTTTTCTTCTTCTCCGTCGTCGTACCGCCTCCCGTCGTCCGCGTCGCCTACCCCCTCATCGATCATGGCATATCGTCGGGCCTTGAACCAAGTCATGGCTCCTGACGGCACGCATGGATTGAAGATGGGCGTGCCCCCCGCTCAAGCAGCACTCTGGACAGCAGCTGACCTCCGCCTCTCTGGCGTCCCGGCGGTGGCGACAGCATCCGTTTCATCGACAACGACATCTTCGACAAGCTCAATGCCAGGGGGAGGTTCAAGCCCTGAGCATCGTCAGCAGCATGGCTGCCACCGGCGTGACCGCATACAGTACCTCGACGACGTGGCAGCCACTATCCTTACGAAGAACGAGTGTACCGAAGCCGAGAACCTGCAAGACACTTAACCATGTACCTATCTGCTACTGGCCTGGGGCGTCGCGCACGTCTAGTATGTTCTCAGGTTTAATATTTTGAACGCCATGGCTTCTCGCCTGCGCCGTTAACCATGCTGACATTCTTGTCCTTACAGCGACAGCAAAGCCTACAAGGACAAGGGCTAGAAGCTCCGAGATGTCTCCTCCCTCACGCACGGTTAGCTGATAGCTTCACAAGACTCTCACCATCAATCTCACGCCCGTGAACGCCCGTCGTGGAGGCAACGTCGCTGAACAAGTCATGGGCGATGCAATCAGACCGTCCACAACCCACGCCCACCCGGCCGAAGCCCACGATCGTCATCCGTCACCGGCGAGTTGGGCCTGACTGACGACGAGGACCAAGTGTGGCGCGGGCTGTTGTTTTTTTCAGCCGGGAAACCCGGGAGCCCCGGGATCCCCTCCTGTCTGTCTCAGCTGCCAGGTGGACAAGATAGAGAGGGGGAGCGACGAGGCCGGAGACTCTGGCTGGTCGGAATCGAGCAAGGAGTCGCGTTCAGCCACAGTCAGCGCGACAACGGAATGGCCGATCTGGATATCGCTGAGGACGGGGTTCCGGACCTGTAGGAGGACGACCTGCCGCCTGACCTCTAAGTCCTGTCCGGATGGCTGGGGGGGGATCTGAGGCCCGTTGGTGGTGTGTCTGGTGGTCATCTTGAGGGTAGTTATGGGCTTGGCAGCTGCGTGGAACGATAGTGCTTGTTGGATATGTCACAACCACGATGCGGAAGAACTAGACATGTCATTGAACCGTCCAGGCCCGAGGAGCCCTTCAGGTGTGGTCTTTCGCAATATGGCCAAGAAAATGCACACCCCCTTATGCCCGAGTACGCCAGTCCCTTTGGCTAACCCTACAGATCTCTGAAGCAGCCTCTTCTGCACCCCCATGTTCGGCACACTGCGTCGCCATGCATGCTCTACAATGGGGTCTGCAATTCACGTTGCTACTATCCACACAGCTCATCGCAGGGGATCCAATGCGACAGCTTCTATCTGGGGTTATACGTATCTTGTTATATGGACGTTAATCACGTTCCTGGCTGCAGAGATGTCATTCTCCTAAGTCTACTTAACCTTCTTTGACGATGCTTGGGCAGCTGCCCCCTCTGCGTCTCTGTACCTCATCTCGTCCCTTTTGGTCCAAGTCAACGCCTTACTGGGCTGCGCACTGCTGGGCGCCGTCAGTTCCACTAGCGACAGCAGGGGGAATATGTTCCCCAGCACCGGTCAGCTCAACCGATATCCATTGCTGCATAGTGGAGAAATGCTGCCCGTTGTCTTGGCTATCACGCGCTCTCCAGCTCCGTCTGCAAGCCGCCAGTGAACATTCCTAGCCAAGTACATGGGCTACGGGAAGCCGTTTACCACCATATGCGGAGGGTTCCATATCTAAGTCGTAATACTGCTCAAACACCAATTAGCAGACGTCTATTTGGTCAAGATGAGGTAGGGTAAGTGTGCCTGGCCCCGGCACCCGACGTTTGCGCTGCAAAGATATGCTGGGTGTGCCCCGCCGCGGCGCTTCTAGATGTACTAGAGCTTGCACGTTGGGTGTGCCTGGTCCAGTACCACGGGTGCGCACAATCCAGCATACTCGGTGCGCCGAGGACAACAAGTTGAGTGTGCCAAGCCCAGCACACTGAGCGTGCCCAGCCCAGCACACCATGTATGCAGAGTCCAGCACGCTGGGCATGCGCAGACCAGCATACTGGGGGTACATATACCAGCACACTGGCTGTACTAAGCCCAGCATACTGAGTGTGCCTGGCCCAGCACACCATGTATGCACAGTCCAGCACGCTGGGCATGCACAGCCCAGCATACTGGGTGTATTAAGCCTAGTACACTGGGTGTACCCATTCCAGCATACTGGGTATATGACGCCTGATACGCTGGGCGTACACAATCCACCACCATGGGGCTATTAAATCCGACACACTGGATATGCCCAGTTCAGCACGCAGGGTATGCACAGGCCAGCATACTGGGCGTTTCGAGCCCTGTACGCTGGATGTGCGTACCCCAGTGCATGGAATGCACGCAGCTCGCTACACTGGGGGCGCACAGTCCACACTACACTGGGGTGTATCTTCCAGCACACTGGGGTAACCAAACCTAGATTTCTGCCCAGTCGCTCGCGGCGCTCTGATGCATCGTGATCATTGCACTGTATTGGTGCCGTGCTTCAATAAGTGGTGTCTGCACGGCGTCCCCACAAGGTTCCGCTCGATCCCCAGGCAATGAATACCGGTCGAGAGTGGTAAGTCAGGAGCCGATATGAACGAGGTGCACCCTGGCTCGAGTGAGGGAGACACGGCATTTCCCATTTCACGGCACTGTCCGGTCACAAGCGTCCGCATCAGCCCCCATGCTGACACAGAACCTACCACAGACATGTCTTCGTCTCCAACCGGGCCAAGAGGGCTTTCCATGCCGAGAAGACACGTGGCATCTCCCCGATCTGGCACGACACATGTTAGAACACACTCCACAATGGACCCTTGACAGGCATGTCACACCATGCACGCATGTTGAACCGGTGATCGGCGGCAGGAGCACCAGCAGCAAGAGCGCCACGGGCCAACTAGTGTCATATTGCACAGATAAAGACATTATCGACGCACCATCTGGTGCCGACCACCAGGAACAGAGAAAGACCCCACCAGCAAATGGTGCCACCGTAAAAAGCTAAAAATGAATGCCATTGTGACCCCGCCTAAAACCAACCGCGGAAGTCTCCCGGCCACAAGCCGGCCCGCGCCACAGAACACCCGACAGCATTCTACTCCCCGCCCCCTTCGGCCCCCTCCAGGCTCTCGCCCAGCGCCTCCTCGAACTCGTGCAGGCGCGCGGTGTAGGCCTGCACCGCCAAGCGGCACGCCTCGAGCTGCAGGCGCATGTTGTCGGGCAGGATGCCGTCGGGGTCGGCGGGGCCAGCCATGTCGCGCAGGCGGCGGGCGTTGCCGGCGAGCCAGGAGCGCACGTTGGCGAGGGTGTCGGCGCCGGCGCCGGGCTCCAGGAACGACGGCTGGTCGAGGGAGCGGGCGGAGAGGGCGCGGCTGGCCTCGTCTTCGTCCTCGGGCCCATACGTCTCGTTGTCCTCGTACTCGTCGTCATCCTCGTCCCTCTCGCCGCCCGCGCTGCTCCTGCCAGACCGGCGCCGCTTGCCACCACCGCTGCCACGGCGTCCGTCGTCCTCATCCTCGGCCTCTTCCTCGTCTTCCTCGCGCAGCCGCTTGCTGCCACGCCGGCCGGACACAGACGCACGGCCACCAGCACCCCTCGCCCGCCGGGCAGCCTGTGCCTGCTCCGCCACCATGCGCCGCTGGGCCGCCGCCGCCCTCTCCTCGTCGGCCGCGTCGTCGCGCGCGACGGCCTCGGCCTTGACCTCCTTCTCGACGGCGTAGAGGTGGGCGGTGGTGGGCTCGGGGTACTCGTCGTCGTTGCCCTTCTCGGCGAACATCTTGGCCGTGAGGCGGCGCGTGAGCTCGGGGAAGCCGACGGCGTGGGCCTTGTTCTTGGGCTGGAGGAGGGCGCTGACGGTGCGGAGGGCGTTGACGCCGGCGCAGATGGCGCGGCCCAAGAACAGGTACATCATCCACTTGTTCATGACGACGTGGCGGTCGCGGGCGCCGGGGGCGTTCTGCAGGGCCTTGGTGACGGCGTTCCGGGCGCGCTCGAAGGTGGCGCCCCACTGCTTCTTGTCGCGGTTGGCCCGCGCCGCGCCGGCGTAGACGTGCGGCAGCGTCGTCTCCAGCACGACGGAGTCGATGGTGCGGTTGGCGACGGCCGCGAAGTCGCGCTTGTCGCGGTTGGCGACGGGCGAAGGGTCGGCCGCGTGGTCGGCCCTGGCCTCCTCCCAGAAGACGGCGACCAGCTCCTGCCACCGCTCGACCACCTGCGCCGGGCGGATCTCCTGGCTGCTCAGCTGGGCGAGGATGCGCACGAACCGCTCCGACCGCTCCGGCATGCGCGTCTGCAGGGCTGCGCGCTGGGTGCGCAGGGCGCGGGCTTCCTCGGCGCTGTCGTCGTCGGCGGCGGGCTGGTGCGGACGAGGGGGTTGGTGCGGGCTGGGAGGGAGAGGAGGGTCGTTCTGCTGCTGCTGCTGCGGCTGTGCAGGGGCGGCCGAGGTGTCTGGGCCGGCCATTGCGACGAGGCTACGGCGTTGCGTGCAGGGGTCAGGGATGTAATCAACGCAAGGTGATGTCGGTCGCGCACGAGAACAGGACAATCGCTCAATCAGCCCGGGCAGAGAACAAGAAAACAGCTCAACCGGAACCGAGCAGAGAATAGGAAGAGTCTCCGCCCGCATGTACGAACCCAATACGTCACACCGTTCTATACCACACAGACATGGCAGGCACATCACGCTTACTTACGATGGTCCATGTCGCGCCTTCCTCGACTAACACAGGCAGGTGTCGCATCACCGTGTGTCGCAACACACCGCCGGGGTTGGCTGGCATGGTTGGAAGCATGGCCCGGACATACATGTGACATTCTGCACTAACAATCAACTTATTTCCAAGTACTGACTTTTGGGGGTTTTGAGGGAGGTCATCTTCTGGCTGCGTTCGTCGACAATGTCGCCATGTCCACCGCTGAGTCGAGACTGCCAGGGGCACCTCAATTGACCACTCCCCCCACTTGCCGAATTGGACGCCCCCCGCACTACTGTGTAGACTGAACCCCCGCCAACAGCTTCAACCCCTCACACAGCTTCGACCCCGCACAAAGCTTCGACCAGACCTCACCACTGCAGATGGAAACCTTTATCTTAACGGGCAGGGACTCGATTGATTACAAGGAGATGCATCTCTCGCGCCTCGAGCGGCATGCAAGGTATACTTGTTGCCTTTGGGCGAATCGTAGTCGATATGCCCCCGCCGCCAATCCCATTCTCCCCCTACAAAGTACTCCGCGTCGAGATGCAGGGCCAGGAAAGGTGGTAATCCGTCTAGAACATGCTCCCTTGTCCAGGGAACTGCCAGGGGACCCCAATGATACCACAAACGGACAGATTACCCCTTGGTAAGGTAGTTGTCTGCCGGTTGGCGCATGGTATATAAGGTATGCCGTGGCCACGACTTAGACGGCGTAGAGCTGGCGCGCCAAACCGCCGGCCCCCCGGGCGAAAGTCTGAAGGGAAAATGATCCAGACGGATGACACTTGCGGCTGGCATCTAGTAATATAGCAGAAACGTGATGTGGACGATGCATGGCAATTAGCCCAGCATGTTCGGTCACTGTGGGCGGGAGGGATGACTGGCGGCATGGAAATCTGACCGAGCCCCGCCGCTTCATGGGGACGGCATACACTCATGCACCACACGCCAGGTGAAGGCCGACACAGACGGTGATTTCTTGACAAAAATATGCATTGGGTCAGATTGCCGCTGTTAACATAGCTTGTTTGAAGCGTACTGGTCCATGAATCGAGAGAGGCTGGACGTTCAGGGCGTGGCCCAAAATGACAACATGTGGCAAAGGCATTCATCCGGGGACCAGTTGCAAAGTCATGATTCTAACAACCGGCAATTTCGCTAAAGGAAAAAGCATCGTTGGACTTAGCCAACGTTTTCCTACGTAATGTTGTTTTGTTTACAGCAGATATGACGTGGCCGTGGCTCTGTGTTACTGCGAGACGGGAGACCGGCACGGTGTTTGGGGTGTGGCCGAGGTGGTAAAGACGATTGAGGCTGTTGAATCTTAAAGTGCATGATAGACTCTGTGCCACCAATCAGTCGAGTTCTTACTAGAGGCACCCAAATGGCGTCACCCGAGGTCAAGACCGAATTTGCAGCCTGGGAAACGTGGCAACTCCCCGGCACCTAGCAACATGGTGCATTGTAAGGGCATTCGACGGCGAAGCCGATCTTTGGGTCCCAGTCAAAAGCCCATGTCACGCAGGTTGAGACGCCGTACTTACGGTGTAAGTCCGAGATACTTGTCCGAGATTAATGGTCAGGATGTCCAAATATCAAGACGGGCCCATGTCCGGTTGATTGGCAGACTGACAACCAAGGCACCAGCTATAATCACCCCCTAACCAAGTGCAACCGGTCGCCAAATCATTTCCTTCCTCTCCTAATGCCACATTTACAATGTTTCCGCGTTCAAATGAGGTTTTTGACTTAGATGTGGCTAACTGAAGTTGGTCCATTGGTTGAGCTACTACTGAACCAAACATGATGCTACAAGGCCACCACCTCACATCAACCATGACCACACAGCATCAACCGCCATGGGTTACAGAGATTTGGCACCATATGGCAGAGTGGCCTCTTCTCATGCTGGATCAAAATCGGTTCACTATTACCTGTTTTACTCGACTGAACCGGGACCGGCTCTGCACTAGCACGGGTTCGGCTCCGGCAGGGATTCGGCAGTGGCGCGGACACTGGACTGGATAGATAACCGCGCCGATAGCAATCCGTACTTGGTCTTATTCCGATGTACGGCCCATGAAACCTCAGCTTGGTGAGACTTTCCAACCCGTGTACGGAAGCCCACTGTTAGCAGAGGTGACTACAATCAATCATCCGGCGATCAACAGCTGCGCGACGGAATCGAACCTCTGTCAATCGCCACATACGCTTCTCGGGACACGGTTGTACACCCCTAGCGCAAATAGGGCGTTGTAGAACGATCGACAACTATCAAAAGCCACACCGACGGCCATCGTCAAGCACCAGATTCACCGAAGGAATCCCGTCGAATCCCTGACTAAGTACGATATGCAGAATAAGCTCTAGGTTTAGCTGTATGAAGAGGTTCTAGGACCAGTTCTCACCCCCCTCAGAGGTAAGGGCAGACAGCGTTGAGAGCAAGCAGAGCTACCAACATTAGACCCGAGGAGACAGTTGGTAAAAGCCAATAATACGACAACCCGCAAGACAGGACACACTGACAGGCAGCAACCGGCGAAGCTTTAACTCCCACGGGTATTCAGGATCAAGCTTTGGCGAGTAGGTAGGAAAGGGGGGAACGCTAGAAGAAGCAAGAAATCATTTTCACCAACAGAAAACAGCTGTGTTAAACCAGTCAACAGCCGTAGGGAGAACATTGCCTTCGTTCATTCGAGACTTGTCTCCAGGGCGGGAAAACGGATGGAAAGGCCCGACAACGATAATAAAGCTGGTGGGTGGAAATACGCAAAGCATGAGCAACACATGAAGGAACCCGAGCATGGGGCATGATCCATGTGAAGACATGACAATTAGTAGGACATAACGTAACTCGATATCAAGTGTTCTCGCATTAGGTGATATACAGCATACCCCGTTCCGGATGCTCATATACACTCGGAAGAATCGGCGGGGACCGTACCCGGGGCAAGACGCGCCTGCCTCTAAGACTTGATGCCGCAGACACAGAGCATCCCATCGGAGCTGGTCAGCTGGGGAGACGCTGTTTGCACCTGTATGTGGAGGCACTCCGTTAGTGGCCAGACCATGCAGAAGTGAGCCGAGTCAGCAGTCATGAAAGTTGCGAGTAATCGTCGGGGTAGTCGGGTTATGCACAATGACAGATGATCTGATAATACCAGCGGCATTGAAGACGACTTCGTGCCGC
Source organism: Coniochaeta hoffmannii (assembly GCA_030052785.1). NCBI lineage: Eukaryota > Fungi > Ascomycota > Sordariomycetes > Coniochaetales > Coniochaetaceae > Coniochaeta > Coniochaeta hoffmannii. The sequence goes on along the minus strand of JANBVN010000038.1, from coordinate 162,724 downwards.
CAGCGTTCCGGCGGCTGCATCGCAGGGTTACGATCACGCGCACAAGTGGTCACGTCCCACAACTCCTGGCAATAACTCCACCCCTAGCCCGACCGGCACTGATATTGTCGCCCCGTCAAGCATCGCACAAGACTCAATCCTACGAATGAACTTTGCACATGTCGCTGCGGCAACTGGATTAATTGACCTAGACGACCCGAGCAAGTTTAGCCACGTCGTTAGTCGTTTGTCAGACCTGTCTACCGAGTAGTAGTGCTCTATCTGTCACCGCACAGTTGGCTAATGTGGCAGAACAATCTAGTACTTGAAGTACGGACGACTGGCCGTCCTCATCTCTGAGCACTCGCACCACGCGGCTCTTGCCCTCACTGAAGAAATGTTGCGGTCGACGTCGCCAAATCATAGCTATGTTCTATTCAAACGTCGATTGCGAGGCGTGTGTCTCTTAGTAATCGACCTTGTCTACCCGTCATCATCCATCCCCGCGCTCATTTCCGACACTATCCTCCCTCACTTGTCCCCTTCCCCTTCCCGCAGTCGCTGCCACCAAACTCGAGAATGATGCTTATAAGTCGGCCAAGGCTCAAGTGTAGCCTACGGCTCTTACTAACCTAGGCAGTCAATTCGGTCACGGGAGGCGGGTCCGGAAGTTCCTGGCTGCCGTTCCGCCCCAAGGATTCGAACGACGAGGAGGAGGGGAAGGGGCTACCACCACAGACTGTGGTGCCGCCTTGAGTGCCCCCTGCTTCTGGGCAGGCTTGTGAGGTGTTGCAGGGACTCTCTGGGTCGACGGATGTCTCGATTCTTAGAGGCTCGGAAAATGGAGCAGTGTTAGTATCGTCTTGTTCATTTACAATGGATATAGATGTCGCAGAGTACTGTCATTATTAGTATCAGACGGGAAGAAAGAGACCTTATCCTACGGTAATGTTTACAAAAAATCCATAACTGGACTAAGGGGACGATTGTCAGCGGATTACGGCTATATTTTGGCAGATTACCGCCTTCGTTAACTAATTGTTACGCTGCGAACCGGGCGGCCTAAGAACTTTAGTGCCAGTCTGCCGCCAGAAAAACGACAGCTTACCCTACGGTAATCTGCACAAAGATAGTATCCCTGGAATCAGCGGGCGCTTATCTCTAGGTTGTAAGTAATATTTGTACAGATTACCCCTTTCTCTGACCGCTTGTCACACGGCAGGCCGGGCAGACCGGGCAGACCGGGCAGACCGGGCCGATCGGCTGCTTCGGTGCCTTGCCATGGGGAAAACGACGCCTTACCATACGGTAATCTACACAAAGATGGTATCCCTGAGATCAGTGCGCAGTTTGGTACGGGGCATTAACAGCATTTGACCAAATTACCGGGTGCTCTGACCCTTAGTCTATGACTAACATCTGGCAGCATTGGTGTGGTTAATTGCTCGGATGTGCGGCAAGAGCAGACGTTGGAAGAAAAAGCGTTCAAGCAAGTCGGATTGGAATTCACTGCTCATGTTTAATATGGGTTATAAACGCAGAGCGCCTTGGACGAGTAAGAAGCTGCAACCGGCAACCTCAGAGAATGTCTTGAAGTGCAATTGTTCTGCACGCCGCGGTGGTTGCCGCCCTCCAGACATCATCGGCCTCAAGTCCGCACAGCTACAACTGGGGCTCGATCACACGCACCATGGAATACTGCTCCATGCCAACACCTGGTGATGGGTCGGTCGAGGTGTTGGATCGTTGGTTGTGGCGTCTACACCAGGCAGGGTTACAAGTGATGATATTGCTATAGGTTAACCGTGCCCAAAGCCTCACGAAGGACAAGAACAACATCGTGAGGGCAAATCCGTGAGATCGCTTGATATTGTTGCGAGTCTCAGTGACCCAGCGAAGCATCCTTGTGGCAAAAGGCCGGCGGGGGCCCATGGACGGTTCCCATGCCGCATGAGTGCGCCGGACACAACCGGTTTACGATCGTCGCAAGGAACGGCAGAGTCCATTAGAAAAACAAGAGACCCAGCCAGAAGTCAGCACACTCATAAGACGCTGTCAGGGGGCACGCCGCCGGAGTCATGGTAACGTGGGAAGCCACAGATTTGAGATGCAAGGAGGTCAGGGCCGGAAGACCATCGTAATGTATGTCAGTTCTGAGTGCACGATTCGCTGATCAATCCACGGTGTGATGCTCTTACATATGAGAGCATTTCGTTTGGCCATTCGTTGTCATTCTACAAGGTAATCGTGTCCTTCACGAGCGCTGTCTTGTGCTGGAACGTGGCACAGTACACCGTTTCTGGCGACGGCCGCTTTGCGCCGCGTGCATGCGCTTTGAACCGAGGACGGCTCAAAGTGGGGCCAGCGCGCAGTCTCGACATCGGAGCTCCCCATCGACAAGTCAACCTAACTGGCGCCAATGATAGCTGCGCTGCCTCGCGGCGTCTTGAAACTGCAATACTGCACATGCGCGATCATTCTTGTGCAGAAGGGCCGGCCGAGATTGGATTGTGAATGCATTGCACGGAGGTTGTGCACGCATTAGCGGTTGGGGCTTCTACCATGGGTGGGGCTCGAGGGCGCACGGTGACCACAAACTCTTGGCGCCATCAATCTGTCATGCTGATTGCTGACGCCACCGTGTCATGTCGTCGTCATGTCAACCGCGTCGCATTGCAGCCAAAAACAAACCGGGCCCAACAATAACAACAACAACCTCAACCTGCAGCAAGCCACGAACAAACAAACAAACACACCGCTAATCGCGCACATAAGACGCGTGTCTTATCCTCCAAAACATGGACGAGTCAACTATTTCGGTGCAACTCATGCGCCGCAGCGAGAGTAGCAGTGCGAGCAGCCGGTCGATCGAGTCTTGGTTAGAGATAGTCGAGCCGTCGTTCGACCCGGCAGCCGTCGCCCCTCAGTCAGAAGACGCGCACCTCGCACAGACGCCACCTCGGGGCCGCTCGATCAAGCGCAAGAGGAGCTCCATGTCGCCGCCCCCGGGCTCTGGCGTGCCACGCAGGGCTCTGTCGCCGGCCAAGCGCCCGCGGCTCGACTCAGTCGCCGCCGCCGACGACGACGACGAGGAGGCGCTGGGGTCGTCGTCGCGCCTCTCCGTCCTCACTGGATCTTCGCGCCGCCTCTCCACCGCGCCGTCACTGACAGCCAGTGCGGCGGCATCGACCCGGCGCTCGACCTCGCCGACCAAGAACGTCCAGGACCTGCTTTACTTCCAGAAGCCGGTCCGCTACGTCGAGATGCGCGACAACGCGCTCGAACAGCTCCCCGAAGACGTCCGCGAGCTGTACACCGAGATGTACAAGATCGGGCAACTGGAGTCCTTCATCCCCGCCGAGGTACGCCCGGACGTCCGCGCTATCGTGGGGGAGACCTACTTCCGCGGCCGCTGGTTCAAGGAGCCCGCCACGACCCTGTCGCCCGAGCAAGCCTTCGTCGCCGCGTCGGCGCGCAAGCTCGTCGCCTCGGGCCAGCGTACCGCCAAGCCCACGACGCCCGAGGGGTTCGCGCTCTGCGAGCTCGACACGCTGCGGGACATCGAGGAGGCGGCGCGCCACAGCTCCTCGACCTCGGCCTCCGAGGCGGCGTGGAACACCCGCGTGCACGTCCCGCTGCTCGTGCACGCGACGACGGGGTTCCGCGCCGTGCACGTCGAGCCCGCCACCACGGCCCAGATCGCCCGCGGCGCCATGCCGCCCACCACGCGGAACGACGGCCGCGATGTCTCCCAGGGCAAGATGATCGACATCGCCGTCGTCCTGCGCCCGGGCGCCGACACGCCCCTCGCAGCCGCCATCCACGCCGCCCTCGGCGCCATGCCCCCCGCCGGCATTGGCCCCGACTCGTCCTTCGAGTCGGTCAACCAGACCATGTACACGCCGCTGCGCTTCTGCCCCACGGCCGTGAGCGTCGAGACCAAGACGCTGTCCGCCGACGTCGAGGCCGGGCGCGTGCAGCTGGGCGTGTGGGTTGCCGCCTGGCACAGGAGGATGGAGGCGTTCCGCACGCCGGCAAGCGCGGGGGTGAGCATCGTCACGCTTCCCCTGTTGCTCATTACGGGACACGACTGGAAGCTCATGTTTGCGTGCGATCGCGGCGACGCCATCGACATCGTGGGCGGGGTGGACATCGGGAACACCAGCGGACTTGTTGACCTGTATCGCCTGGTTGCGGTCCTGCGGGCGGTGGCGAGGTGGGTGCAGGGGCCGTATGCGAGGTGGATGGAAGAGCTGTTCTTAGGTTGACCCGACGGTGGAGCGAAGGCTGTGATGGCGAGCTTCTGTATCGAGGGATATATTTAAGATGTCATGTTCTTAGGCCTAGTTCCTTGAGTAGTGTTTCCTTGGAACAAGCTGACGGAAGCGCGTCCAATGCCACGCGGTGCATGCAGTTATTCACCTCCCCTCGTCATCGAGTTGCGCCCGCCGCTCTTCAAAGGAAGGCACATGGCACTGTCACGTCCGTCTCCTTCAACTCCTAGTTACAGCCATGGCACATTCAGTCTCGATACTCGGCCCGGGTCATTCAGGGGGCGCCCGATGGGAGAGTCGGCCGTCGCAGGTCAGAGGAGTCCTTCGGCATCCTCAATGCAATTCCCAATCCAGAGACTAGAGAGTGTGTCATGGAACTGGCCACTCCTGCACTGACTCTTAAGTGGTACCTGCTTTGACTTCAGGGGTGATAACTGATGAATACATATGTGTAGGTCCTCTCCATGTCCCAGTTCCTGCTCCAGGCTTTCCTGCCCTAGGAGATCATAGGCTGATGAGAGCTGAGATAACTGTGAAAACTATGAACATGTGTCCCATCAGGCTGGAGACACAGGAACAGAAGCATTTGGTAGCTCTCAGCCCGCTGCAAGCCAGCTGCTTGCGGCCTCCCTTCAGTCTCCCAAGGATGCCCTCGACAAATAAATGCGGCATCAAGACTTGCACAGCAGTGCCTCCGGTGTGGTGAGCTCTCCAATTCTCTCCATCGCCTCCACCAGCTGCACATATTGCTCGCCCTGGGCCACGGCTTCGCGCAGCTCCTTCACCCTCTCCGCAGCAGCCTCCAGCCGCCGCACAGACTGCGCATACGCGAGCTCGCTCAGTTCCAGCCCCGCAACGGCCGCCTCGAGCTGCTTGACCATCATGGACCGGCTGGTGTTGATGGTGCGGTGTATGTGGTCGATCGGGTTGTAGGCGCCGGACGACGACTCGTCGGCGTAGGGCGGCGGCGTCTTGTCGAGCGAGCTCTGCAGCCAGCGCGTGAAGCCGTCTAGGTTGCTGGCGACCCTGGTCTTGCGCGTCGCAGCCGCATCTTTCTCCCTCGTCCTGGCGTCGCACGCCTCCTCGGCGTCATGCAGCTCCGCCGTCGCCTTGCGCAGCTGTTGTCGGTCGGCCGCCTGCTTCGCACGCAGGCGGGATGCAGCTTCGGCCTTGTCGTCGCCGAAGTATGCCTTCAGCCGCTCGAAGCAGCTCACCGTGGCCTCGAGCAGCGAGCCGACCTCCTCTGGGTGGGAGCTGCGCGACGGCATGCCGACCGAAGACCGCGGGGATACCATGCGCCGACGCTTGTTGCCGGTGAGAGTGCCCTGCATGTCCAGGCTCTCGTCCTCGGGCGGGGGAGCGGGGGGTTGTCGTGTGTCATCGGTGTCTTCGGGGTGGGCGGCGATGAGCTGACTGCGGATCTCGGCCGACGACGCTGGCATGCCTTCCAGGGACTTGTGCTTGAGCAGCCAGAAGACCGCACCCATGACAAACAGCCCGCAGCTGGTCGCATCGTCCTGCCTTGGTCCGGCCTAAGCGAGAGAAGGGGAGACGTCAGCGAGGCGTTCATCCGCCGGCTGCTGGGACAGTTGCGCCAGCAGACGTAACATACATGTCATTGGATATCTTGGAGAGGGAGACTTACGAGGACAGAAGTATCGAACTCGGTTCCGGGAACCAGATCATCTAACCACGGGCCGAGGGCTCCGAACACGCGGTCTGCTAGTCCGCCCAGTCGTGCTGGGTCGTAGTGGCCGATTGTGCGGCGCTTGATGTCGACGCGGACAAGCGTCCAGTGTCCTCCGCACTTCCGATGGTGCATCGGCGCCAGGATGATGGCGATGCACTCCCTCTTGGGCAGCGCCTGCGGCAGGCCCTGGTCGAGCTCGAGCCAGAGGGGATCTGCGATGAAGGTGTTGCTGTCGGCTTGCTGGCGGCGGGCAAGAGAACACAGCTGCCTCAACGTCGCGTCGCTGAGCCCCACGCTGCTGCCACTCAGAACATGGGCCGACACGTCGAGGAAGCCCATGTCCGTATCGGCGGCGATGTCGTTGCCGCCTAGACCCGTCAGAGCAACCGAGGTACGGGGCCGGGACTCGCGGTCCGGGCGCTTCTCTGTCTCCCGCGTCTCCTCGAGGTCTTCGACCGCTGCATGCCTGGGCAAGGCAGACGCTGTCAGCGAGGGTGCATATCATGGGCTTCCAGGCGGCTTCACTTACCGTGGCCCGGAAACGTCTGCCTCTGACTCTGGCTCTGGCTCTGCCTCTGCGTCTTCTTCCCCGCGTCCCCGGACTCTCTCCGGCACGTCGTCGTCAAAGCCGAATGTCGAGTCGCCGTCATCTCCCCGCAGATCCGCCACGCCCAGCTCCAGTTCGTTCAGCCGGCCGAGGTCGTCTCCAGTCGTCGAGCCCGTATCCGACGTGACGCCGTATCGGGCTTTACACAAGGCCCACGCCCGCTGGGCCGTCGTGCTTGGCCGCCAGCGCACCACGCCGCTCACCGACCTCTCCTCCAGCATGGCGTCGTACAGCTCGCCACCGGGCTCCCAGAGTCCGCCGAGCCTCTTGCCGCGCGCGACGGCGGCCTTGGTCACGTTCCAGAGGTAGTGCAGGTGTAGCGCCGTCATGACCCGACCTTCGACGCGGTTGCCCTTGTCGTCGAGCATGAACTTGTCCTCAGGGACCCAGCCCTGGCCACCCCACGCGTGGCTGAGGTTCGCCCTGGCGCTGTTGGCCCGCCTGGCTGTTCTCTCCGTCGTGATTGACCGGGACTGGATCAGGGAGCGGCTGGCGTCGGCCTGGGAGCAGCGTGGCAGATGTTAGCAGACGTTCTCGTGACATCCTGACCTCCGAGTCCCATGCGACAGCCAGATTCGACAAGTCTCGACAAGACTTGGACGACCCAAACAGAGGGCAGACGGTGCCCGAAGTGAACTGGACCGAGGCTAAACGGAGGCTGGTAGAGGCCGGGAGAGGCTGACAGGAGACAGGAGACAGGACAGAGATGAAGAGGAAACCACGTACCCTCACGGCAGTGCGGCGAGAATGTGAGTTGTCCATCGAAAGAGCCAGAGGCAGAGCCGGGCTAAATCAGCGGCAATGTGCGCACTTGGGGCGGCTTGAGACAGTTGGAAGGCCGCAAACAAACCTGGGCACGAAGTCGCGGTACTTTGAGGAGGGAGACCAGCGGCCGTGCAGACGGCGGCACACTACCTTGCTCAGTTGACGGAAGAGAGACGTCGACACCGACATGAGAGAGAACTTGGCGTCTCGGAGAAGACGTTGTCCAACGCAAGAAGAATCGCATCTTGCCGCTGCCAGTTGAAGAGTGGGCTCGAGGCAGGCGCTGCTGATGCCTCGTGCGGAAAGAACGGACACAAGTCGCAGGCAGGACACTCCTCCCTCCGCGCAGCTGCCTCTGTGCGCAGGTGTGACCGGTCGGAGCAGCCAATTGCTCCCGTCACTCCCCCAATAAGAGGACGGGAGTAAGTTCGGTGCCGTAGATGGCCTGTCGGCTGTCGATTTCGTGAGGTTTTTGGCCCGCCGTGCTGCCATCACGGAGCGCGCCTGCCGTCCATCGTGGTGTTGGTAGGTGTTGGTAGCAGATGCTCTGAGGCAGCCCCGGGCGTTGCGGGGTGGCAGTTGCAGCTGGCGATTAGATGCGAATACGTACCTTCTACGTCTGAGCGTCAAGCTGGCCGATGGAAGGCTCAATCTTGTAGTTGCTCAATGGCGTGGATTTGCTGGATGACGTAGTGTTTTTTGCTCAACCCACGGCCAATCGACCACCACCACCGCCACGAGAGTCACGTTGAGCAGAAGCATCAACAGTCGATGCATCTCCAGGAAAACTCACAGACTTGCAGTCCACTGTCCCAGACGCGAGATTCCAGAGTTTCGCGCCGATACATGTAGAAATGCCCGAATACGACCGTGGGATCTTGGTTGGCGATCGTTCCGCTGCCCGCCCGTTAAGGGTCACAATCCTTGGCTGTTATAAAAGTGATATGGCTCGGTCGGTCGGGCTTCTTAGAGCAACAAGAGAGAATCTGGTTGAATATCGCTTATCAAATCACCCATATCACCGATAAGCTAAAAATCCGTAGCACACAGACCTGATGCTCATTGTGCAGTACCTCGGTAGCTACATTGCAATGAAATTTAGTCGTTGTAACAGAACTTGCAGTTACACGTGTTTCCCAGGCAAAATTAGTACGTGCAGATGAAAGGCGTACAGCTTACTTAAGGGAGGTTTAACGCGGCTTAAATATACAGTACGATAGCCGGAATGCTACCCTTAAAGAGCGAGAGTACGCACGTGATTAAAGTATCTTCTTCTAGTTTAGCAAATGCCCACGGCTACCCTATAGATATAGAGATACGAAAGTTTCTCTTTAAGTACTTTATTTTAATAGGGCTATAGAGCTGAAGTTAACTCTTTAATATTTATACGTTTTTCTTACGCTTATAAGAGAACTATTACTTATAGTAATAGATGTAAGTATTATATTAAATTAAGAGGTATATATCAGCTATACTTCAATAACTAAGATATATATTCTCTATTATATATTACTTAATACAAAGCGTAAGTTATAAAGAGGTAATACTTTAGAATATAGATACTTAAGAATAACTAGCGTCGTAAAGAATAGTTACTTAGGAAGTACATTATATATAACGCGATACGTCCGTCTTTTAAGTATATACTAATTTACTCTTATTCCTACTTTTACTTTCCTACTATGAAATAGTAGGCTTTATATAAAATATTTAAGCTTACAAGTACTACTTAAATCTTCTTAGTATATAAGGAGGTAATTTTAATATAAACGCTTAAAGGTAAATCTTTAACTTTTAAAGAGTATAAATATACTGTTACATCTTAGATTACCCCCTTATAAGGTAGGATATTTAAGGGGTACAGCGAGTATACTAGTGTTAGCATATCGGTAAAAGTGTTTTAACTAGTTATTCTAGCGTTTATATAGTATTGCTTATTAAGGCAAGGAGTAAAAGATTATTATAGTAAAGTTTCCAACGTTATATAAACTAATAGTCGTATATATAACTTCAGTTCAACTTTATAAAGCTTTACTAATAGTTTACTAAACTTATATAATAGATATATACTTCTTCTCTATATTGTATTATATATTACAAAGTAAGCTTTCCAAACTACTATTACTAGCTTACGGTAATAGTACTTATATTCGTACTTTACTTGTTTTAAACTAGATACTTCTAAATCTTAAGTAAAATATCTTAACTAATACTATTTAAGTTTTTATATTACAAGGAGTAGTTTCTAATATCTCTAATCTCGGAATAGAATAATATTATTAGAATAAAGTCAACTTTAATAATATCTGTTACATTTAGAATCTCTTTAGTTAACGAAAAGTAAGAGAAAATCAAAGTGTAAAGTACAAACAAACGATTTAACTATCTATGTAGCGGAATCTAACCTAAGTATAAGGTAGCATATATACTTGCTAAGATATGACTTAGGCAATGTGCGCTACTTACATTGAAGTATTATAGTTCTATAGAAGCTTATAAGACTCTAGCGGCAAATTATCTAAGACTATAGTATATAGCTAAATATTATATAGCTAAGTAATCTATAGTTAAGGAGTAAAAGGTTAAAATAGTATAAAAGGCAACTCTAAGAACTTTTATCGCTATTTATATATACTCCGCTTAGGCACACCTTCCTTTTTACAACCCTTAATAAAAAGCGGTAATATCATTTTAACTACTATTATAAAATGAAGCTTTAACTGATTTACGAGAATATAAAGTTATATTTAGCATTACCGCTACCTTTGTATAGTTATTCTACTATAAGCGTTAGGTTTAATACAGTATTATATAATAGTTAAATTATCTACTTTGCAAGACTCTACTATCTTACGTAAAGTTTATATTACATTAATTAACACTAATAAATAGACTATTATTATTTTATTATTATTAATACACTACAGGCGTACCAGCGCCCTAAAACCTCTACCTAGTATATTATATAGGAAATTGTACTTAAAAGCTAAACTAAAACCGATATATAACTCAGTACGTATATTACAATACTATATAGTATCGCGGCATCTTTATCGCGTTCATAACGCTAGTAATTTAGGAACTTTATCTCTTTAGTCTAGCACTTGTTATAACGTTTACCCTTAAAGCTAACGAGCTACGCTCTTATAGCGGCTAAGGTACGGCCTGACAATTTTTCTTCGGCGGTTCCGCGCACTTCCCGATATAGGTAAAGAGGTCGAACTACTTGAAGCGTCCTATCGCGAGGAGCTACCGTACTAGCTATACTATAAAAGCTAAGTTTATTAATACCTCCTCGAAGTTATAGTATAACTATAGTAAATACGGAATAACTAATACTTATAACCGTAAATTTTATTCGGAATATAATACGTAATCAAGTATGATATAAATAGGTATTTCTAGTTTGATACTATGATAATAAAGTCGCGATAGTATATTAGAGACTTTTTTTAAAAAAAATAAAAAGACTTTGAGCCCGACTTTCCTAATTCTACTTTATAATAGTAAGGATATCTTATATTTATAGAGGCTTTAGTACTTATTTAACTCTTTCCTAGTTAAAGACGCCTAATTAATAGAGACGTAGCGAACTATCTGTACCTACGCTACTTATTCGAGCCGATCTTGTTATTTTATCTAATCTTTATACTATTTTAATCTAGTCTAGCTATCTTACCTACGTTGTTATAGTTAATTTACCTACTTATTTCCCAACTCGATCACTTTACGTTTACGTTACGGCTTAGTCCTTCTTGGTATTAAGCTACGTTCGTAGAATTATTTGCCGAAGTTTATTATAGCCTTTTCTCATCATAAGCTCTTTCGGACGCTATAGAAGAGCTAATCCTTCTTTATAGTAATAATATAGTTTTCGAAAATATTTAACGTCTTATCGAGGTAGAGGTTAATAAGTAAGACGAGTAGTTTTATCTTTGATTAATGTACTATCGTTACTTTATATACTTCTCTTACGACTTAAAAGTATGTTAATTATATAGTAGCGAGTCTTATTATAATACTTTTCGCATTACCTTTATCGGTCAACAAGATATATTTTATTATAACGCTATAAATAAGAATATTCTATGTAAGTACTATATAAAAACCCCCTTATACGCCTTATATTTACTCTTTACGTAGATATTATAAGCTTTATAAGTATTTGTTAGGAGATAGTAAACTGTATTTTAACTTATTTTAAGTAGATAATTTAACGTAGTTTCTTATCGAGCTATACCTTAAGGGATAGATTTGCCTAACGTTATCTTAGTATCTTTAAAGTTAAGTTATTAGAGCTCTAGTTTATATCGTCGTATGAAATGTATTAGCTCGTTCCTCTTAGGGGCGAACTCCATCCCTTAGCGCCTAGCCTACTCGCTATACGAACGCTACGCTCTTTAGCCGTATGTAATTTGCCTTCGCTTCGAAATCGTAGTAAAGGACGTTTATATTATCTACGAACTCGACTACTTCTTAGTCGTAGTAAGCCCGTAAGGTCTTATATAACGTAGCTATACATGAAAAGAATAGAATAAGCAATAATAACGAGCCGTATAAAATTCAAATGATAAGGTAAATTAGCGTTAATATATTATTAGCGATGAAAAGGTGAATTACTCTCTTAGTAAAGAAGCTCCGAACTTATACTAAAATCCTAAATAAAAACCTAACTCAGTAAAGTATTTAAAACAATTACTAAATATTTAATCGTATCGAATATACCTTGAATATTTAGTTATAGTAATAGAGTAATAATACTATAATTATACTTCTATACTATATAAACTAAGTTTATAATAAGTTTAATAGCTAGTTCGATCGACTATTCTTACCGATTTCTTATCTAACCCTTTAAAAGTAGATTGTATTCCTTCATTATACTAGTAATATGAGTTCTTAAGACTATTTTAAAGAATTTCTCTATAGTATTAAATAGTATAATCAGTCTTTAATTTCTAACGGTCTTTCTTAATCTTATAAATCTCCTTTGTTTAAAGATAATTACTACGTTAGTATTACGAAAACGGTTTAAATAATATCCAAATACAATACTACTAAAAATTAAGGTTGTAAGTAAAGTAGTTACTAATTACCTATATATTTATAAGAACTTATTTAGTAAAAACGTCGTCTCCTAATATCTTTTAAACTTCTACTTTCTAAAGTATTTACGTTACCTCTTCGGTATCGATTTTAAGTTTAATATCGAACCTTTTCTTATTATCTCTACTTACTTAGCTCTTACCTTTAAAGATATCGTTCAGATTAGCTAGTAAGTTAGAGAAGAACTTATTATTTAATATCTAAGCTTTGTCTTCGTACGTAAACGCTATTGCTTTCTCGTTTTCATCTCGTTTTAGTAAAGGTATCTCGACTACGATTATCAGTAACTAGCTTCTTAGTCTTACCTACCTCTCGAGTATTTATAAAGTTTGAGTATTACAAAATACAGTAGCGAAGACTCTCTACTAGCCTTACGATTCTACTATAATAATCACTATCTTTTATAACTTCTTACTCTTAACCTTTCTTACTTATACAAGTTCTAATAGTGTATAAATTTAATCGTATCGACGTCGTTTCGTATTTGTAACTATATTACTAACCTCTTTACTTTACTACTTATAGTTTTACTCTATCGCTTATTTCTATTTTAGAGTCGAATTATCTATAATCTTCGTTAAAGTAGCTAGTAGCTACTCTACTACCTCGTTAAGGCTTTCCTTTGTCTAAACCCTATCGAGTCTTTGTAGATATACCGTAGCTTTTGCTTTGATACTACTTATATTAAGTACTATTATAACGTACTTCCTTTCCTAAGACCGTAGTAAGAGTTACTTATACCGTAAGATTCTTAAGTCGCATTTTTATAATATTAATACTAGCGTTGTATCAGTTCTCATTATATATAGCTAACTCGCTAGCAACCCTTTGTAATTATTACGACCTTGTAATAGTAGATTATTATAGTCTCTCCGAAGGTAAACTAGACTTATACATCGCTTTTGAGATATTTAGCCGAGTGATTAGTAAATATAATAACTATATCGCCGCTCGGTTTACGATATACTACTACTACGGCCTCGTCTCCTAACGTTTTATTTACTACTTCGACTATATCTTAAGGCTTCCTATAAGTTAACGACGCATTTACTATAGCTTTAATAACCACTTTCTTAGCCTAGCGGGCGGGAATAACCGTTTATATCTTTTACGCGGCTGGGACTTCCGTTGTATTTACAGTAGTAACGCTAGCTTAGCTACGAGGCTTTGTTAGTATAGGAATCGTCTTACCGAAAATCTTCCGTAGGATCACTTCTATAATTAGAGTATCGTCGTTATTCTAAAACGTCGTACTCGCCTCAAATTTACTAATATACTTCTCTACTCTTATATATATCGTACGCGTCTCTTTAGCGTAGTATTAAACTAGCTAGTTTTTATAGTAGACTAATTAATTTGCTAGAAAAACTACTTTTCTTCGCGTTATTATTGTACTATCGCCCCGCGGAGGCGTAAGTGTACTTTGTTTAGCGTTAAGATAGCAATAACTCTATCTAATACTAGCTTGCCTACTATTAATAACTATCGGTTTGTCTATTAGATACTACGCCTACTTTATACCCTTAATACGAGGGTTTAAAGATAGTAAAGCGAGTATTCTAATTCCGAATCTAAAGTTAGATTTAAATTCTCTGATAAAATGAGTGGCTTGTCCATGTTTTTTAACAAAAACACCAACGACTTAATCTTCAACGAGATCTAGGTGTATTATAATAATTATAATGTGTTATAATATATTATATAATATAAAATATAGCTTTTGTAATAAAAAACACAGAAGTAGTTAGCAAAGACGTAACTAAGGAATTTCGCCTATTAATGCTAGTGAAACAGTATAGTGGTCCAGGCTTTGGCACAAAGACATTAGTGAAATTTCCAACTTCTTTGTTGACAGCCCTTGGGTTATCTCGTCACCTACTGTGTCTACTTCTGCTTTTCCCTTCCTCCCCTCAATATTCCTTTTTGTCGAGTGCACGGTCCCCTCTGCGATCCGCGACCTAATCATCCAAAATGACGCCATCCATCGATAGTGGCACGCTAGTCCTTGGACTCGAGACAAAACGGCACAACGCTCCCAAAGCTTTCGACTTCTTTGTGCTGCCAGACATCAAGAGTGGCAAGACTCCTACTGCATTCAAGGTAAGTCTGGAACCCTGACTCGGTATCCTAACCTATCATTGACCGAAGCTGACAATAACAATCAGATGTCTGACTCCGATCCTCGAGAGGACGCTCCTCAGGTGGCTCACTTGCTTTCCAGGAATCCTGAGACAGAGCATCCCGTAGCGACGAGCGCTCAGACTTCGGAGCATCTACCGACTGGGCCTCAGGCAGAGGACCATCCGAGGACCGCCTTGGCCGACCAACAGACTGAGCATGACACCGACACGATGCCCCTCAAGCCCACGCCGGAAGAAGTGGCCAATTATTACCTCGGGCTTCCAAGCAGGCCATGCCTCGTCGCCAGGGCCGACTACCTCGACAACCCCTGGGAGATGCAACGGGAGGACGAGCACGACGTTCTCAAGCACATCTATCCCGTCGCACGCCACCCCATCCTCTCCAAGTTGGAAGAAGATGTTTGGGTTCTGGAGCTGACTGCCGTGCTCCATCCACTTCACTGGAACTCTCTGGACCTCGTCCGTATTGGAGACGGCGAGAAACCCTCAGACAACCCCGTCGTCATCTGGCTGGCTGTTGCGCCGGGCACCGCAACCTTTGAGGAAGGCTGGCAGGCCGTCTCTCGCGTGAGGAAGTTCCTAGTCCAGCAGAGAGGGGGCCTTGAGGACGTCGAGGTCGAGATCCGTGAAGCATTTGTCGAGGATGCAGCCACGCCGGTCAAATCGATCACATCGAACTTCGCCAACCAGTACCCCACCCTGACTTCGACTCTGGGCCAGAGTGTCGCGTCCTCAACCACCCCAAAGCGCGAGGGCAGCTTAACGTGCTTCGTCAATCTGATCAAAAAGAAGGGCAACCCGCCAATCAAGGCTGCTTTAATGTCCCGCCATGTCGTTTTCAAGAATGATGAGCCCGACTACAATTACAAGACCGGCATGGGAACTCCAAAAGTCGATATTCTCATGCCCGGCCAGCGAACCTTGGACATGATCGTTGGTGAATCAGACGCCCAAGCCAAGTTCTGGAAGAATTGGCATGGCAAGGATGCTGTCGAGGAAGTGCTGGCGGAGAAATTTGCAGCTGACGTTCACGGTCTCGAACTTCCCTCTGCCCGCCGCCTTGGCCATGTTCTCTTCGCCAAATCGCGCAGGAAGGAGTCAATCAACCATACTGGAGTCTTCGACCACCTGCCCGATGTCGCTGTAGTTGAGCTGGAGCCAACACGATTGGGCAATGAGTACCATAGTCTGGCCAACACTGTCTATGTGTCGGTGACAGACCTCACCGAGATCAACAGGGGTCTCTACAACCCTCAGGATATGTTTCACATGCCAAACGACAACCTCCTTCACCTCAGAGGCATTGTCCCAATCGAGGAGATTTGCTCGCCCAAGGCCTACGAGCACAACACGAAAGAGCACGTCCTGCGAGTAGGCAAGCGCGGCATCGGCACCGGACTGACTTAGGGTGTCAGCCACGGCTTCACGAGCCTCCTCCGCAGGAACGTCAACGGACGTGACATCTTGATCCGGCAGTGGGCTATCCAGTCTCTGGACCGCAACCAGTATTTCTCCAAAGGCGGCGACTCTGGAGCGTGCATCTGGAGCTTAGATGGCCGCGTCGCTGGTATGCTAGACGGTGGCAGCGGAGGACAGAACGGCATCCACGACCTGACCTATGCGACGCCGATGGCTTCGATCCTTGAACATATCCGCTTGCACGGCGGATATTCGTCGGCTACCTTGGTGTGAGCGGAAGCTCTTGAGGACGTAGCCCTTATCGAGACAGAGGGGCGCTCAGCCGTACATGTACCTAGAGAGTGTGGATAGCAGGTCAGTGATCGCGAACGGGGCGCCTTTTTGGCTCAGGTAGGTAGCATGCATAGATATCACAGAGTCGGAATTCATCAGTCTGTAGAGAGTAATCGACAGCTTCGCAGCTTCGTCCAGGTCGGTGATGTGATGTTCTAATGCTTTAGAGATGCGAGAAAGCCTACTCTTGGTATCATGTATTCAGCCTCCCAATTATTACCTCGATCATAGACCTCAAGTCATTATTCCCACAAAGTCAGATGGCGTGTCGAGCAGCTGGGCTTTTCTTCCCTACAACAGAGTGAGGTTATATATCAAGTCGACCCTTCAGTTCTCCGGCTGAAAAGAATGATAAAAGAACAAGAGGTCAAATGCATTGTCCGTTGTGGACTGAGTGGTAAAGGGCCCATAAATATCAAGAATAATGCTCAAACCCTGCTTCAGACCACAGTTGTATCATCTCGGAATTGAAACCCCCCCTCCTCTGTCTGACAGAGTCAACGGCTATCCATGTGTACGACGTCTAGAGATAGCTACATCGAGAGGGTCCAGAAGCACAATTGTAGACTTTTCTCGCTTAGAAGCTATCCTCTAAAACACGGACACTGTATTGATCAACCACCCACACTACACTACACGCTTCATTTTAAACCCATCTAGTGGCAACAATGGAATAGGATGGCAACGGTTGCCTCAATCCGCATTTGCGACTGTTCGGGATGCCGGATTTGAGCCGCCGGCCTTGCCATCCACTCGGCCTCGACC
Source organism: Coniochaeta hoffmannii (assembly GCA_030052785.1). Taxonomy (NCBI): domain Eukaryota; kingdom Fungi; phylum Ascomycota; class Sordariomycetes; order Coniochaetales; family Coniochaetaceae; genus Coniochaeta; species Coniochaeta hoffmannii. Next base: position 145,645 of record JANBVN010000038.1, on the reverse strand, counting down.
CTATGGCTCGGGCATTGCAGTGCGGTAGTCTAGCTGCAGGCGGAAAGCGTCATGGGAGTCAGCTGCCATTTTAGCAAAGGCAAGGGAGTCGATGCCGGCGGTGTAGGGAACCAGGGCAGAGGGAACACAGGGGCATCGGCATCCAGGGCGGAGGAGGATAGCTGAGAAGAGGAGGCCGCCATTCTGCTAAAAGGGAGCGCACTAGCCACAGTCACCGTTGTGTTAGCAGCAAAAGGTGGCCTCCGCAGAAGGACATTCACTACGGCACCTATAGCAGTCAAACACAGACCAATGCATCTGCTGCAGTGCCGCACAGACTGTCTATCCTTAGCCGTGAGCTCGTAGCCACGTCAACCGCATAGTTCGCCTCCACGCCTACTGTCACGTCAGGAACAAGAACATGGAATATCTCCTCCTTTAGCTCCGGATTCAGAAGCGCTGGGAATCTCTGCCGGGGCCCAGATAGCGCCTCGACGTTAGCGACCCGCCACCGAATCAAGTTCCCTGTCTCTTAAACTTCGCATTTGCCCGGTAGCTTAGCACCCTAACCCGGCACTGGTTGGTCAATGCGCATTTGATGATGAGAGCTGGCCCCATGACCTAAAGGACCCGGTGCGACCGTATTGCTGTTCCCCACGGTCTCTATGACCTTAAAGCCATAATGGACCCTGACGCCATCCTTGGCTTAATCTTGATAGTCTGTCGAGCCGAGGAAGATGTAAGACCAGAGGGCAGGCTTGGCACGCGGACGAGAGTCTCGGAACCGGAGCACACTTCCCAGGTTCTGGGCATGGGTACATTTGGTCGCCCTCTCGATGTCTCGCAACGCTCAGCTCCGGCGTCCAAGCTCCGATGTCCATCAGCCGCTCCCATCTTCGGACCCGTTCTTCGGCACTCTGATATGCGTTCTGTGCTGGTGGACCTGCTCCATAACCATCCTTGCAACCGGCCGCAAAGATCACACGTGAACAGCTTGGAAGATGATCAGAAGCCGCGTCGTGACCTAAGACCACCACAGACAGCAGCATGCCGATATTTCGATGATGGCGGCAGCGATTGGGCTACCCCGGCAGTTTCACGAATTTGTAGAGGTCGGATGCAAGACCGGTACAGATCATCTGGACCCCTTGGAACGCCAGTCTGGTCGGCGGGCTCTCGAGATCCTTGGCTAATGGCAGGAGCAGCTAGCGCTGTGGTTGAGGGTGTGGCGCCACTCCGTCGGAGATGTCCGGCCAGAGCCGTCTTCGCGTTGTTCCGCGGAGTCGAAGTGGCCTGGATCGGACCATCGACAGAGTGCTTCTCGGTCGATGACACTGGTTTTTTTGATAGCAATCTTGCGCTCGGCGACAGTGAGTGGGGGAGATGGGCGTACTCATGTTCCCGTAGGAGTCGAATAGAAGTCATCCGCTTTCGGGTTGCGGCTGGAATTGAAAGCCTTGCCGGGTTGGACGTCTGTTGAAAGGCACGAAAGTTAGTGTCAGGTTGGAATGCGGCCTTTAGCGTAGGATGGATGAAGATCGGTCCGGGGCCCGGCATTGAGGCGCCGAGCTGTGACGGAGGAAGGCTCTCACATTTGGCTTGGGCGTGGCGCGACGTTGCTTTGTCCACGATGCTAACAGTGTACCCTGCTGTTAGACCTTGACTGTCGACTCTGAAGTGGACTCCATATCACGGGGACGGGACACTCTCAACCGTACAAAACTGAATCTGGGTAGAGTGAAGATAAGCCACAAGGCTTAAAGCCTGGTTGTAAGGCTAAACTCCAGACTGCTTCTAACGTTATGCCGATAGTGTGAAGTGCCGGCTTTGACTAATTGCGCTCCATATTGATGGCGCAATGTCAATCAGCATGTGCTTACACGCCGTAGCTCTCTCTTTCCTCCGCTTGCTGTTTTACTAGTCAACCTTGAGTCGATGCGGTGCCTTGGTAGGAGTTGATTTCTTGACAGAATTCTTCGTAGCCTGAAGCAGTTCTCGTCGGGTCGTCCCCCTACTCCTCTTCCAAATAATCGCCTGTTCTTAGCGCGCCGTCGGCAATCGCGCTGCCGGTCTGGCACCTGCCTTTTGATGCCTTTCCTTGCATCTCCGAGCCCATTGATATAGTGGTGGTTGACAAGCTGGTTCACCTCTATTTTCTCGTCCTTCCGTTGCAAGTTATGAGGTATGACAGGCTTGATTCGATAGTCTTAGTCCTCGGCCTTGGCCTCTCGTCTCCTGTTTGAAAACAAGTAGATCCGACTCCTCCCGACTTTCCCCAGTCTTCTCGCCTTTCACGTCGTGTCTGACGCCGTCACCACGGTCATGTTTTGTCGGGCCGCTGCCTGCATCTTATGCAAGCATCCTCCATTGCGGAAGACACCGAACCCCCGAAGACGATCTTCACCTCCCGCCCTACCGCAATACTCCCTCCACTCTCCTCCATGTACTGCTGGTGCTTAGAGGGTCCACTGTACTATCTCAGGCCCAGCAAACCGTGCTCAACCTCCTGGTTGCAGTCTTTTTCTCGCTAATGACATCTCGTGCAGTGACGCCGCCGACTCATCATCGAAAGTCGTCGACCCCTTCTACTTCCGCCTAACATCACATTTACTCATACTCGACACACTGCCACGTGGCAGATGCTTACTCTGACCGACGGTCGCTGTGCCAATCCTGAGGACAATAGCAAGATGGAGTTGATCCTAACCCCCAACCCCCCCCCCCCCCCTGGCCCTCACCTCATGGACTCTCGTGGCCGTCTTTTGGCTTTTGCTGCTTCCGGATGGGAATGAAAAAGGGAGGAGGTTGCTCAGAAAACTCTGGCGTTTTCTACAGCATCTCAGAGAACAGGAGACCGGTCTCTGCATGTGGCGGGCTATGCATGGTGGATAATGGACCGCGGGACTCAAGGAACATCCGGACACTTCGTCATGCTACCTTACGTGTGCGGCAGGGGTTGTTAAACCGTGTTCAGTCCCGGCATGGGCCCAAGTGGAGCTACGGCTGTGGACAGCAGACGGTGCCGAAGAATGGTTGTGGGGTATACTGTTTTGTCCAGGGCTGCGGTATCTCAGGTATGTAACAACCAAGACATGTGATGTTGGGCTTGTAAATGGAGCACACTAACTTATTGGTGGTCGTGAGAAATGTCCCGACCGTGATACTCAGTGGCAGTGCACGGAGTGTACGGATCTTACGAGCTATCCAGCACCATAAACCGCACCGAGAGGAATATCCGAAGACCACAATCGTTGTCTGACAATTGGCCGTCCACATCAGTCCTTCAGCAACTTGACGCCAGTCCTGCCTTTGTCTCTCCCTGTGATTCGCCTACACACTCACAAGCCCTTGTAATCCGTCCTAACTTCCTCGGCCCTCAGAAATCCCCGCCTCCTGGGTCGCTGCCCCTGCAGTCGACTCTCCAACCAAAACGTTCCAACCTGCTCGTCTCGCCAGCCTAGTTCTATTCCCTTCCGGCTTCTCTCACACTTCGCATGACGTCTCGGAACGTTGAGGCTGGCTCCCACGCCGGGTTGCATTCCTTGAAGATTCTCCGACATATTACACTCAGTGATCGGGTAGGCAGGGCGAAAGCACCAATTCGGAGGGAGAGCGAGTATAGATAGGGAACTGAGGTCCGCTAGTCCAATCTTGGACAATGTAAAGGTGGTGGTAGTAGTTATACGGGTGCTCAAGGTGCTAGCGCCAGCTTGACAGTCGCAGGGACAGCATTCTCGACGGCCTTCTTCAGAGCGGGAAGCTTCTTGCTCGACCTGATTTCCGGGACTAGCGTGAGATGTGGAACATGTGGAGGGATGGAGGGACTATTGGAGGAGGCGGGAGAGACGGGAGGAGCATCGACAGTGGAGGAAGAGACAGGAACCGAGGAATACGGTCGTTGTTGTGGATGTTCGGACTGTTGTTTGAGCGCGCAGCAATAGCAAAGTGGGTCCGAGTGCCTCCTTGCGGCACTATTACATAAGCGTCCTCTGTGCCGCACCACTGCATTGCTTGGTCCGACTGAGCCGCGTGCATGCGACGCCAGCCGCAAATTCTCGATGCGGATACCGGTAAATCCAGTCGATTAGTGCCTCGGTACCATGACAACAACAAGTTGACTGACACACAGGCACAAACGCGTCAACATTCCACAATCTTCGTCCGCGACATCACTGGTTAAGATCCGACATCCGAACAGCGAGCACTTGCCGCCACTGAACGTATCTCATTATCATCACGGTATAAATGTTCAACATGGCAAATGCATCCTGTGACACAGGAAACATATGTCCGCCTGCGGTCATTGGGCGCGAGGCCCTACAACAGCTGGTTTCGCCACCCGCAGAACCCGGCTTGATAGAGCGCGTGTTATCACAGGCTCCTGCTGCCAAGTCTCACGTTTTCAGGCACGATGATGCTCGCTGCGCGTTGAGGTTGAGCTCAACTCTCGAAGAACACCTCAGAGGTCCGTTATATCCTGCTATTGCCTCTGGCAATATGTGCGGGAGAGTACTGACTTTGCTTATCAGGTTGAATGCGCCCAGGACATCCCACAGCAGACAGGCCGGCGCCATCCCAGATTTATACCGTCTAACACACGGGCGGGGGATCCGCGGTATGCCGGCATGCCGTTCCGACGCAAGGCCAAGGCAGGTTCGCGCAGTGGATCGCAATCGCCGACAAAGAGATCGGCGCCCAGCTCTCCACGCAAGGATGGCTCGGGCTCCGTCGCAGACGAGGGAAGTGCCGGGGGACGACGATGTGACCAACATGGTCGCACCGCCCGACATGTCCGTCTCCCTGGCCGAAGGCAGCCAGATGAAGAGGGAGTTCCACTGCAAGAAGGCGGATCTGCCCGCCTCGGTCGATATGCGCGCCATTGGGCACAATTACGGCATGTGCTGCATCGAGAACATGACGGCGCTGATGCGCCGGGACGTCATGTCGCCGCCAACCTTTTGTCCCGAGTCCGGTGTCCCCTACGCTGGCGGACAAGACCAACAAGCCCGTTTCCATTCCGATGGATAATGCGAGAATGGCTAGAATCTCGGCGGGCACAAGTCTCCCTGCCGTAGCATCCCCGAGGGCGTCGCGGGTTATTCAAGGTTCGGTCATTGAACAAGACAAGGAGAACGTAGACCCGAGGAGTGCTGGGAGCCATCTGTCTCCCTGTGACAGTGAGCGTGGTCAGCAGCAAGACCGTGACTATGGCAACGATGATCCCAGCATCGTTTAATTTGCGAGACGGAAGGCAGGCGGCCCAGGGGTTAGTCTTCAGGTGTTGTATAAATGTGCAAATGGTCATTTGTTGACTATAGAAGCTAATCGCGGTGAGAGGGACCAGCCCCTATATTTCTTTCCCTCTCTCAGCTTTTTCTCTCCAGCGATACCACGTAGGTAGTGATACCAAATCATTTCTTGTTGCAAGCCACAACTATTATTGTCGACTTGATAGCATATGTGTCAATATAGGGGTGCTTTTATTGCGACAAGTTACAGTTGGTTCGGCATCGCTGGGAAATCTCAAATATGTTGTCATACCAAAAGGCACTGCACTATCAAGGTGGTTACCTATCATATTGGTTACAACACAGCCCGTTGCACAGCGGCACTTTTGATGCGACGAGTTGCGTTGATCTTAGGTCCACTAGCGGCGTCAGTGGACGGAAGGGAGGTAGCCACATCGCCACACACACCACCTTTTTTTTTTTCGGTTGGCTTGAACAACGGTGATACTTCTCAAAGTCTCAAGGAACTAACAATGACGTATCCGCCTGACATAGTGAACCGTCTCGCAATCTCCAGATGACACTGCGTGTATGAGCAGTAATGCTGAGAGACTGAGCCAACTCTTGTTCGCTGGCGGAGCTGCTGCAAGGCCGCTCTGCCAGCCCAGCGCCTCGACGGCAAAAGTCCACAAGCCGCGGAAGTGCGGTACTCTTGGCAAGACAATCTGGTTTGGGCTTGATATGTTCAAGAAAACTGGCATGTGCAATCTCTCTAAAGGCACCGCACATCCGCCATGGTTGGTCGTAAAGGTGGTTTTCACTTGGTCGGGTTTTGGGCCCGTCGGTTAGTCCTACAACACAGGTTATCACGGAATTGGCGGTACTCTTGACAAAACTACCTGACACGGGTGCGGGTTAATTGGCAGAACCGTGATATGGAAACATATAAAAAAGTACCACCCCTTAGGGTTGTTTGGTGGCGGTCGTCCTCTGATAAGGCTTACACCCCGCCACACGCAGGTGTGTACTGTACGGAACGCTCTGCGGGTACGATGGGGTTGGTTACCTTATATAAAGCCAATCCATCCTTTCCACCCAGACCTGGATGATACGGCGTGGCGGTGATAGAATTGCGTGGCTGTAGTCGCGGCGCTGCTGTAATTGTTGTAATTGACCTGATCTTATGGTGTTCCACCAGCCGTGAACCAATTGTTGTAACCGCCTCGTGGTGCGCTTAATCACACTTAAGTCGGCGTGAAGCGAGACAGAGGCAAGAGAGACGGTAGGACGGAGAATGGAAAGAATCGGACCATTTTCGCAGGTTTCAAGTGTCATCCATGCCGCCAACCTGGGCGGTGTGAAGGAGGGGGAACCATTTGATATGTCTCCTCTCAAGACACCAGTTCTGGCTGCGAGGACCCGCTTCAAACAACGATGCACCTTAACCCCGCGGTCACAAACCGGTCAAGGTTGGTGGTCAGATAACCCAGTTCAGTTGCATACACATTAGTTTGCAGGCTTTGTATGAAACACCCAGGTGGGATGGTTTGTTGGTGGGGCAGAACCACCCACCCTGATCGGCAGATTCCGTTCCATTGTGACGCCCATGTGGAGATTGGCAGCCTTCTAGCGCTACCGGCGCCGATCTTCTCTGCCCGACGAACACAATGCGACACGACTTTCCCAGGGAAACATCGCCATCTGGCATTGGGTCTACAATCTTCAAACTGGCAGGCTAGGGTGGAAACAGCGGTAACTATGTACGAACTCCGAGTTGAAGGCTCGCAACGGCAGTGGTGCTCTCCAACAGCTGAGCGGCTCAACGGGCTTGTCCGCCCTGCTGCTGCTGCGGCGATCTCCAACACTGTGGTTCGGTATGGCCACGAGATGGACAGGGCATCTTCCAACTTGATGGCGCGCACAATAACCAGCAGTATCAGGAGGAATGGATGTGTTGCCCGAGAAGTCCGAAGGAGGCGATGACGTCAGCATCAATCTCTTGGAGATCCACTCGCCGGTGGGGGGAGACAGATTTCGAAGATGCGATGAAGGGCCTGAGCATCAGATGCCGATCTGTCATGCCCGTGATAAAGGGATGGACCACAGGTCTGGGCCCCGGACACAAGGACAAGGACAAGTTGGAGGACAAGGTTGAGGACAAGGACGTGGACAGGCGCGAGGGCCAGATCGCGGGGAGAGACGAGGATGGGGATCAAGCCACATTTGGAAACACTTCTGTTGCTAGCTACAGTTCCCGGAAGCCAACATTTCATGACAGCATTATGCCCCATCGAAGGGCTCGCGGAGAACGGCTCCGGGACCGACTACGGGACACAGGATAAGCGTCCTCCTGCTACTCTGTGGCATTCCTGCGTTGACGGGCTGCTCCGGCTGCCGTGTGTTAGTGCTGGAGGAATAGAGGATCGAGTTTGTTGTCCCTCAGCTCGGGAGGCGTTCGCGGGGTAACAAGGAAAAGGTAACGACTGGGATATCGGCAGAGGAGGGTTAAGGAGTACCGCGGGCTGAAGTACGTTATGTTAGCACTAGGGCTTCAACTGCACGTGTCTTTGGCAGGCAGGTAGTACGAGCATTCGTCGGGCTGGACCATCGGTGCCTACCAGCAAGTATAATATTCATTGCGGCCGGCAAGAACCTCGTTCTACAAAAGGCAGTATAGATCTGTCCATGCTGAAGGATGCTGTGGCGTGGGGATGAAAGACCCGGGTTTGCGTTCGGCCCCGGCGTTGATGTGCCGGAAAGGGAACATTAACATCCAAGACGTCAACATGCACCAGGACAGAAATGACGAGAGCACCGACGCGCAGGAACTACAGACGCAAGGCTCGATATTCAAGCATGAAATTGGCCGGCAGACCGTCTTTACGCTTCAACTTCGTTGGAGAACGTAGCTACAGCACCCTTTTCAGTCTGGCCGAGACAGCAGCCCCTGCTCCTCCGCCAGCAGTAGTGGTTCCCTCGCCAAAACCGCCTCGCCTTCCGCCCTGACCTCCCAGGCTCATGTCACCAGCTCTTACTCGGAGATCTGCACCCATACTCCCGATTGCGTTCCTCTCTTTCTTCCACTTCCTTCGCATTCTAGGTCGACCCTGGCAGCGTAGTGCATGGCCGCCTCCTCACTCTTGCTCCCGTTCCACGTGGCAAGCACGCTGCTTCTCGTAGCCTCCTGGTGTAGGATCCTCTGCCTGCGAACATTGCCCGGTTTCTTGTCTGCCGCAGGGGTGAGGGCTCGTGCAGGAGAGGCAGCCTTGTCGGGCAACCGTCGCCATACAGCGCTTCTGGATGTCAGCCGCGGGAGCTGTATGAAGGCGAAAGGGGGTCGGATTAGGGGAAAAATGCTGTGAACCGGGTTAGTCATTCATCTGCGAGGTCGGTCAATGATGATAGACGAGGAGACATGCAGTGCAGCGAGCGCGTCGCAGCCTGGGGCCTACGCGTGTCTTCCGGACGTGCTTGTCGCTGGGCCCTGTAAAAAGGGATTCCCGGAGGGGGGTTACCTCCGCCCCGGAGCGAGATTCAATCTCAACCAAGATTAAGCATTGTGTTTTTTTTTTGCATGAAGAATGGGTTTGTATATACAGATGAATAAGGCCTAAGACTTGAGAGGTAGTGGGATGATTGGGAAGTAAATACTTGGGGATTGGAACAGGTTGGCTTCTCTTTCCAAGGCCTCAGTCAAGGGGCAGGCCTAACACCACGAGCGAGACGGACAGACCCTACCTCCTCCACCCTTCCAAAGCCACCGACGCCCCGATTCCCGAGCCCGCACACCGTTGGAAGCCGCGGACAAGAACCTCCCTTCCGCATCACCTCGAAGGCCAGGCTTCTCTCACCGTTGCAACCAAGCTCAACTCATGCTTCCCATATTCTCAACGGCCGGACAACTCAGAGGCTCTCCCGTCATGAACTCTGATCGGGGTCTATGCCCTCACAATGGCGGAGACAGCAGTGCTGTCGGCCTGGAACTCATTGGCTGTCAACTGGGCGGACTTTGTATGTCGACATGGATACCGCCGCCGAAGTGGGCTCAGAATGATGGAGGCGGAAGTCGCAGATGTCGAGTGTGCCTCGGGAGCTGAGTCTGTTTCAGAAGTTGGGGAAGGGTGTGCTTCCGACTCGCTCAATCATTTGCTACGTTGCCATGTCTTCCCGGCGCAACCAGTTGAGGCCGCTTCAGCGCACGGCGACCTGAACCAGAATCAAGCCTTCCTCGATCTCGAACATCACGCACGCGGCAACAGGTCTCCTCCTCACCCTGGCACAGGACGCCCCCAAATGTCCGTCTTTGCACCAGACTGCTGGAAATATTTGCGAGCTCCCATCGGGCCCTCCGGCCAAGCACCGAGGTAGGTACGTCCTGTTCCTATGTCCTCCCCCTCTCCTACGTTAGTGTTCCTCCAGTTGACTCTAACCGTTGGGCCTTTCCTCCTAGGCGTACTGTACTTTATATAGTCGTCATGTTAACAGTAGACGGTCCCAATAGCGGGGCGGTACATTTGTCGACTTGGGTCTCGAGCTCTGCGATAGCTAGCTTGTCAAGTGCTTCCGCTCCATCGACGTCGACCAGCGCACGACCTTGAAGCCATCATCAACTTCCGGGACAAGATGCGACGCCGGGCAAGACTGCAGCGGGGCGGGTGGCATCAATAACTGGACAACCAAGCTGCCACCTCTTGGCGGCTCAGCGGGAAGATCCCGGCCGACGAGGCGGCCAAGAACCCCGTGGCAAAGTACACCCTAGAGTGACTTGGTCACCGCGAGATGACCGAGGAGCCGGAACGCAGTGGGCGGTACTGGTTGCCCCAGTTGGTGGAGCAGTTTGAGTGAAAGGGCAAAGGAGTGGAGGAGTGGAGGAGCGGGAGAAAGAGTAAGAGAAGAGAAGGGAAGGGAAGGGCATGAGGACGGCCGAAAGAGCAGTGATGTCGATCTGGTGGCACATTTGGATAAGTCAGAGGTTGTGAGTGAATATGGATTGCATCAACTACAGGCAAGTACCCGATTGGAGCGAGGAGGCGAGGTAGCCTTGGGCAGGATGGCGAGAAGACTGTCGCAGAACCGAGGGCTCCTCAGGTCGCCTCGTCCGTTTCTTTTCCTCCTTAGCCAGCTCGACGAGTGGCCACCAGAGTACCCCATCTACTTTCCTTGGTTCCTGATCATCACGCACTTCAACACTACTCCGGCCGTCTTGCGCTCCTGCCGTGTAGGTTGAAGTATCAGGGACGTGTGTAGCCCTGCTTGCTCCGCGCCTGGATACGTCGATAGGCCGGCAAGCAAAATGCTGCCCCTAATGAACACAGTCCTGACTATGATACTAGACTGGGCTCTTTGGGTTGTATCCATCCCGACGAGAGTACCAGGGCTCTTTGCTTTGTCTCTTCATTGCTTGAATTACGGTTCCTCTAGTGAAGTTGATCAAGGGTTTGGGTGGGAGTCTCGGGTAATGCGTTGACTGAGGTTGAAGACGAGATGATTACTCGCTTGCCTGGCTGAAGTTGCTGTTGGTGGATACCTTAAGCATTGACTTGCCGCACCTGCGTGCTTTTTAGCTTTTTTCTTTCTTTGCGGCGTTTGGAGATGTGCTCCTGCTTTTGGCATCGGACAGCCACCCTGGTTTGAAACTGGAAGAGCATGCATGGTTGGGAAGTTGTAGTGAGGAGAGTGTGGGCTCTGTGTTTTTCACTGCTCCATCCGCTCAAAGATCCTCTCCTGTGGTCTGCTGCCGCCGTGCCAAATCCTGTTGGTGACCAATTCTCCTGACCTCGACAGTTTGCACGTGACAAAGAGTCTCGAGTCACCGTCGAGACTCCGACGCGACCGCCTTCAGCGGAAAGGACGTCGCTCCGTGCCTTCTTGGTGTGTAGTGGCAGGTGCAATATGCTGAATTGGCCACCTTGAATCTCGTGATAGAAGACGACGCCTCCCTTAGCACCAGACGGACCGCCTCCGCTCTTTGAATCTCAGCGTCAGCCGAGGGCATCGCCACCTTCAGCGGGAAACACCGGCCAGCGTACCCCAACCATAGCTCCCCGGAACGAAGTCAGGATGGAAACCAACGAGCACCATACCGACCATCAGGACATGTGTGAGTTCTGTCATCGAAGAACATATCTGCCGCAAGATCTGACCATATGAAGCCCCAGACCTAGGCGAAGGACCCGCGGCCCACCAGGGCGCACAAGTCACCAAACCAGCGGCCGACGACGAAGACGGGCAGATCTTCGACTGGGTGGACATGCTGGACAGCGTGTTGGCCACACCGTTCCCCACCGGGATCGAGCTCCCGGAGGAGCTGCTATTCCAGCTCCGGGCTTTTGCAGTTCCTGGCTCGGGCGGCGTCGATCAGCTTCGGAAAACACCGTCGGCAGTGACTCAGCACACCTTATGCCTTCTTCTTCGGCTCCGCGAAGTACACACACCCGACAAGCCTTGGAAGAATCGGTGTGACTTGCTCTCAGTTCAACAATACAGTGTAGGATGCCCGACACGCAGCTCGAGGATGACCAAGCTGTTACCGCGCAGGGAGAGCGCTATTTCCCGGATCTATGGGGAGATCGATGGGTGTGCAATGGGAAACCGGCCTGTGGGCACGGTTGTTACTGCGTCATACATTATATGACATCCGGGGACGTGTGGCAGCGGACGAGGCTTGCTGGGGAGGGCTGGCATGTGATTTAGCTTACGTCGACTAACGGTTCATCTCCTAAGGCGCTCTTTGGCTCGTGATGGCGCCTGAGTTAAGACGCCGTAGGACTTATCCACAAGTCCAGCCGTCGCACTAGAGGCGATGGAGTCTCTTACCCCTCGGCTCCGAATCCTCTGGAGCGGACTCACTCCGATAGTAGTATACTAGGCATCCACAGGAAACAGCGGCCACGGAGCAGCGGGGCTGTGGTAAAGAAACACACCGCCGTGGACCGGATGTATGATTCCGTCGCAAGTCGCGCTACAGTGTGGAACAACCGGGTGACAGAACGATGCGTGAAACATCCAACCCTGTAGCAACCATCCGCTCATGTTCTGTCAACTGCAACATAACACACCTCCTTCTCCAAAGGGCGCTCCGCCGCTCACCACCATCCATCTTCCATCAGGGCAGTTCCTAGCCACTAAATTCCAGCCAAACTCCCCCATCTTCTGTGCCGCGGGGTTCGATGTGGATCCGCAGAGGAGAAAGCCTCGAAGGCGGATGAGGAGAACTGGCACGGCTGTGGGGTGGTGGAGATTCGCGGCAGTGGCGTTTGGGAGTAAGAGCCGGTCTGAACCAGCCAGGTTCCGTGTGGGTTAACGGCGCAGAGGTGGGCTTGGAAGTTGTTGAGTTGAGGCGGGGGAAGGGTTGCGGGAAGGTCAGGGAGGTACTGGCCTCGCGGTCGACGGCCTTCGGTTGGATGATGGCTGGGGCTGGGATGCGGCGGCATGTCGGACGTAGCGGGTGTAGACGCCATATTGAGGCGCAATGCTGTCCCGTTGAGTTGCGGATGAGGGGACAAGGCTGTGAGAACACATCTGTCCTAGGGGCGAAAAGGTCTTTGAGAAGGATGATCGGGGAATAAAAGGGGCGGAGAGAGTTGTGGTGGGAAAAGGCGTCCAACACGGCCGACATGGTTCCAAGAGTTAGGAGATGGTTTGCAGCGTGGTCCCGGTTGACCTGCCAAGCTGATGATACCTGTTTGTGAGAGCATTGGTTTGTCCTCTCGGCATCCGGATTAAGAAGAAATGGGTGACTTGTGAAGGAGTGTATAGTGCTTCTGGTCTCACTTCAACCATAACCTGTGGCGACCCTGAGAGGGAGGAGGTTCTTAGCATAAAAGAGTGACCCCGGGAAATGGACGGTTGTTGTTAGGTGTTCGATCTGGTAGTAGATAAGCTTTAGGAGCGCCAACCGTCACGCCTTCACTGATGTCTTTAACAGGATAGATCTGATTTGTGACGAGGCGTGTAAATGGTCGGTGTTTAGGCAGCTTTGCGGCAGAAGTAGTGATGGCCCTCCAGCCCTGAGGCTTAATATTCGGTATGTCGTGATTTGTGATGAGCTCTCGCCAGTATGTGCAAGGCCCAATCATTGTGTACAATCATGATCGAACCTTGAGTCTACTACCCCAGCGCGAACAGGTAGCTTCACCTTTGCACTGAGTTCGGTTGACCGGGGATTCTGGTCTGATTCGTCAGTGTAGTGTTACCACCAATTCAAACGGCGGGTTGTTGTACTGAGGTTGGACTTGGTTCATATATCATCCTCGAAGACGTGTCAATTTTCCATAAAACGTGTTAGTTCTAAATATCACGGCTACTGTGGCCTGCGCGAGTGAACAGACGCAGGCACTGCACTGCCCCAAAGATGTGCCGAGCGTGTTGAAGAGGGCCATGGCTAGAAGGCCGTACTTGTCTAAATAATGGTTATTCGCACGAGTCTCCTGCAGAGTCTGAGTTCGTTCCACTTCGAGGCCGTTCGGAACATACCCAACCAAGTCGACATTCAAGCCGACACACTAGCCGAGGCCAAGCCGGACGACAAAGCCGAGGATGAAACCAACGAGCTAGCCAACGACCAAGTCGACAGGTCGGGGGTTAAAGGTCCCTGTCCTCTGGTCCTATGAAGAGAAAAGCGGGACATTGCGTAATGAGTATCGGAAGTCGTAGGCAGTTTGTTTAACGTCCTTGAAACGGTACGGACACGAGATGTCAAGACGTGGCCTCTCTCTGTCGTGGTTGCTTCTGCAAGGTGTAGCGGCTACCCCCGACGAGGCCAAGGATGTCAACTACCTGAGACGAGACCGGATCTAGGCGTCGACGAACAGCCGAGGACATGGACAAGCTAGACATTAATGTTCCACTCCTGGCTAGTCATCTATCAGCTGGGCAGCAGAATACCCGGCAACAGAGAAAGCTGAAAAAAAAATGCTGGAATCGCAGACCAACAAGGCGGGTGGAGAGTTTGGTATATGTGTCTGACTCTTAGGGTTCTGAGCTTCTTTCAGTGCGTTCCAACGAGTGCGCCGAGGAAGGGGGTTCAAATACCATCATGACCTGCTCTCCCGTGCTCAAATTGAACCTCGCGACATGTTCTACAATGGGACGCCAGACGAGAGACACGATATCCCGACGATTGCTGGCCTATAATCGCTGCGCAATGAGGGTCCGCGGTGGGCACCAATAAAGACGTTGAAGTAGCATCACCGTGGAAGCAAACATATCGTGGGAAGAGCTGAACAAGCCTGTCTGGACGCTGGGAGAAGAGCGAGCCAACCTCATTGTATCTCATCTGCTTCATTGGTCTCCATTTCCACTTGGAAACCAGACCAGGTATCCACAGAGTCGGCGGCAGGGGAAAGACGGTGCCAGCATTCAAGAGGACTAGGTATAGCATACAAGTCAATCCGAGATACTACACACTTAGCCTGCAGCCGGTGAACTTTGGCCCTGACTGCAGGAGACAGGCCTTCCCTGAAACCCTGACAGACCCTTATCCACTCCACAGATGGATATTCCTCCGAACCTTCGTGGACGAGATATTTATCCGTGACGTGACTGTGAGTAGCCCCGTCGCTTTGGAACTATGTCTCTAGCGAGCGGTCCCCAGACTGCCTCTTGAATCCCTTCCAGACGACGCATCATATGTCCTTGCAAACCCCAACGGTCAACCATTGGACCGACGGGATCCAGGAACCAGTTACCCGGACTAGCTCCCGTAAAAAAGCACCGATATACTCCGACTTTGAGGCGCTAGAGGATGACCCCTGAAGCCCCAGTCCAAGGCTGCCTCCTTCTGTGTCCAACGGCCATATTTCTGCGTTCTCCTCATCATGGACGCCACCCTCTAGGACTGGGCCCGTTCTTCGTCCTCGTCCGATCCACAAGTTCCCGCGGTACTGATCCCGGTCAACGCTCCAGCAAGCTGGTACACATATAGGGATCTCTACCCACTCCGAACGCTGTCTCAAGAAAACGAGACCAAGAGGTATAAGAACATTGTGGTCCAGTACCATCAGCGCCAGCCGAAGGATCCAGCAAAGCGAAAGACCCCCATGCAGTTCGTCAGCCCTTTAAAACGATCTTCGCCAAGCGCCGCGTTGGGTTGTCGAGGCAGCCTTTGGGCCTTGCAGGGCCGCTGCGTTTGCCGATGGTGGTCGGTTGTTCCCTCCTCATGTATGATTGTAATCTCCGGCTGGGCCATTATTGCCGTCACCCACCCTGCCCGATATCGATGATCCTCCGATCCACGGTCATTGCCAGAAGCCTTCGCGAAGATCCTGCTCGTTGAGACAGCGTCCCTGGCTCCGCTCAGACGACGTTGCTGCTTGATTTTGCGGCCTGTAGCTTTTCTACAGGCGATCGTTGGCCTGGAAGCATCGCTACTCGTGACGAACAATAGACGACCGTCCGGCGGCAGAGTCTCCTGCGGCGGAAGCCGTCCTGCTGCTCTGCCGTTCGTGCCGAGGTTGCGTTCAACTTGGGCTCCCGCCACTGGATGTAGCCAGTACGGCTGCTGGCTCTGTCCCCAGGCTCGCTGCCATCCAAAGGTCAGTTAAAGCGCTGAGATTGAGAGATGCTGTCTAGTTTCTGACTGACCTTGTTCAATGGGCTAAGGAGCTGATCAACCTCGCGAGGGAAGGACAACGTCTCCGAAGCTGTGTCAGCAAATGCATTCCTAAAAACAGGATCTTCAAAATCAAGAGCCCGCTGTAAAATCGCTCCGAAGTCATTGTGCCTGAGTACCGCGAAGGGTGGTGGAGGATGGGTTTCGAACAAGGTACCTTAAGGGTGAGAGGCAAGTAAGGAACCCCCACCTGTCCAGCTGGCCGACCCGTCCTGTCGCCCGAGATCCATGACGTAGCGCAACCGGCAGACGTGTCCGAGGATTCTGGTCTCTGTACTGCGTAGTTACCTTAGGTAACCCTCCGTCAAACTTGGCTTTTCTGTACTGAGTCCTGGCTATGTCGCCTTCAGCAAGAACGCTTGGAAAAACAGCTTCAACCCACTCTCCTCCTACCCCATCTGACAGCTCACCGTTTCCCTCATACCTCTCCGCACCAGTCTTCACTTGCCATTAGTGCGAGTATGGCGCGCGGGCTGTTCAGCTGGCCTGGGCATCTCGGAGCTTGCGAGCGGCACCATCCACGAGAGGTTACGCTGATCATGGCTGGCACAACAAGGTCATGCCGGTACGTTGACCCAAGGCGTACGCCAGGCGCTCGGTATCTTACTTACCATCCGCAGCACAGAGGTACACTACCCGGAGCACACTGGCACCGCCATTGACAAACTTACGCCACCCCAGGCTGCCACTCCGATTCCGCACCTGACCTCGCGAGGGCGCTGCCGCCGTCCTATCAGCCACGAACATGCTCAAGACCACAGGGACGCATACCTGTCCGCATTGTGAACCCATAGACGGGCCGCACACAGACAGCTGTCATACACGGTGCCACCTCGGCAGCCGGCTTGCCCTGTGCTCGCCGTCTTCGGAACCTCCATTGCGCGGCGGCACTTGGTAAAGTCTCGGTTATAGGCTTGAACATGGCAGGTTGCAGAACACGACGGGCTTCTGCGGGACGAGGACCAAAGATCAATTCGCCGAGCAAATTCAGATGTATGGACCCGCTGGGACAGAAGGATTGGGTTTATCCGCGGAGCCAAATCACTGGAGGACCTGTAGCAGTCGCAGTTGACCCGGTGAGGAAGCAACTCCTTCCAACTTCCTGACTAGAATCGTGACTAACCCCTCGCTCACCAGGCAGTGCCTGTCAGCACAAGCCACGAGTCCCAACGCACGACCGGAGCCCAAACACCCAGTACATTTGACAAGGTCCGAGGCAGATTCCTCCTGCGAGATCTAGCGACCTTGACCACCTTCCCACAATACGGTCGGGCACCCGGACGAACAGGCCCTCGTCGCATATGCCATCAAGGCATATGCAGCCCGGCGGCGAAGCGCCCGCGGCTCTTCTGAGAGCAAGGTGTGGCCTGGCACGATGTCGGCCCAACCACACCGAGGTCGCCCGGCTGGCAAGATAGACCTGATAAACCTGCAAGCAAAGACACGCTGGATGGCCCGCGAGGCTCTCACCGTGGAGGGAACTGCAGTGTCAACCACGCAGTGCCCACTGTCTATCGGCTGCCGGTCACCCAATAAAGAGAGCGATGTATACCTCGACGGGCGGAGGAGATGGTCGCCAATTGGCACTTCGCCACGCCTGGTCTGTCGGCGACCGCTCTGCGTTGGCGGCAACCTCGCCGTCAGTATTCCTTCCAGAGCCCGAGCCCCCATTGACATCCAAGGCTCCTGAACATCGCGGAACCCCCATGACCACTCCTGAGCAGCCACCGACACCGATACACTGCCTCCTTTGCTTAACTTGCTCTCTTCCAGGTTCAAGGAGCGAGGGTGCGAACGTTGGTGGCCTAAGTCTGCGAAACCCTTATGCCGGGGATGGTCGCCGCTACACGGTATCCACCGCAGCCGCGGCTCTTCGGCCACCAGCCCTCGCAAATTCGACTTCCGGCCAACCTTTTTTTGTTAGCCCCCAGCGCTTGCGACGGCAATGCCGTCTTGTCTGGAATATTCGGCTCCTTTACCCCTGAGCCACCCCGGCCGCCACCTTTCCTTGCCCGATTTCGACAGACCCTCTCAAGTCTCCTCCAAATCGACCAATGCACCCTTCAGTTCATGTGGAACAACGAGCCGAAGATGTCTAAACCGCACCTATGGCCACTATGACAAGCTTAAGCACCTCACCAGTTGTGGATACCAGTCTTTAACCGACGGATACCATTTGGTCGTCGTGATGCATGGCGGGCAACTACTGCCAAGGTAGAAAGTAAACACTTACGGGGTAAAAAGGGCTCGCATTCAGGGCCGGATCACGCAAGTGGGATGAGGAGCCCCGCATATGGGGACTCCTTCTCAGCCTCAATACACGCTCCCAGAATCGGTTCCACCAGCAAGCCACTGTGTGGCCCGCTACGTACAGCTTCGTCACGGCCTTGCACCGCAAGCAAGACGGCTCCCTCGCCGGGACTACAAGTGATGCTACCGCACCGGTAGACCCCGAGCCAATGTACGCGCGTTTTGTGGCTACGCCGTCACGGCCGCTAGGAAGGGCCGCAACAGGGCTCAAGAACAAGCGCCCGAGCCATGGCTGCTGCCGCTTGTGGGAAAGCCGGCCACTGGACACGAGCTCGACCTTCGCCCTCCCCTCGTTCCACAATGGGGACAGGCTCAAGCAAGACTGGGTTTCGCGATGTTGCGCAGCGTCCGTACCCCTGGTAATGTGGCCGGACCCGGGAACCTGGTTAAGACGAGGAAGACGGCCCGGCGGAAGAGGACGTTCGACGACAGACGCCGGGCCAGACGTCGACATTTGCCTTCGGATTGTAGAGGACGGAGCCCTGAACAGGGGTGACTTCGAGGAGGCAACACGGCGTGCCCTCAACTGCCTCCCTCACCGACCTCAATTATACCCGGATTGACTGCTCCGTGGCGAGGAAGCGCTCAGGAAGCCGCTGGGTCGCCGGCAAGAGCTGGATCCTGGACTCGCCGCAGCAGAATTGACAGCGACTGTGGCGAGGTTCTAATGAACATACTACAGAGCGTCATGGAGCCACAGTGCATGCAGCCCATGGAGGTGCAACTCACTCGCTAATAATGCCGGGTTGAGCATGCCACTGTCAGTGACAGCGTTGGTACGTACTATGTAGACCGCGAGGCATAACAACCGGAGTTGCTCGACATGCGATTTCAGATCATCATGGTCCGCCTGGGACACTGGTGGGGTCGGATACACTGCGGGCTCTCGCACATGGTTGCGCCATTATCACATCCATCACGCCCTGGCCAAGGCACACGATGGCGGAATCATGAAGGAACTGCTTCAACGAGGGCACCCACTGGTGGATGAAACCAACATGGCGAAGGAGGTGTGTCATCCTCGATGACCTCGCGCGAGCGGTGACAAAGAGCCGTAAGAAGATTCTCCTGCGGCTTGGTATAGCTTATCCAACGTCCTAGGCCACTTTAAGATGTAGGCTATGGTCTTCCAGATCTGGCAGCGTGGCATTGGCCCTCCTCATGACCCACCGAGGACCGAAGTTGCTCCTAGATGGTAAGGTATTACAACCCCAACAGCGGAACAAAGGGCGTAAGTGGTGATCTTAGGACGACCTTCCGCTTCTTGAAGTTGCTTACCAAGCAGCCACAAAACATAGGTCGCCTTCTGAGAGGTTTGCTCCGTCTGATGAGGAGGATGATGATGGGTATATGACTCTTGCAAGGAAAAAGAGCTCGCCCGCCCACCTCTAACGTTCAAGTACGCGAGACAAAAGGTGTCTGCTCTTATTACAGACGCAAGGCCGTGGATCGTTTGCCAGGTCGGATACGCTTGTCGCCAAGGAGTTGGCGAGTGCGGCATGTATCTGCGCACTAACATGAGGATGAGGATGAATCTCGGGCTTCGGATCATGCTGGGCGTGCCTGGTGAAGAGAAGGAATGTGTAATGTGGCGGCAAGCTCACTATTACGGGGACGTTCATTCTGCTGTCAATGGCATGACTTTGTACGAGGGTGAATCAGTGTAGCAGATGAAAGAAAGAATTGCCACTATGTCCGCGGCACAAGGTCTCGGTGCGAGAGAGCAATACCAGATTACTTGGCTGCCGACATATAGAGAAAGTTCTGTCACCGAGGTCGCGTCGAGGCTCTAGGCTTTCAGAGAGGTGGGGTTTGCTTATGTAGGAGCTGCGTGTCTCTATCTGGTGATTGTGGCATCGCGCACGATACAGGCAGGTCGACAGCAGAATGACTTGCTCGCTTGCTGTGTTCATAAATCTACCTATCTGGTAGACCCATGCCTCGATACGCTAGTCGTCGGTCATCTCGCTAACGGGTCGCATGTGTAACCCATCAGAAAGACGGCGAGTTGGACAGGCCAAGCAACCAGGATCCAGGCCGAGGAGATACAACGAGTCGAGAGAAAGACATGACCGCCACTTTCGTTGGGGTGGAGAGCTTGTACACACCCGTGATGCAGCGTTGCGCTACATGTAGCATACCGCGTTGCCGTGCGCATACCGGCCTCTGTTTGGTGCAATGCAGTAAAAATCGTTTATGCAAGACTCCGAAATTGTGAAGTTGTTAGTGGAAGCATTGTCGGACTTGGGCGCATCTCGGAGTTTAGACTTTGCCTGGGCCGCAGTGCTCCGTCTGGGCAAGGGCATACGGAAAGACAAACACGATGCATTAGTGCTTGCGTGATGCTCACGATGCACAGCCGCGTTTTGAATGTCTGCCCGCCAGCATCACGGCCACCAAAAGTCATCCGGTCGCTGCAAGTGTGGGCTGTCAGAGCCGCACCCTATTGCCGGTATTTCCTCCCAGGCCTCTGTTCAAGTACATACAAAGTCGAGAACCGATGGTGCCCCAAAGACGAAGTAGAATCATTCCATTACCACCGTCGGGTTCCAGTTTATTCCTGTCGGCGGCGTACTGATGGTGCCGTTGTCCGGAACGACGAAGATAGTGTGGCAATGGCCAAGTCACGGAACCTGTCGGACCCTACTTCGGTTCCGGGGGAAACACTTCGCCACGTCACGATTGATGTGGAAGAGCTGACTACATTGTGGGAGACTCTTGGGGTGGAAGGTATCACGTAGAGGATGCGGCCTGCCGCCAGCATCGGACTCAGGACGCAACGGTGGAGAGTCAGCACGGCAAGCTGCATGATGGTGAATGCCCAAGTGACACCTCAAATCAAAAGTTTTTTTTCCGTGTAACCAGACTCGCGTCGCCTCTGTTCTCGGAAGAAAGGGCACTCCCACACAAGCTTTCCGCTGCTCCTTACACCTGTCCTCACCTCGAACTCGTCCTTATCTCGCCAACCACAGCTTCCTGTTTTACACGAGCCAGTCGGGCCTTCTCAAAATCTCGATGCACCGCGGCAAATAAGACACATGCATACAGGTTGTCAACAAGCTACACAGCATGACTAACGACACGGGGCGCGCTGATGATCGCGCGACGGGGAACGCGGCAAATGACGCTGGTGGTGTCGCGGAGGCTAACCTTCCGGCGGACATCATCAGATGTCTCAATGAGGCCGTTGCCGCCACTGCCGCCCGCTTTGCACATCTGACACGTACCGGTGCGGGTTGCCAGGATACAGACGAGTCCGCTGACAATGGCGGCGTTGTCCATCATTCCGCCGAGGGTTGTGGTGGCGCCGGTGAAGCTCAGGCCAATACCAGGCCTGAAGAGGTATCGACAGGCAGCCAGGCGGTGTCACCAGCCACTCGTGGCACTGTAGCGCCACAACGGTCGGACTCGGCCCATCCTGCAGTCCCGGATGCGGGCCTTGAAACCACAATCCTATTGTCCGGTGCCACTGCCACACCAAGCACTGCTGCCCCGGCACTTTCCGCAGTCACAAAGACGAGCAACGGACCTGTTGCTGGAGTCCCTGCTCCTCCTGCGGCCAGTAGCGGCACACAACAAGGCCATCCTGATGCCTTAGTTGCTCCTCCCGCCATATCCCTCGCCGCAAGTGGTTGTCATACCCATGCAACAGCCACACAACCACAGGCCAAGACGACCACAGCACCAGCAGCAATTAGAGAGGATGCTTGTTCTCTCCCCGACCCAGCCAACGACAACCCAGGACTCGGGCTCACTACATTGCTGCTACCCAGCGCGTCCCACCTATCCGGGGTGGTACGTCAAGGACTGGGTCCGCCCGTGGCCAGGACACTCCCAGCGGATCGTCCACATCTCGTCGCTGCATCCACAAGTCATGCTGCTGCGTCTCCAACTACAGTCTCTGGCCACTCTGTCCCAGGTACTTTGACCGCAGGGGGAGGTACGTCGACTGCATCCGCCTCGACGGAAGGACGGTCCATCCAATTGCCTCTGAACCCAGCTCTCCGGCCCCGGCCCCGATCGTCGGCTGGCGCCTCCTCGGTTGTCGTTTCTTCTTCCCATGCCGCTGATAATGATACTTTTGACGGCGCCGCGGCCGGCGCTTCCCATGCTCCTATACGAGCAGCTCCCCTGCCTACCCGAGGCAGCGCTGGTGGCCCTTCTGCTACCTCGACTCCTCCTCCCGCAGCCACTGCCACTGCGGAGCGCAACACCAGCAGCAAGAGGAAGCCACACACCACGGCTATCCAGCAAGGTTCCCTGCCAACAGAGGGCAACCTGCCTGCTCCCAAGCGGGCCCGCGTCCGCCCGCCGATCAACGTGCCCGGGCCGTGGGTGGAGAGTCGCGTTTCTCATCGACCTGCCACTCCTCCCGCGCTTGAGGACGGTGAAAATGTCATTGTTGTCAAGGGTCATCCGGAGGACTATGTGCTTATTGCAGGAAGCAGCGAGGAGGACGAGGAGGCTGAGGACGATAGCGTGGAGGATGAAGTTGAGGCGGTGCAGGACGAGAGCAACCAGGAGGATGTGGATGGCCGAGAGGAGGAAGTGGACGCTGGCGGGGAGGACATGAAAGTCATGGGGAGACAGGATGACGAGATGGCTGCCGACGACGCTGGAGAGCAGCAGCGGGAGAAGGAAGTCAAGCGCGAACATGACGGATGGTGGGAGGATATGGACGGCGTTGTCCATGTCGAGTAGGGATCTGGCCTCGTCTGTCGTTCATTCATGATTCTTTGAGTCTGGGAGAGAGTTGAGCATCGATGAGAATCGAGTTCAATGGCGACTAGAAGTTGTGAGATATACAATCGTGGGCGGATCTTCGACTTCAATGGTGTCACGCACACGGAGGAGGTGGAGAAAAAGGCAATACGCCAACCTGCGTTATATCATGAGGGATAATCGCGACTTATTCTAGGAGACGGAGAAATAATGTACTTGATAAAAGGTATAAGCAGCATTGCATTGACCACAATGCAGCTCATACGATAAATAGATGGCTCCAATTGCGGACGGCCAGATAGTCTCCCTGCTGCCGTCCCACCGACATATCAGTCTATTGCAGGATTACTCTAATGTCCATTCCCTTGGCTGGCTGCCCAAGTGACCCTTGTCGCTGTTGGAGCGTGGATTCTAGCCGGTAAGAACTGAGTGGTAGCCATCAAGCGTAAGAGAGAGCGATAACCGAATAGGCACGGGACTATTATCTGTGACGACCTAGTTATTAGCAAGAAAAGATTTACTACTTCTCAGCTACCGTACTTATTGCTGTCCGTAGACGCTAGAAACTAACGGAATAGGCATATAAATGCAGTTGCGTATCTGAATCTTAAGAGGCGAGCGCAAGCATTGCGGTCTTTCACTCGCGGTGGGGATTTGGCAGTGGGGAGGGGGTCGCTATGCTCGGGGTCGCTATGCTATTATCGAAGTACCTTAGTGAGGTTAAGCGTAACGAGACAGATATAATAGGTTATTAGGCTACTATCACTTAAGTTAATTGCCTAAATTCCTATCGGAATACTAATCCCTTTATAAGTATCGAATCCGTTATCCGGTTATCCGAACTACTACGTCCGATCTCCGAAGTACTAAATTCGAGCTTCGAGGTAGTAGATCCCGATATCCAATGAGTAAAACTTACCGCTACGCTTCCGGGCTCTCTCTCAAAGCAAACACTAATCACGGACGGTTATAGGGCGAGTAGACGTAATGAGTAGCGTCTGAATCTATCGATCCTATTAGCGCGTAATAGTAATTATGATTTTGTTTACACCGTCGAGCCCTCCCTATACGCCATATACGGGGAAGACTCTTACCGCCTACTGTAGCCTAGCTAGTGAGTCTTAATAGCTTACGTTATCGACTAACGTTCTTTCAGGTGACAAGAGGCGGCTGTCTCGTTAGGAGTAGTAGGCTGAATGTATGCGGCGGAGCTGTAACGGCCACGGGCTCCGACAATGTCGCTGGGAACTGACACGCAGATCATGCATATTCTTGTTCGCCTTCTTATGTTGTCTATATATCATAGATACTGCAAAACAGTCAGAACATGAAGACTTGATCTAATTGGTGTCCATTTGGTGTTCCTGAGGCCAGGGTTCACTGGCTAGACTATATACATAAGAACGAGATTTCAGCCTGCGCCAAGGATCTCGCTGAGGAGGTCCGTAAGCGCAGTTGAACCCGCTAGTACGACCGAAGTGCGATATTACCGGTACTACGATTTTGGTACGGCAGAGTAGTCTAGCGATTCTGTAGGGTTGTGATACTATATTCGTCGCTCGTCTGGTATTAGTCGTACTAAAGGCTTACTAACTATCGACGTGGATATTTCAACGTGTATTATTGACTGTGGTATCCTGCTTAATAAGAGCAGTGCCTGCCATATTCTTATGGTGGCAATGAAGCGTCGCCGGTAGCACTGGGATAGAAACGAGAGATTCGGGTAGACAAGTGATCAAAGTAATGTTAACACGTTAACTGAACGAGGCTATTACTCGGGAGACGAGCGCTAAGATACGTACTATCGGCTTCGAGGAGCTCGACAATCGTAGACTTTAGTACGCAAGATGCCGAATATCGGTTGCAAACGCTAATAGGATCGCGGTTTTGAATTCTAATTTCAGTTGGCGATGTGGATATTATATAGTACCTAGAGACGAGATAGTTATCACGGTACCTTGTGGAGGCTAACCAACACTAATACTACTAGTCTTACCTCGGACTAGCGGCTCTATCGAACCGTACATATATCGCCTACGACTCGCTAAGTACTCGGCCCGTTCTCTCCTTTCCTTTCTTTGTATAATAATATAGTTCAAATATAATACTATTGATACGGTATTATAATAGTTTATTATACCTCTTATAATAAGTAGTATATACGTTAAAACGTACTAACTTTTCCGTAATATTTCGACCTCGATCTAGACTTAGATACTAATCTTAGACTATAGTACCGATATAGACCTAATACCTTTTTAACCTCGACTTAGACTTAGCGAATTCGATATACGTTCGGATAATAGTAGACTACCTCTAGTTCCTTACGAAAATTACGGACAGGACGTCTAGTACTAGGGGTATAACTCCTACGACGTTTCCGAACCCGAGCCTAGTACCTACCGACAAATACGGGAGAATATACGAAGATATCTTCGCCTAGTTATACGACGGCTTTCTAACGGCGTTCTAAGACGAGCCCGGCGTTATAGTAATAGTAATATATTACTTCGTCGAGATCGGTGTCGCTTAGTAGCTAGGCGAGGACTACTCTTTAGCCCTAAATACCCTTCTTTACCGTATCGACGCGATTATAGTCGAGAATACTGGCTAACTAGCTAGGATTATCGACTTAGAACGCTAAATCGCCGAATTTAGGGCCTAACTATATATCTTAGCTAAGAGTAAAGGCTTAGCGGCGTAGTTCTTACTATTACTATTACGAGGCTTAGTTACCGTACTACCCGGTAAAGCCTTCCCTACTATCGTCTTAGATACGATAATTATATTGTTTAGCGATACTAGCTCGTTACCCTCCGGACCCCGTAGTAGCTACGACGGACGGTACTTACTATATTTCGAATAGCCTATCCTAAACCTTTATATATTTATATATCGCCCGGGTCCGAGATTCGGATAAGTTTACTAGTATTACTATAAATAATAGGTAATACTAGGACGAATATATTATTTAAACGACGAATATCCGTATTAAATTTACTATAGATTTAATATTATACCGATTAGTATACGAATATATCTTATATACTACTACTAGGCTAGATATACTAGCGTTCTTATAAGTAAGACTAAAGATCTTAGCTATAAAAGTTGCCGGTTCGACGGCGATCTTAGACTAGGACGATTATAACGACCTTATTTAATTCCTAGACCGTATCTATATTACTTTTAACGTCGGTATCGTAATAACGTAGAAACTACGAAAAGCTTAGGTAAAAGAGTAAGACTTTCGTTACGTTTATCGAGAACTTCTTTATACTAGTAGAATAAACTAGTATTAGCCGTAAGATATAAGTTTACGATTTTCGGTCGAAGGTTAATTATTAACTTTAGAACGTATTCTTATTATAGACGAATCGCCCTACTACTAACGATATCTAGGGTTAGGTATTACTTTTCTAATAGCTTAGTAATAATATTTTAGAAAACAACTTCTAGAATCGTTAGGATATAGCCTACTTAGTATAGTAATACTAACTAATAGCTACTTTTAAGCCGGCCCTAACGTAGTAAACTTATAGCGGAGATCCTATAATCTTTAATATAGTAAAAACCCCCGTACTAAGCTCCTACCTATATAGGCCCCTTATAGCGACGGAACGTAACCGCCGATATATATAAAACCTATATATATATTATAGCTAGGTAGGATATTACTATTTGAATTATTTAGTCCGTACGAAATACCTAATCTTAGTAAAGTTCCGGTTTGTCGATATAGATAATATTATTACCGACTTAGACTTAGAAAACGCTAAGCCTCTACCGATAGTCCTAGAAGTACCTCGCTAGGAAGGAGCCCCTTATAGAAGAGAAGATCCTTACACGGCTCCTAGTAGACTACTATAACTTATTCGGCGCTTTCCTACCCGCTAACGCCGATACCTTACCCCCGTATAGGGCGTTTGACTACCGGATCGAACTCGAACCAGGGGCACCTAATTCGTCTCGGCCTTTTAGAAGGAACTTAGCCGAGTACTAGGGATAACCCTCCACGTATCTACGACGTTCTACCCCGAAAGCGACGGTTAGATAGAAGTCTTAAATACCGTTATAGAATAATATCTTCGCGCCTTCTATATATTCTATTAGGATAATTAGGTAGACTAGCTTCCTATTACCGAATTCTTCTCTAATAATTATACGTTAGAATCTACTAAAGTAACACCCTTTTTCACTAATTATAGGTAGTACTTACGTATAAGGATAGAACTAACGATAACTACTAATAAAGAGGTTATAACTATAAAAAAGTAGGAGTTATTCGATACTAAGTAGCAGTAGATTATATAGGCTATATTACAGAATAGATATAAGCCTTTATAGTAAAAGTCTAATCTCGATAAGCGCGTTTTACTAACCGCTATAAGGAGGACGCTAGGATATTTATAGTCGGCGAAAAAGTCTAGATTAGTACGGAGAATATAAGGATATTACGTCTAATTAAGAAACTCGACGCTAAGTTTGTCGGACTATATATAATTACAAAGATATATCGATAGGCCGTTACCGTCGATCTACTACCGGAATACTATATCTTCCCCGTCTTCTATATTTTTCTAGTCCGGCGTTATACTATAGGTTATCCGGGGTAAGATACTATTAACGAAGTATACGACTATTAGGCTGACGGGACTATAGTTATAAACGATAGTAAAGAAAAGTAGTATTTTAAAGTAATCCTAAATTTATAACTTAAGAAGGACGGCAAGTCTCGTACCCTCTAGTATAAAGTACGCTAGCTATATCTATATAAGCTAATATAGGAACCGGTAGATAATCTAAAAGGCTACGATTCGGATATCACTGTTTTCTACTAATAATATCTTACGAAGCTAGGGCTACTAGAGTAGTATACGCCTAACCCCTTTATCTAGGAGGGGGAATAAGACCGGTATAGTAACGCTACTACTATACTATTATAATACGAAGTTTTTTCTTATTTTTCTCTTCTACCTTTCCTTTCTTTTCCCTATTCGCTTCCCTATTATACTCTTACGTTATACTATATTACTTAGTACTACTACGTTATATTATCCGGTATTTATAAGTAACGATTATATTATACCTTTAAGGGGTAGGAGTATACTAGTATAAGATATAAGCTAATAATAAAAATAAAAAAAAGGTCGCTAGTATCCCACCCTAGAACTACTATAATATTTGGAACGTAGTAGCGATACGGTATAAAAGAGAAGCCGGGGCTAAAGAATACTAGAGAGAAACTAAACCCTAACTCGATACCGTAGATAACTCGTTATAGATCTACTTAGGGATTCCTACTAGAGAAAAGACTAGCCGGCTTAATAAAGTATTACTAGTTCTATACCTCGAAACGAGAATAGAAATCGGAGACTATCTATACTACCTTACTAACGTAGTCGGTAATACTAACGTCCTAGAGGAAGTTCTTTTAAAACGCGACCTTACTAGCGTATAAGCTATAGCGAATAACGTAATAAAGGCGGAGCATAACTAACTCTTTAGCGGTAACCTAGGGCGTATATCTAGCCTTATCGGCGGGGTAGCGTACTATAGCGATACGGTCGTAATAAATATATACTTTGATATTTAGCCTAACGGGTAGAAGGCTAGTAGTAGCTATAGTAATAGCTCGGCGGGGTACTAGTATTAAATTATAAGCGGCTTACTTTACCTTTATAATTTATTAGTTTTAATCTCGGCGATAAGTCTAATATATACTTATTAGTATCGGCTATTTCCGCGCTATTAAGCTAAAAGTATACTAATAAATACGTTATAGGATATTATAGGTAGTAAATAGCTTTTTACCGAGCTAAATAAGGATTAGACGGTTCTATAGATTAAAAATATACTCTAATACTTATTTATTATTATTATCGGTTTACTTTAAACTATCTATTAATATACTATCTCTCCTATTACGAAGAGTATATAGGTACGCTAAAGCGTAATAAATATAAAGATAGTTAGTAACGTCGCTAGCGATACTAGCGTAAGGCTAGGAAAGAATAAAAGGTTAGCTAACGTTATTCCAGCGTATAAGTATTAGACTAAGGGCGACTTATTTAAAAGTAAACTCTTTTCTATAAAAGCGATTTATAGAAGTTATAGTATTAGGAGTTAGGCTTATACTTATAGTTAATAGGTAATAGTATTTCCGTTAGATAAGCTAGTTTAAGTATTATATTATACGTTATTATAATATATTTAACGTATATCCTAGCTACCTATTTGTCTAGGTTAGGGAACCTATCGAAGCTCTAGTCTTTCTAGTAATTTAACTTATCTAACTCGCCGTTATTACTATTACCGTTACCGTTATCTGAGTTTAAGGATAATAGGTTAAAAAGCGGAGCGTTATCGCCGCCGCTATCTCGATTAAAATCTAATATAGTATTTATACCGTTAAAGATAAGGTTTAGATTATTATTACTTTCGTCGCTACTATCGTTAGGAGTATTTATATTATTATCGTTATCGTCTAGTATAGCAAATTTATCGCTATTACCGTTATCGTTACTACTATTACGAAGTATTACTACTAAATCGTACTTAGAGTACTAGGCAAGTGGTACTTAACCGCTACTCTAAGTATTAGAACGTATAGTAAGGCTAACCGTTTAAACGACTATAATAGCGTTAGTAAAGCGTAACGAAATAGTAGTATAATACTAGGCCGGCGACGACTTATATTTATTTTAGAAGGCTTAGGTAACTACGTCGAAGTCGATTACTAGAGAACGGCCGTTAGACGGACGAATTGTAGACGGGAGTACGGTAGTCTTACAAGCGGTATAAACAGGGTTATCGACTACTAGGTTACCGGTATCGTTCTATATATTAACCGCTAATATACCAATACTAATCTACAGGACGGCTGGAACTAATATATTACGACGACGGTATAGAATAGGAGTCGGTAGAGTACTAGTATAGTAGCGTTCCCTAACTACCGCTACTACGATAGCTAGAAAAGCGAGTTTAGAAAGCGTTATAGTAGTTAGACAAGCGAGCTTAGAATATCGTTAGAGTACGACGGACGTAGTTAGTATAACCGGAGTAATAGTTACTAGTATATAGATAGGGCGATAGTATAGTAATTATATTAATACTATAAAGTACTATAGAAGTATTATAAGGTTTTTATACTTATAAGCGGATATATTTAGTAGAATACTTATACTTATATATACGACCGAGCTTAGAGATATTTTACAAAGACTAGTATTATAGAGTTATACGATATTAGGATATTTTCGTCGTAATGGAGGATCGCCGCCGTTACTCTAACGAAAAGTTTATAAATAGACTAAACTTCTTAGAACGTTGGATAAACGTCGGATAAATATCGGTAAGTTACTACTAAGCCGGATATATTCTAGTAGTACTCTACTAGTATAATATACGGTATATAGTATACGTTATACGAAATGGTAACCGTATACGCGGTACGTTATACTAGGTTTTAACTTATAGTTATAAATAACTACCTTATAAGAGAGGATTTACTATTACGGTATTAGGTAGAGGCTAACTAATACTAATACTACTAGTCTTACCTCGGACTAGCGGCTCTACCGAACTGTATATATATCGCCTACGACTCGCCAAGTATTCGGCCCGTTCTCTCTTTTCCCTTCTTTGTATAATAATATAGTTTAAATATAATACTATTAACACGGTATTATAATAGTAGTATAGCATTGCTTTCTTAGGAAGACGGTTTGTAACCTTTCTTAGAAAACCTTAAAGCGTACTGTAGGTCGAAGACGACCTATTCTAACTAAACTCATTATTAGTAATAATAAAGCTTAAATCGAGGAGCTAAAGAATACGTTTAGTACTAAGTTTCAAATATTAGACCTTAGCGTATATGACTATTACCTCGGTTTTAAGATTACTTAAGATAAGAAGTACTATATACTAATATTATTATAAGTAAAGTATATCGATAAGATCTTCTAGCAATTTAATATATAAAACTATATACTAGTAGTAACGTTAATAGAAGGCGATAAGTTATAAAAGGTACTTAATATCTAGATTACTAACGATAAGCTAAAGATATAGTACTAATGAGTAATAGAATCTCTAATATAAATGTACCTAACCAGATATAGCTTATATAATCTTTATACTTAACTAGTACTTTAGTAATCGAGATTAATCGTATAAGGTAGTTAATAAACGTCTACTTTAATACTTAAAAGATACCTAGGACTTGTACCTGATATATAATATTATATTATATTAGTTAACTAGGTATACTAATGTAGACTAGGCTAGTAACCTAAATATACAAAGGTTAACGTTAAGCTTCGTATTTAATATTAATAATAGTATTATAAGCTATTTATCTAAGCGATAACTTATAATAACGCTCTTCTCTTATAAAGTAGAGTATATTAGACAAATAAAAGTAGTAATGAAGGTAATCTAACTATAACGTCTATTTAATAACCTAAGGTATAAGGATAGTACTACTACAAGTACTACTATAAGTACTACTATAAGTATTACTATATGTACCGCTACGGATACTACTATATATACCGCTACAGGTACTACTATATATACTACTATAACCGTTATAAGCGCTATATATACGTTCTTAGACTAGATAATAATATAAATAGCGATCGTATACGATACCTCTATTAGACCGCCTATAGTTATTATCTATAGGAATAACTAAGGTATTATTACCTTAGTAAAACCCCCGATAGATTATATAAAGACGAAGTATATTAAGATATAGTAATACTTGATCTATAAAGCTATTACTAATAGTAAGATCGAACTAGATTATTTACCTACTAAGTAGATAATCGTTAATAGGTTAACTAAGCCGTTACCGAAGAACGTGTTTCCACGGTTTAGAGACGTACTCGAGCTTATCGAACGTATATAATAGCTTCGGCGTTAATAACGGACATAGTCTACGGTTCTAAGGGAGAGTAGTGTGCTACTATCGAACGTAAAGAGTCAGACATAGAAGCTATAGGAGTATTAAAGCTATAAGAGTACAAGTACGTTAGCTCCCTTAAGTAGGAGTGCTAAGAAACGAAGTAGTAAGGTACCTAACTATCTTATATAGGTATAAGGATAGCATAGGGAGTACGGAGTAATATATAATAGTGGTATGCCCCCAAGGTAAGATATGTAGTAGAATTGGATATAAGACACGCTATTCTATACCATTCTTAACAACTTCCAGTACTCATCCACTGGCGCGCGAAAGCTGCGGCGATGCGGCTCCTAAACTCGAGGCTTCAGCAGTTGGCACTGGCTGCCATGAATCTGTATTTCGAACAGGGGTCCCTTGCCCACAAGCTGCAATAGTGCAGGTGTAAGGCGATGCAATGCAGCAGCTGCAAGACAATGTAATGCAGCTGTAAGGCAATGTAAGGTAATGTAAGGCAATGCAATGCAGGCTGCAATGCAAGATAAAATGCAAGATTATTCGATGCAGATTATATGCAAGATCATGCGCACGATTATTTGCAAGATCATAGGTAATATCGCATGAAAGATCTCGCAATGCAAGCTATAAGGCGCTGACGGGTTCGGCGAACATGTAGCTGATTGACTCGACCCCGGCGGAGGCATGATGGACAGGTAGGAGGTGTATTCATATTATTGAGGAGCTACGGAGGTTGGGGTTGGCATCGGCGCGTGCAATGCCTCTCTGTACGCTGATCGGGGCGCGGACTTTAGCCCCGCGGCACGGCGCATCTTCGACAGTAATGCGTTTCGCAATCCTGCTTTGTGCGTCAAGGAAGTTGTCCTCACCACCCCGAATAAGAGTAGCCAGACGCCCGAACGAGCGCTGTTTGACCGTCCCCTAGCATTCGACATCACAGTCAACGACGGCTTACTACCTTCACCGTCTATATGCTCCCCTCATCTAAATACGCATAGGCTACTTGACCCCTGAACAGACGCCAGGAGCTCAAACTCACCCCAAGGGCCAACCCACCACCTCCTCTGACACCCGCTACCTTCCCTAGCGCGTTGTTCCAGCCCCGCAACCTCGTCGTTCAGCTGTTGAGGAGGTTGTCGTATGATGCTAGCAAGTACAAGAAGGTCATCCGCGACGCGGCCGGCGAGCTCCTGCTGAGCCCCCCTCCCTTCTACCCCAAGGGATACAACATTGATGTTTTGCAAATCGCCCGTATGTCCGTGCCGAGACCCATCAAAGGGGTGGTGTAGAGAAGACAGTCAGATACGGAGGTGGCAAGGCAGATAGATGATTGCATAGACCAGGTAGGCGAGGCGTTTTCAAGTAGATGTAGAGTGGTCCTGCGTGTCGTGGAGTAAAACCCAACTTAGCCTTGGTGCAGTGATGAGCTCAACCGCGTATTTAGCTACAATATCAACTCACCGTCTTGCCAACCCTGTTAGTGATAGACCACCAGACATCTCCTTCTCGTATTACCTCTCGCCCTTTTCATTGTAACTCCTTCGACCTCTTGTCCACCTCTTTTACCGGCGGCTAAGACACTCCGCACCAGGCTGGACACCTCCTCTGCGCTCTCAATACCCAAGGCTAACATGATAGAGAGTACAACCCTCGTGCAACCTAGCCATCTACTAAGCATACCTCTCTCCTTCTAACTCCTTGGCCGTCGCGATGAGGCTCTCTCGACTTGTCCTCCCGGATTGATGTACGGGCTCTCGCAGTTACAGATGATCGCCATTAGCCAGGGAGCCGCCTACATGGGCACCAGTCCCCAAACGCTGGCAGCGGTATCCTCGTTGTCCCTTTCAGTTCCGCATGGCTCCTCACTATTACTTTATGAGAGTCATGACCTACAGCCGCCCCTCTTTGGTACAAAGGATACCGATCAGCGACTGGTAGCTGTGGCTTACCACTGGGCACCAGCTCCTCTACCGCTGCAGCATTGCCAACCCCATGGCCACGGACACGCTTGTTCTCCCTAGCCACACGTTGCAGCTGCGCCCGTACATCGATCTGGATTTTGGGGCGGGCATGATCAACGAACCGACCGCTAACACGCTTACGGTCGTGGTGTCGGTGTTACATCCCGTGTTCATGCTAAGAGAACATATCCACGCCGCCGTCCGCGTACATGGTCTTGCGATAATCTGCCGGAGCCGGCGGGTCAGCGCACTACACGTGCTGGAGGGGGACACTGTCGGAGTCCTGGAAGTGCTAGGCGGAGTGGTGGGCTGAGCACGGTACCACGACGATTTCACACCTCGCCCACCTGCGCCGACCCAGGCCATCAGAGTCGATTCAATCCCCCTAGGGAGCGAAATGTCACCACACCCTTTTTATAAGATTACCATCGGCCTCGGCGCTGTAGGCTGCTTACATCAAGATGTCCGGCTGACTGTCTACCGTCCAGCTTGCGGTGATACTACGGACAGCCCACGGTCTTGCAGTTGGTTACGCGCAGGAACGGCAGAAGTAGCTCGGCCAGGGACTGCTGACAGCATGGCCGGCTGTGAACGCTAAGATTCGGTCGCGGCCGTACATGGCTCGGCCATGGCGATCTGCCAACCGAGCCACGAGAACAAGTAGTTAACTACATTTACAGGCGGACTCTATCACCAAGCACGCTCAGGATGCTAAAGGGGAGTCTCCCAGAATTGGGGGGAAAAAAGGTAGGGAAAAGAAAAAGGGAGTTCGCCTTCAGATGGAATTGAACAAAAGCTCACCGGGCAGCCCCCTCAAGGGAGGTGCCCGGCTACGAAGCCCCATACCGCAATTTCTACCTACGGGGTTTACTCCGGAGAGGGTGGCCAATTACCAGCTCCACCACGCGCCCGGGGCAGTTCCCCGGGCTGTTGAAATATCGTCACCTTATTTTGATCGGTAAGGCATCCTAATAGGCTCTCCAGTCAAAGGACCTTCGGGTACCAGATAGCCGACTGTCCAACTCGGTAAGTGGCGGTAGCTATTAAGCGACAGCTTTGCTAAAACATAGCTACATCAGAGTTACGCCGCACACACTGCTAGTCAGTCTCCCAGCGATAGTGGTAGTACTTCAATGCCTCCTCCCATTCACCCGGCGCACTAGACATCGGCGCACCATTTTCTCTCTCCGATATCTGAATTTTAGGATGCGCTACGTCTATGTACCAACAAGATGCAGGACAATGTGGATTTCCCGCTGGGCCTAGCGCGTCCTCGTGGCTACCACGGCATGTAAAGGGGCAGGACCCAAACAGGGCCTTGGGAGGAAGTTGGACATGCTCCGGTAATGGTTAATGCCAACACTTAGAGCTCCAATATCCTCTACAGTGAGCTCCGAGCTTCCATGAGACCAACCTCGGTTTCCGTGCCAACCACTATTCCTGGGGGTACCAGCCGCCAGACGCAGTGCTACTCGATATCCACGGCAGTATTGATCGAGGCCCAGAGAAGGCTCCGGGATAATGTCGCTTCCATGCCATCGTCTGGCAAATGTCATGGAGGGGACATGACAAACCTAGGGCAGTACCCATGCTAGGGTTATCAGCAAGTAACCCTGTAAGCCTAGCGCCTTCAATTCGCCTTGACGCAGCCCAAAAGACAAGAAAAGAATCGCGGTATCAATTCGTACGGGACAGTCCCGCGCAGTGTAGAAACGTTGCTACTACCGGGCAGTCGAATGAGGTTGAACCGTCTGAACTGCTATCCGATCCGATCTCTCAGAGTAAAATTGGGGAGTGGCAAGGGCTAACCGCCAGATAGTACTGAGAAGTCATTCGGCACGAATACCGCTCGTATGAGGGGCCGGCCGCAAAGACAGGAATACGTACATATGTTCCACAGTCTAGATACGGTACCGTGGTAGACCGCAATACATGATCTTTACCTGCCTACCTGGGACCTACTATCAGTGACTACCTCCTAATCCAGTAGTGATCCACATCTCCACCTACCGTTCCCGATGTGCATACAATGCTCGCCTCCTGAGTCACCTCTCGCATTACCTCTCCCACCCACCACCTGTCTCTGCCCATTCTTCCTGTGCAATACTCGCGGCCCGACACTGTGCTGGACCCACGTGCCTTCAATCCTTCGTTCCAGAACAAAGTGGCCGAATGAGGCAACGGTGGTGGAATAGTGTGCGGAGCCGATGTCTTATGTGTATGACGAGCTCCATCTCCTTATGGATGCTGGCTCCTCTGCTGAAGGGGCTCTGGTGAAGGGGCCTATAGGTGCTGCCAGCTTGTGTCGCCAAAGCCTGCACGTGGTCAACCACACTACATCCGAGCTACCACCCTTGCGGGGTAGCGCAAGGACATCACGAGGACGTTGTCTTGAACGTGGTCGGCCGGCCCTATGCGGGAAGACCTAACACTCGGGGAGCACGAGGCTCTCGCAGGATGGCAGGGAGAGTCGGACGGGTGAAGAACAAAAAGATCAAAGGGGTGGTTTACAGTTGCGGATAATGGCGGGGGATCAGAAAGTTAGAGAGGGATGACAGGGGGTAGCCAGGCAGGCCATAGCTCTAAGGCGTGGAGCTAGCGAAAGAGTAGACTTAATCAAGTCAAATCGACCCATGAAGCTATGGAGCGCCAAGAAATCCAGCAAGTTAGCAATACCAGTACAGGAATGTTCCGAGCTCACGGTTGCTTGACAAATGGCTGCAGTTCGCCCCGCGCGGCTGCTGCCGCTCCTTGTTGACCTGCAACCTCTAGTCATGGGGAAGCTGGAAGCCCAGGAATTCCCGATCCCTGTAGTCTTCAGAGGTCAAGGAGGCCATGCCACCCCCCTCGACGCTAATGATGCGAGCTAAAGGGACAATCTCAAAGCCATTGGATCATAACGACCTCAGATGCGCAATATGGGTGCCTTTCCCTCCGCCCGCCAGGTGTGGGCTCCAATGCTGGGGGTATTTACGTTGTGGACGGATTCATACGCCGGAGGCTTTATATGACGAGTGAGCGCGCCCACGACTGGGCACCAGTGGTGCGCAGCGGCAGAGGATTCGTAATACTGCCGCCTGGTCGTCACTCGGATCCACTTGCTGCGCTCTGCTAAGACTCGGGAAATTCTTCGCAACTTACGTCACTATCTTGCTCCTTACGAGCGGCCTCGGTAGTGCGTTTCTTCCCTTCTCGCCAACCCGACCCTCATTCCAGGAAACGAGCTGCAGTTCTAACTCTATTCTGCACACCTGTCAACTTCGGCCGATCTGGATCTGAGATATGTGAGAGATCGGACGGACGTCGATATGGAATTGATGACAGCGTTCGATCAGGGGGGTTACAGAATCGAAGGAGGGGTTGAGCTGAGTATTTGGAATGACTACTACTAGCGACGATCGATTGTCCACTGTATTGAAAACTTCTGATGACGGTCTCGCAATACCCTTTTCCTGCGGCCCAACATTGTACCTCCTTCACGATTCTGCCCGTCATCCTCTTGATTCTGGGGAGCAGAGTCCTCGAGTGTATTTCTTGTGTATCTCCCGTAGTCCTTCAGGCTAGCACGTCCAACGGGGCCATATCGAATGGTCGGACTGATGGCGGGCAGATATCAAGTCTGGGCGTGAGGTCTTAGCATCCGCGGTGATAGTAGGGCCGAGGTGAAGAAGGAACGGACAGAATTGTGATTCGAGTGGGAAGGTAGAGAGAGACGCCAGCTTATGAGATATATGACCTTCATATTGCAATGATAAAGCCAGTTAAAGATAACCTTGAGACGGACCTCAATGGTGGTGAAATTTAAAAAGTGATTGCTTAGTGCGACTCAGCTTATGTAGCACAATATTGGGTATTCACTATAAGGACGGTACTCCAGATTTTCTTACCATAGTCATAGAACAAACGATAGAAAGAAGAACAAAAGAGAAAGGGGCACCCGGCATTGCGGAAGACTCGGCAGGCCACTTGAATCCACGCTTCTCTCAAGCAGCGGACAAGCGGCGGTAAAGCGAGCAAACTGGAATTCCGCGCAGCCATGGCGTCTGTTGATGGTGTCTGCTTACTTGCTGCCTGCAAACACGAATGCAAAATGCCTTGCTCGTCATCTCTCTGCAAGGTCAAAAGCCTGTGGCATACCAACTCGAAACTTGCTCTACACATCGCCAGAGTCGGATCACGATTGTGCCTAGCGGTTCAAATGGCTGGCGCCGAAAGTTGAGCATGGCCAGATTACCGAGGCTTCAAACCAGCAGAGCGACCTCCCAAATCGGAAGACGTTCCTAGCATCAAATCCGCCTTTGGCGGACGAGGGGTTTCAAGCATGGCAAACTCTGACTTTGAAATAACATATACAAGTGAGGTACTGAAGACCTCGTCTAAAATACGAGAAAGTTCTCGTTTCCTCTCCGTGTACCTGGAAGATCCACAAGCCAGATTAGCTCTGATGGATTTCGCCGTCAGGGTGCTTGGCGTCATACCAGCCACGGAGCACGGCGCCCAGTAGGCTCACCGTACCTACGGTCGTCTCGATCAGCATGACAACAATGAAGCATTTCAGAGGCGCTAAGACAGTTGAGAACGAGAACGATTGATTGACACCTCCGTCGTCATGAGTATAAACGAGGCAACCCTCAAATTTCGGCCTCTTCTTCCACCCTCCCGGACAGTGGCAACGCAGATCTGACGCTTTCGACCATACCGAACCTACTTACAACTTCTGGCCAACTACACCACGAACCTCCAGCTCTCCACTCCTCGTCGTTTCTGGATTGATTAGAGACGCAAAAACTAATGCATTTCCAGCCTCCCAGTTACCTTGGATTGGCACCAAACAACTTCTAGACTCTCGACTAACCAAGTCATTTCAGAAACCTGTCACGATGACTCTTGCGCATGGCAGCCTTATCAGCCTCACTCCCGGCTCCCGGCTCCCAGCTCAATGTCCCTCGTCCTTTCTCGGCATCGCTCCGTCGTCGGCCCGATACACACCGCCAACCACGTCAGCGCAAGCGCCAGTGCCAATAAGAGCGACTCGTCCCACGCCGAGTACACGCTATCTCTTTCCTCTCCTGAAACACCTTCCCATCAGCCCGACCAAGAGCAACAACGGGAATACCGAAAACCACCCCCTCTAGGAGGTCCGTTGCCTGATCCCCTCGTCGGACCGGTTTGACGAGTAATACAAACACAGACGGGGGGGTGGGCTTCCTCGACCTTGGCAGGCAGCACGTGCACGGTGTGTGGGACTAGCAAGACTGAATTTATGTGCCCTCTTACGATAAAAGGGAGGCAAGAGAAATATCTTGCGACTGGCCGTGAACATTTATTTATTGCATATACTCAGGGGTGGATTGTTCCAGCACACCGGTGGACAACGTTGATGTAAAGGAAGTAAGGACCCACAGCAAGGAGCAATCTAGGTCCAGGGTGTGCACTGCGCACTCTAATAAGTTGATAGCTTTCAATGAACTGCAGAGTGCGGGACCCCAATGTCTATCCTACACCTCTTCGTCTCGGGCAATCATAATCTTGTTTATCCCCGGGTACTGATCAGGATCCCGCACTCCAACACCTCCAAATGATGAACGCCAAAAATGACGGCTCTTGCAAGCTTATGATAGTCGGCACCAGGGTTACCTCGAAGTGCGCGGTGGCAGGCAGTGGCAACACGGTGCTCCGCTTCTACTAGGAGACGTGGAATATGGAACGGGCACTGGCGTCCAAGCCTAGCACCTCATCAGCCCGATCTCGGAGAAGAGACAGAGCGATTCCTCCACTACGAGGCCGATAGCATCTTCCGCTCTCAGACCGAGGCCGCTCGGGCCAAAGTCCGGGTCTCGTAGACGGTAGTCCTCGAGCCTCAGCGTCTCTTCGATAATACTAGACCGTCGCCGACACTCCCTTGGTAGAGGGAATCCACCACAATGAGGTCGATAGCAGAACAACACCAACAGCATATCCGAAGACAGACTTCACCGGGCTAAACATCTCCACCCCCGACAGAGACAGCCGGAAGGCAAGTAGGGCGGCAGTAATACCGTCGACAACATCTTGCACTCCCCGCACAAGGCGTCGGTGGTTGACAAGGCCCGCTATGACAAGGATGGAGGACGAGTTGATGAGCACCCCGCCACTGATACCGTGCGCGACCCGGCAGCAACACCATGCCAGCACGTCGGAGCGCCGAACCCGCTCACTCGGCAGTATCAGCGGCTCCATGGGCAGGCTGCGCATGAGCAACCTAGCCTGACAACTCCGACAAACAAGCCGAACGGTCTACCAGACGAGACCTACAAATACGCATTCCAACGGACGTTGACTATCCGAAGAAGCGACGGGGAAATGCCAGACGAAGCCCGACCGCTTGTAAATTCCACAATCTCCCTCGCCGAGTCGGGAGGTGATCTCGGCGACGGCTAAAATGCACACTCCGTTCCTTTCCCGGAGCATATGGACATGAAATATGGCATATTAGCGGCCCACAAAGGAGAGAGCCTGACGGGACACAAACATGGTGCAGACCAGGGTGTCAGAGAAGTATGCTGAAGGGCAATGGGTGTGCAGACGGTCGAGGAGGACGAGGACACGTACTGCTGGCTTGGATGCGGGGACGTCTTTGCTGTTCTAGGCCGTGGAGAGGAGATCCGGACGATGGACAGTAAACGTGCTCCTTTGCTGCGCCTTATATTGCAATTGCCAAACTGGTCAGACCGCCGTTGCCGCCGACCCCGCCTTTCTGCGGCGCTGTGTTTATCAAGGCGTGCCTGGCCCCGACCAGAAGTCCGTCTGGCTGCCTCCCTCCACCGCAGGTTCGAGCCGATTTCCTGGCGCTTCCAGGATAGCCCAGTACACAATCATTCCAAGGCAGTCTCCAGTGTCAACATTCGCGTCACGGTCGAGAGGCACTGGTTGATATTGCTGTCACGGCTAGGCTGAAGACGTCTTACGAGGATTGCTTGGAGTCTTGACTTCCAAGCCTCATTCTAGCAGGTTTCACTATAATGCGGTCTGAGTTTTCCGCTGAACAGCCGGCTAATAGGAAGAAGGTGTGACGGAGCATAGCATTTGTTGCCACGTTGGTGAAGGGTTGAAGGTCATTATTAAAGGCTATATGACCAAAGGTCGGGTTTTCCTGCTAAAGGGGTTTTCTAGTACCTCTTATCCGAAGCGAGGAATCACCCTAATATTCATAAGCGCTTGTATAGGTACTTGCAGACTTAATATATCCTAAAGCTGTGCCGAGTAACCCTTGCATGCCTACCTAGACGATGTTGGTATGATAAACATTTCCCCACCTTCAACCACCGCCCAATAGCGAAAGGACTCCAGCCCTTCCTATACCTAAACCATGGTAAGCAAGCCATCCTATATGAACTAAACCAAACCTCTAATTCCCCTCCTGTCAACTCCCTTCTCTCACCAAGTATGTCCTCCCACCTCCCTCCACAATGATACGGATCTCCTCCGTCCTCCTCCGCCAACCTCCTCTCTAGATCTAACTATCCTCTCCCTCGCGCCAGAAGAAACATTTAAGGGTGGCCACGAAAACTTCCACGACCTGGTGCGGTCCCGCTTGAGCGGTAGGATCTTGATCAGACAGGACAAGTGCGTGGTGGATGTCGGGGTTAACGCGGAGAATGTGTGGTTATGCCGAGGGCCACGTTGGATGAGGATGGTGATGGGGAGTGGGGTAGGAGTTTGAGGTACATACTGGTGAAGGGAGGGAGGGAGGTTGACTAGGTCCAAGATCGGGGAAAGGAGCACGACGAAGGTCGTGAAGGCAACAACAATCACGCGGACAGACACTGGGACGGGAACGGTAACGACGATTGCACGGTTTGCATCTTGAGGATGACTGGACTATTTGACAGCTCCGGTGGGAACTCCGACAGCAAGGATGGCAACGGCCCTGATAGGGCGGCCCAGACATCCCTACCACACACGCCACCATTCCACACCCCGATTGCCCTTCAAGGTCTGTCTCGGCAGTTCGTCCTGCCCTGTTCGCTTCCGTTAAACCCCAGTCCAATGGGCCGGTGAAGGCTATCATCCACCCCAGCAAGCTGGTGCGGCCGCATCATGCTTTGATCCGGTTTCTGAGGACAGTCTCTTAATCATCAACGTGACACGATCGAAAGTCACGGCCGCAGCCGGGCACACTTCGACGAGAAGCCCCGAAGAACAGCTGCCAACACGGGAGCATTGGATGAGCATGACTTTGGCCCCGCGCTTAGGTCCCCGGCCGTCAGGTGAAACGAAGTAATAGATCGCAGGTGCAAGAAATCGTGGAACGGAGGGTCGGGGGCCCCCACTAGCTAACTTTTCAGGGAATACCTCAGCGATATTGACGCCGTGCGTCATGCTTGACGAACGAGCTATTTCCAAGGAGACTTATCAGACCGTGCCATTCGCCCAGGGTCTATGGGAACATCTATCATAGCCGTCACAATCCACAAACCCGA
Source organism: Coniochaeta hoffmannii (assembly GCA_030052785.1). Lineage (NCBI taxonomy): Eukaryota > Fungi > Ascomycota > Sordariomycetes > Coniochaetales > Coniochaetaceae > Coniochaeta > Coniochaeta hoffmannii. Next base: position 103,442 of record JANBVN010000038.1, on the reverse strand, counting down.
CCGCACTTACACTACCCGCCCCTTTCGCCCGCCTTTCGAGATCACCTCCACTCCGAACATCTGATAAAGACGGAAGGGCTGCGGACGGGTTCCAATATTCTTGCCGGTAGGGCCGGGGGAAGGGGGTGGATGCGGTGATCGCGTCATAAAGTCTCCCACAGCGCCATGCATTGGGATTCCGCGGGTCCGTAAGGCCCGCTCTTCTTTGTCACTAATACCACTTCTTCCTCTACCGATACGTGCGATTTTGTGCCTTGAACCCACAGCTTCCAGTTCTGTGGCGAGCAGAAATGCTCTCTCATACGGTGACATCTCAGCGGTAGTCCTCCCTCACAGGTAATACAACTCTGAACTCTTAGAGAAGTCGCACGGCTTGGGCACATTTAAGCGCCTTGCTTCTACGTTTCTATTCCATTCACTTGATTCAGCCTGCATGACGGCTGACAGGGTAGCATTTTCACTCGTCAAGGGACCACCTCCAGGAAGGGAACAAGGGCTCATCTCATCAACTTTCTCACAGTTTATCTACCGCCACTGTGACTTCTTCCAGCAGTAGACCACCTGCCAACGCTCGCGAGGGGCGCTCTTTCACGACGGTGGACAGCGAAAGCCTATTCGCAGAGGACCACTGATGATTACGCTTAGAGGCTAGCTATCAGATTAAGGCTACTCAGCCACCAGCACCTGAAATCTCTGATCTGAGTTTCTTGCCGCCTGTGAGGGGTACATTTACAATAAATAAGTGCTGAGCATGGGTATGACTCTTCCCCCCTGACTTTTTTGCCCGTTTTCAGCGGACCCCGTCATGTTCCTTTGGAGAAGGGGCCCTTGGAGAAAGCAAGAATGTTGGCACACTGATCTAGCGGACCTCATCAAGTGTTTCACCCGTCCTACTCGCCTTCAACGACCTTCTCTTGCAGCTTCTCTCCAGCCTGGCGATGCTCAACACTTAAGAATCTTGCAACCCGTTCGTTGTTGCACTTACCGCCACCAAAACCTCGAGGGAGTTTATCGGGCGGCTCTAGAAACGCGAGAAACATAGCGACATTACCAAGGCGCCATCTCTAGCATGCAAGGGAATGGTTTACCAACTAACCGAAGAAGGAAGAATAGTAGATACCGTAGAACTGATAGGAGAACTTAGTGTATAGGCTCTATGCCCTCCTCCTGAGAAACCCTACTTCCCCCGCCCAAGCAAAAGTCATCGAGTTAAGAACTTGCGACTATGGCCCACCGTTGCACATGTACTATCACGTTCATCGAGATATTCGAGAAGAAAACCCGCTCCTCCGGCTGCTAGAACCGGGATGAGTACGCCGGTCCCGACTTGGCCTATCGTCGGCGCCCTGATGAGGAGCGCCACGGATGATTGTCCATCGACTTACTGCCGCGTCGTGAGGGCTCATTGTCTTTGGCGACGAATGGTTACCGGGAGCTTTGGGGCCGACTGAGATGTATTTCGAGATTTGCCCGGCAACAATCGCCTGTGTCGGCAGTCCAGGCAGCTTACGACGCCAACCTGCGCGTGCTGGGAACAAGGCCACAAATTCGTCGGCCAACAAATTCGCTGGCAGTCAAGGGGACATCCCCACACACAAGGGCGCTGCCGCCCAGCAGGCAGGGAGAACCGCTCGCCAAAAACGATGGCACCGCACAGCCGGACTTCGCAAGGTCGCTCCCTCAGAAGCAATCCACCTGGGAGTCCTCGATTGCGTTCTTCAACCTGCACCATCGCCAGCATCTTGGCAGAGCCAGCAACCAGCTCAGCCATTGCCCTAGTATCTGCACGACAAGCCTGTTAGCACTCTTGAGCTACTTGGAGTATCCGGGCGGCGACATTTCCTTCACCCGCCTGGAGATCCTTGTGCGCAACGACAAGCTCACTCCGCCTGAGTCGACGCCGTCACCGATGCCGAGTGATGGCCGGGTTCTTTCTCTGACTAGTGTGGATATGACAACGATTGATGGCATCTATTATCCGCCACTTGTATCTCTCAACACCGTTAAAAAGTCCTCGAGCCGCTTCTCTTCCTCCCGTATAACCCCGGGCCTCACTTGAACCCAAACCGGGGCGCTATCTGTGGCGCCAATCTAGATGCGTCAGACACCTACACGCGGGCAGCAGGACATCCCCGATTGCCGCTCGATCAGAGGCCTGTTTGCAGCGGGCTAAGCCGAGGACACCGTAAGCGCTCTCTGAGACGCATGTGGAAGTGACCCCGGTCGGACACCAGAACATCCGGGACGCCATCCCTAGCGAGGACCACATGGCGGAGATCTGGTGCCGGGTGTCGCGCCGGTCAGGGCCAAGGATATCGGTCGACACGACGGGCCTGGTGCCGCGTCGAGTCATCTCGGACGTCCAGCGTCCGGGCATCGCCTAGGATCAGCTCCGCGATTCGATCGGACGCTGTCTACCTGAGACTGGCTGGGTAATATCCCCAACCAGTCGATGGCGGTTCTTGCGCCGCTGGTCACGGGCAATTACTCATCGGGTCAGGGCGCAAATCACAGGCTCAGCACCGGGGGCAAGAAACGCGCAAGGTGACGGCGACGCGGGCCTGTTCGCCAACCAGTCATTGCAGGCGTACGGCGCAGGTGCCGTCCTGCATGCCAGCGACAACGTGAACATGCACAACGAGTGCCTCGCCCAGCGTGTTGGTGATGGCCATGGTCTCCCAACGGCTCGGGATGATGTGCCTCACGATCGCAAGTCCAGGGCCCAGCAGCCCACATGAACGGTGCGATCAGAGAAAATAACATCAGAACCTCAAAAACTTGACAAAGACGCGGAGAAAAGGGAAAGTGATATTTATTCAACCTACAAACTCCGCCGATATATAATTAGTTTCGTAGGGGATATCGTGGAGTCTACTGTTGTTGTCTGCGTAGCGTCTTATGTTGTGGTAAGAAGGAAGGGCAGCAGCCACTTGAGTTGCCCTTGGCCCCTTGCCAACAAGAGTAACGCCAAACCCGGCTTACCAAAAGTCCATGCGAACCACCTATATCAACATGCTCAGGGAAGTGAATACTGCCTTTTTTGCGTGACGAAATGCACTGGTGACTCGGCGAAGGTCCGACTACAATGGGAAAGTCGATTGGGCGAAGATATGCGATCTTGTAGTGTCCAACTGGAGCTGACTCCGGCCAGGGACGGACTATCTAACCATGGCATTCCCCCTAACGACGTCAAAACCAGATGCAACTCGGGATTCGAGGTTGCAATTACCATGTAACCATTCACCACCGAGTGCTAAGAATCCCAGGTGGATATCGGTGGAAGTTTCGATCTCGGTTGATGTCCCGCCCCGGACTGGGGGAATGTCACGAGCACGAGCCCCCCAGCGGGCTGCCGGTGGCCAACCTGACAGTGCGACCCGGCCCGGCCAGACCCCGGGCAGCAAGGCGCGCACATCGTCGCCGGTACGTCCGCAGGTAACCAGCAGGTCGACCACGAGCGCACGGGTGAGCAGCACAACGATAGTGCCGGTCAACGGGGCAATCGGAACTACGACGGCCGGGTTGAGCCGGGCACGATCTCGTCGGCGCGGGCGACGACCTGGTCGAGAAGAGCCCTGTAGGGCGCCAACCTCTGGAAAGAGGTTGCTGGGCTGCTACGTGGCCTACTAAACCCGCTGCAACTCCCACCACCACCAAAAGGACTGCTGGCCATCGCGTTTCCACAAATCGTGTCCGACCTTGATGCTGCTTGGTGCTTTTGCCTTGACTTAATGATGCGATCCGTAATGCAGAATTGTAGGGATTTCGAATCGCTTTTGGCAGAGGTCTGGCGGTGCAATTGATGTGAGGCTGGTAGCGCGTGCACCAGAAATTTGATGGGGTCCGCTGAAACTGGGCAGCAGCGCTGTTTGCTTCCCCCGAAGGGAGCTGACGGGCGTTCACCCTGATTTGATGGGGTCGGCTGGAAACTCCCCAGAGAGCTCGCCCGCGATCGTACTTCGTCGTCGCAAACGCCGCACAGCGATTCACATGATGGCAGGACCTGCCAGATCCTTCTTCTCGCCGCTTTGAACGTCCCGACGGAGTTTTCGAAGTGGTGCAGCCAGAGTCCAGTTGATGCGGTCGTCATTCGGGGCTCGGTGGCTCTTGCCGCAGGGGCTCTCCCGCGAAAGCAACCCGTCGAAAGCGTCGGGAGATAGAGCGATTCAAACGAACCAAAACTTGAATATCTATGTCGCCCTGTACGGCTGATCATTACAGCCAAGTTTGGAAGAGCTGCGTCTAGAATTGCGCTTGGTACAGGTCGTCGGTCTTGCCTCGTTCTTGCGGTGATTGCCTTCCTCCAGCGCGTCCCTCAGGTCACCGCCAACCCTGTCACTGGTCCCCCATCGTCCGCCCACATTCCCTTCCAACACTAGAAACTCCCTACCCAAACCGGCCTCCCCCCCCCTCCCCCCGGTCGTCGCTCACGATTCCCGACGGAAACCTGCAGTCAAGACTCTTTTTCACCCCTCAGTTACCAGCCCAAGTTTGCTTTTTTCCCCGACGGTGTAGGCGTGCAGGGTGGGTCTTTCTCTGGCCCACGGGCAAGCAAACAAAGGAAGGCGGGGCTGGAATCTGTCTTCAGCTCAGCTCGCAAACCGCAGTCGTCGCCAAACCGTCGTCACCCCAAGGCGTAAAGCTGTACCGCATACACGGACGGCGCGAAGGCATTGACCGTGTTAAGGCGATCCCCCTTGACGTCCTGATCAGCGGGGGGGGGGGGGGATTGACCGTGGGCGCCGTCGCGGGCAATTACCATGGTGGTTGTCGCGCGCACAGTCCTGGACTTCTCCGCGCCCCAACTCGGCTCGACACCTCCAACCCAGCCCTCCATACATCGACATAACACACATCCGTGGAGTCCCGTGCCACCCATCTCTGGTAGCGATTGCCGGCGTGAACCCCCACCGAACAGAACACCGGACTGGAAGCCTGGTGTGCCCCGTCGCGTCACTATCGACGTCAGATCACAGAGCCTCGACCCTTCCCAGGCCCGACGCCATGGGCAAAGGTCGGCGAGACTTCTGCCAGCTGTGCTGGAGGTGGATCTCCAACGGGAACTTCTACAAGCACCGGGCCTGCCTGCACCTGTGGTGCGACCACTGTCGCGCGCCCCTCTGGGACACGTACCACGCGACCAGGAGACACATGAGCGAGAGCCAGACATGCGCGGCCTCCGCCCGCTGCATGCGATGCCATGCCTCATGGGCGACCATCTGCAGGGACACGGACGGGAAGCCGGACAAGCACATCGAGACCTGCACCGGGCGCAAGATCGACGCCTCGCAAGAGAAGCGCGCCTGTGCGTACTTGTGCGGCAGGTGGCTGCTCGGGAGCCAGGATGCGCAGCGACATACCAAGGATTGTGAGCTGAAGATGGGGAAGAAGAGGGGCGGGGGGCAGAATGTGCCGGGGAGCCCAGGTCTTGACGCGGATGGGGAGCGCATCCGACGTGAGCTCGAGGCTTGTTCGGTGGACCTGCCTCGCGAATATGACCTTGTCAAGGCCGCCGTTCGGGACGAGTTCGGCGGCGACAGCGGCTTTCCGCTGGCACTGCCGGCTGAAAGGATGGTGGCTGTCTACCAACGCTTCGCGGAAGATATCAAGAACGCCCGAGAGACGATGAAGGAGATGATGGAGAAGCACAAGCCGCACAAGGACTCGCAGATGACCCTGGACCACGAGAGCTACACGGGAATCCTGGCCGCGGCCGGGGTAGGGACGCCGTTGACGGCCGGGGAGTACCTCGAGCGCCTGCCCAAGACGCACGGCGGGCCCGACGGGTTCCACCCCGGCGACTGGGTCGTCTGCACCAAGAGACAGGCCCCAATCCTCCTCGCGGCCCACCACCCGGTGCGCCCGATCCTCGTGCTCGAGGGAGTCGACGATCCGATGTCCGAGGAGGTCTGCATGCGGCGGCTGGAGAGGCAGGTGGACTACGAGATCCACGACCTGACCCGGAAGAACCCGGGCAAGCGGGCCGGCGAGAGCACGGCGACCATGGACCCTTCCAAGATGCCCATCAAGACATTCCTCGCCGTCAAGGAGTCCCGAGACCGGCCCCTCAACATGCTGTCCCTGCCGCCGTTCCGCGAGGCCATGCCCTCCTTCCTCGACCTGCCCGACTACGACGTGATCAACAGCTGCATCCCGGAGCAGGGAAGGTTCGGCAAGCACCCGACGGACAAGGTGCGGGACTGCGCCAGGTTCGGCCTGTGTGCCCTCGGCGGCGCCATGTCGGTGTGGCACATGGACCAGCACGGCTTCACCACGGCGGCCCTCTGCGAGTGCGGGCGCAAGCTCTGGATGCTGCTGCCCGGCATGCCCCTCGCCAGGTGCGCCGAGTACGCGAGGCAGATGCAGGAGAACCGGGACAAGTACGTCGGGCCCGACTGGCCCGTCGTCGGCGTGCCGATGCGGGCGAGAGACGTCCTGATCCAGCCCGAGGGCACGCTGCACGCGCCGTACAGCGTGTCGTGGCCGGTCGTCATGAGCGGAAAGATGCTCTGGACGCAGCGGGGGGTGCTCAACGCCACGCGGGTGATGAACCTCGAGGTCAGGGAGAATGCCAGTAACGAAGACCCCGAGGAGGGGGTGGTCGACAAGCTCCAGTGTGTCGAGCAGTCCTGGGCTCGTGCACTGAAGGAGAAGGAGAAGGAGAAGAAGAAGAAGGGCGCATTATGGCTTGGCGAGGACCAGCTGGGGATGTTCCGGGTCGAGGTCGCGGTGCGTACTCTTTCCCCTCTCTCTCTTCCTATCTCTCTCTCTCACTCTCTCTCGCCAGCACTTGCTGCGCCGCGTCGCGTCATCTCAGACTAAGATCCAGAACACTGACTGCGACGGTAGAAACTCCAAGAGGCGCTGCGGGAGCAGGCCGAGAATCTCACCACGGGCGACGAGGGTGATGGTATATCCCTCGCCTGGCTGCTCCAAAAAGCGCAGCGAGACCTGGCGGCGGCCAGAGCCGAGAACAAGAAGCTGCGACGGGCCGCGGAGGAGACCAAGAGGTTGCGGGGCGAGAACGAGAGACAGGAGGCAGAACTGAGCAGGTACAGAGAGAAAGAGGCGTCCCGGCGAGAGGAGAGGGCCAAGAGACGGAAGAAGGACTGAGAGGGGATGCACAGAACACAGAACTTGCGTTGGCGGGGACGGGGATTGGAGCTGGTGTTGCGGGGCACAGGACAGGGGCGTCAACCATGGCTTTTTCCCCCTCTTGTTGATTTATTGAGAAGGGTTGGCGAGCCGGCTTGCTGCATCTCGCGTGCTGGCGTTGGCGCCATGGCGACTACCTAGACTTGCATAATGTGCCGACATTGCATTGGGGAAGATGGAAAACATAAAATGCCGGTCCATTTCCAGGGACGTAATGTGAGGAAGTCGAGGCGAAGAAATTGAGGTTGTGAGGGAAGCATGTCAGAGGGCAAGAGAGAAAGAAAGATTGTGCGAGGGAGGGGCCAGAGAGGGGGGGGGGGGGGGGGGGGAGGAATGAGGTCCCTCGGTAATTATTGATGAGGAGCCACTCTCGTCGCTCCGCTTCTACGTTAAGCCAAGGCCCCGCTGTGTTTCAGAACAACTGGCATCGGCGATAACTGTAAGACAGACCCGAACACCTGCTAGGCTCAGTCCATTTGGGCTCGGCGCCGGTGTACGCGTCCACCCCACCAAGCCTGACCAAGCCTGACCAATCCATTCTTGCTCGGCAACCCGTGTGGCTACAAGCTCTGTCACAACAATTCAACTTTGCAACAATGCAGCAACCGGGGCAACACACAATGGGCCAGAGGCTACACCTGCGCCTCATTTAAATGTTGCGGAGCGAAGCGGCGATGTCAAGGTCAAAGTTTCCAGGCCTGTGCTTCAGAGACCACCCAATCCCGCCAACTCGCGTCTTCGAGTGCCAACCGGTTGATGATAATCAACACCACTCCTCCCTCATCTTGACCTGTGCCTCCCCCTGCCTCCTCCAACTGCTGAGTCTCCATGCCGGGGTGTTGATATGCCTCTCTTCGCCCGGCCTACCTTTCCACCCCTCCTATCAATGATAACGACCTCGGCTGCAATTAACCACAGTACCATGCGTCAGTCTACCGCAAGATCGTGCGTGCTGCCGCAGGATGATAGGCTCAATCGGGGGAGTACCGGGGCTGGTGAAGCATAGAGGGGACCGGAGCCGGGGCCGGGAGGTCCTAGGACAGGAGAGAGTACGAGGGAAATCCCGTGTCCGTACGAGGAGACGTTTTCTAGTCGCATCTGCCTTGCCACTCGGAACGAACAGGGACTGTGGGCCAGGTTTAAAGAGTACCTCGTACTAGCCCTGGGGACCTGCGACCCTATCCTTAGCCGTTACCGGTGTGAGACGATGCTTGCTTTAACCGCTGCTTTCTCTCTGTTGCCCTCCTTAGAACGTTAGGTATTACGTTAGGTGCCTCCCTCTCGCTCTAAGTGCCTGCTCTATCCGCGCTCTCTCCGTGTGGGCATGCGGAATGCTGCGGATTCAATGCTCGGCCCTCTCTGTCCCTCTCTCTCTCTCCCCTCTCGCCCGTCCCAAAGTTCGCGTCGCACAATTGCCAAACTCAATCCACCACCCAACATCACGATACAAAGACGGCTCTGCATAGCAGCAAGTCGAAACCCTCCGACGTCCGTGAGCGAGTGCTCCTCACCCCCAGCATTTGCGACGCGGTTTTCCTCCGCTTGCCCCTTGGCATGGCCCCGAAATCACACAAAAGCCGCCGCAACGCTCACCAACTGCGAGGGAACTTCCGATGGTCAAAGTCGGTTGTTTGTCCAACGTGGGAAGCTGACACCGTGGCTGCCTGTGGAGGATTCGTCGACCGCCCATTTCACCCCAGCTAACGACCTGCGGTGGGGTCTTCCAGTCCTGGGATCTGATGCTACCGTCGGAGCGAGGCCACCCTGCTGTCGGTTCCCAGATGGCCTACAAGCGAGACAACTAGCTTTGCGGGCCGGATTAAAAGGAAGCGATTATTCTTGAGGTGTTTAGTTGTTTAGCATTGCCAATGGCGCTGTGGTGGAAACGTTGCCGGGGGTTAATCTCCTCCGTTATTCACAGGGATGTATCGTCCACGGCGTGGTCACCGCGACAGCGTGTGGAGAGGAGCGTCAATTCTGGTGTCGGTGGAGGCATGGTTATCTCGGGCAAGCTGCATTTCGGTAGCATTCCGACGCGAAGACCTTGGGAGCTACACACCACACACCAACATCTTATGGACGGCTGGCGGCGAGAAGGGCGGTAACAGCACTCAGGGGTCCAAGTAGGGTTGCGGCCGTCAAGAAAGTTGCGACTCAAGAGCCAAGAGACGATGTTCTGTTCCATGCACTAACAGCTAGCATTACGTGCACCCAGTCACCATACTACACCCGAATGCCTTGATATTCCACTCAACGCACAGGAAATTCTTAGTGAGTGGCTTCCCCCAGCATACCCTTAGTCGTTTCTAGGCTGCTCAACATGAAATGCGTACCGGTATTAGGTCCATTAGCCGTCGACTGGTACAGTCCTTCGCTCGCTCGTGGCGTCATTTGTCTACAGGCGCTTAGAACAAGACTCATGGTGCGATGTATAGGTCGCGCGTTCCGCCTAGCAACCGGCAATGATGAACAACCTGAGTCAATGAGCCACTAGACCTGTATTGGCTGCCCCAAGTACTCCCAATTGTGCTTGGCTACCCAACAGGGTCATCGAGGGAGAAAGATCGGACCGAGAGTGCGTGACCTGGGCCGGTTCAAGGGTCGTCCCTAGACTTGAACCTCCGTAGAGAATGGCAAGCTGTTGGTCGCGCTGCCGAGCGGTAGCGAGGGCCGTCGCTCAACCTGTGCATCAGGATGAATCCAGGTTAGGAAGCAAGTCGTCGCTGGTCTCTTGGAGTAGGGTCTAGATTCCCGCCCAGAGTGGCTCGGAGCTGCGCCGCCCAATTGCCTCAGGAACTGCCACATTTCGGAAAGACGCCAGGAAAATGTGGTATACGCTTTTAGTAATTGACCGTGAACAAGCCGCAGATGCAAACCTCGCTTTAACATCCTGGCGGCCCGTGGAGATCGCCTGGTCCAACACTGGAAGCGTCGATGCCTGTGGCATCTGCACCGTGGCAACTACCGCCTCCCCAACATGTGGACACGCGCCTTTCACAGCGTGATTATTGGGGAGCAGGTCGTACACGCCGAGGTTACACCCGGCGTCGGAGCCTTTCGAGGTCGGCGCAGAGGACCGCGACCTCGTACAGCTCCTGGAGGAGGCGGTTGGTATTCCTTGCATCCTGCTCCTGTATCCCGCCTTTGTGCGCTCCTCCTTCACCGTCAATGGGAAAGACGCCTTCGTGATCCACCGTGGTATTGAGTCGCTTGCTTATATGTGTAGATCGCACACATCCTTCGGCAGCAGATTCTCCCCGATGCCCAGGTTAGCGAAGTTAGACACGCTTGCTGAAGGCGCGCAGCGACGAACTTTCGTACAGTTGCAGGCGGCTTGGCTTTCAGGAACGATATGTCGTTGCGTGGTTGCGCGATATAATCCTCCTCACCCAAGGTCGACTGAAGCTTGAAATCAGCAGGAAATCATCTCGGTGGCTGACTGTATGTGTTGCGCGCTCACAAAGTTTGATGGAGTCCGCTAAAACTGACAAACGGCGCATTTGACCTCGCCAGGGCAAGTGATGGGGTCACCTGTAACAATCTAGCACTTCTTCTCACAGTCAACCCGCTAAAGCCAAGACGATCCCGTTGTGGCACCACCGCAGAAGGAAAACCAGGGAAAAGAAAATAAAGGGAAAAGAATAGAAAACGGACTAGAGAGCGATATTTCGCGCATATCGCACTTGATTTGCGCGGCCACGTCCTCCTCGGGTCGGTTTAGCGGTAGTCATGTTCTCACCGTCCCGTTCTTCCCAGTGATACGGCGTCGAACTCAAGCTCCGAGAAGCCATCTGGCGAGAGATTCGGTAGTCGTGCCAATCGCTTGTACGAAGATCCGACGCTCACCAGTTTTCCTCTGTGTGGCCAAGGCACAGTACTTATGCCGTTCCTCAAGTACAGTAGGTTGTCATTTCCAACCAGGCAGAGCGAGGGAACTGAGCTCTTCGACTCCATGCCACCTCAACGTCGCGGCAGACATAGCTGGAAGCCTATTTACTCAACGAGTCACGGATTGATGGTGGTAGTCATGGGGCAGATATGTCAATAGCTCATGCAGTTACTACAGTTAACGACATCTGCTAGTTAGCAGGTGCAGATCGACCTCCCGACATGGAGAGCGCGCCATCGCCCTCAACCTAACCCCTAAGTTGGCTATCTCCTCGGACTAGCAATGTACTTCATCCCTTATTATATCTCGTTTTCCAAAATGTCTGAGCATCTGTCGGGCAACTCTCAGTTGTCCACCCACAAATGAGCTTACTCAATCGGGGCACTGTTGGCTGGGACCTGCCCAGCCGTCTTATCCTCGTTGTCCTGACTGTTGTTCCCCGGCGTTGGCTGCATGAGGCCCTTGATGCGAGGCGACAGGCTTAGGACAGAAGCTGAACCGCCCTCAGCAGTTCGAAGACGCCGTGATGATTGGCTTGATCCTCATCAGACGCCGGTAGGTCTGCACGGGTGACTGGGTCCAGCATGTCGTACCAACGCCTGAGCTGCATCACTCGAGAGCTGTGTTGGTTCGAAGTCGCGCAGTGGGTATGCTCTGATTCAGACTCTGGGGGCCCATTCTCTGAAGCGCTAGAAGATGAACCCCGGGCGGTCATCATGATGCACAGAGACCCAGAAAGACAAGTCAAAGTGTCCAATTCCCCGTCCGCCTGGACTGCGCGGGGAAGAGAGGAGCACAACCAATGCATTCTGACAGCCCAGGGTAGGCAGGCGAAGCGACTGTGAGGCAACTGACGGTGATGGAAACTGCAAAGATAAAGCAGTGGAAAAGGGAGATGGTGCGATACAGGTTAGAAGTTGGTGAGAAAGCGTCTTAATTGATGATTTGTCGGTGGCTGGGTAGCCAGAGGGTGGGAGGGAGTGGCGCAGCTGGGAGAAGCAGTCGATGCCATCGCTCGGGTCGATCAGTCGCTAGAGCGCACAGGACACAGGGCGGCGACCCGGACGTCGGGAGCAGGCTCGGTGGATTCTCGCCCGAGGAGTGTCCATACTTGCTCGTTGGAATAACCATGAAACCCTGACAGCTTAGCGCCTCGACGCAGCCCAAAGAACCAAGAGCGCATTCTGACATGCCTCGTTTGTGAGAAGACGTCTCTGTTTTGAGGGCAGTTCAAGGTACGTACCTTGCCAAGAGCTCTGGATCAGTCTGCTCAGCACCTAAAAAATAAGGTAATAACGTCAAAGTTTTCGATACCCCAGAGGTCTTGGCAAGGAACGTACCCCAGAGGGCGGAGCGCGCCGTAAGAGCGGGCTCCGCGGGCCACCCCGGCTACGTTAGACAGCTGGGATCGAGCGCGTGAAGTGGACTTTTGCGTTGATCCCTCAGAGCAGTCAGTCCTCTGGTGAATTTGCCCGACCCGGCTCGTAGTGTCCGGTTTCGCTGGGTGGACGAGCGGCTTTAGGTGGCGCCACTGATGCGGAAATGGGCTACCTGCTGGACGCAGTCCCAGGGATTTCGATGGGCACTGGCCAAGATGACACCTCGCATCGATGCAGTCTGTATTTGAAGAGGGTCCGATGACGTGCTGACTTGGTTGGTAAGCGCTGCGATAGCAGTTGGAGTTATCTTTGGACCGTCAACAGACCGCCTCGGCAATACTTCTGCCATGTCTGTAAATGTTGCTGCCCTGTCCTGGCAGGGTTGGTGAGGGTTTCCAAGGCAAGCTCTACATTCCAGAAAAACCACCAATGTCAGACAAATGATCTGCACCAGGTTGGTTATGCGGCCATTGCTGCTTGTCGAGTATTTGTGGAGGCACGACGGGCAGTATGTGCCGCGGTGTGGGGAGGAGGAGGAGGAGGGAAAAAGAGAGGAACTGGGGCAGACGGGTAGTGCGGATGGTGTGGGTGTTGCTGCTACCGCTGGAGGTGGTGGGGATGCTAAGTCGTGGTTATCACAGAATAGAGAGGCGGTGGCATGATGTGTGACGTGGGAATCTGTGGTGCGGGTATGGGCGTAGGGAATATGTTGCAACTGAGACAGGAATGGTCTGGTGACTGTGCTGTAGGTAGGGCTGTGAGATGGTCGAAAGTGTCGCGCCTTGGTCGGAGGCTCGTTTGACTTGGTGAGTCAATTGCTGTTATAAGTTGATGAGAGACGGCGAAGGGTATGCCCGGTGGCAGAGGTGGACAGCTGCGAGTGAGACAAAGGTAAGTTGAAAGACAAAGGTCTGAAAATGCCGGTCACTTTCTGCCACAAAACACCCATTTCTGGACTCACATATCTAGCTTGCCCTTTCTCTTTGGAACTTTTGTCAAGTATTATATAAAGGACGACAAGGAACCGTAAACTCATAGCTTCATACCTGTCACGTGCAAAAGAGGATTGTAATGTCACTTCTAACAACCTTGATTCACTAATACTCTCTCACCGTCCAAGTTAAGGACGGCTAGTTATAAACGGCCGGCAGAACTGCGGATCACCCTCGCCAAATGGTGCTGAACAGTGCGACCGGACTTATTAAAGAGGAAATATTTCCAGTCTGCATGTCCGATTCTTTTCAACCATCCATCCTCAACCACGCCGAAATCAGCACCCGGGTCTTGACGTAAACTACTTGCGTGCCTCCCAAAAGCAATATCAGGGTCTTCAAGCATCAGGTACTAGGAAGCAAATCTGGGAACCATGGTATGTTTCCTATGCTCTTTCTCCACGCCAGTACCGGCAGCCACTTCACAGCTTTATGGTATATCCACTGCCTCTTGAGCAGTGATGACGAGATGGACACCACGAAGACTGCTTTAGCACTGGCCTAGAGCGTGTTCTGTCTTGTTCTTAGTCCGGGGCATCCGGCGGCACACTGCTGCTGTGGGTGGAAGCGGTGCGAGTGCCTGCATCCCGAGATGTTGCTTTCAAGTTACCAACCCGACTCACGGCCAGAAATGCTAACCTCTAACTCAAAGGAGTCCATTATCAAGGACATAACTCCCGCTGGGGACCTACTGGTGCCTAGCTCCCTCTCAACCAAGGTCCGCTTCAATGCCCAGATGAGTGTCGAGGACATCATTTCGACCATGTACCACCTGGTATATAACCCGCACGACCTGCTCCCAGGCCGGCAAGATGATCTTGTTGCCAGGATCAGCCACGCCATTTTCACGCCGGCTCACGTTTCCGATTACCACATCCTCCGCCACAAGCTGCGAGCCTTGGAGCGTACCTTCTACGGAGTTGTTCGTCTATCGTCCGTATGTATCGAGTCCGCCCTGAACCCTTGAACAGTCCTTCTTCACCTACCTCTGTCTCATACCTACCTACACACGCCCATGTTCCTCCTTAACTCTATCGCGTCTCCGTGTCTGGTAACGTCGGCGGGCTAACTTCCAGGGTCCAGGTTCTCAACACTGATGAGGAAGTCGAAATCATGATTTCGCGGAACATGGCCTCCCAGTTTTCCATCATGCTCCACAACGAGCTGGATAACGCCATCGATCCTCTGAAGCAGCTGCTGAACAAGATGGACGCTGTGGCGCAGAACCAGCCTGGGCCTATCTCCAAGTGGGTCGGCGACCTGGACATCAACGACCCCGACGATCCGCGGTACGAGTACCTTCTCGCTTACGGCACCAGCCAAAAGAACTTCCCCGCCGTTGTCTTCAAGCTTGGGTGTAGCGACCAGGAGGCCTGCCATTTGATGGCCGAGGTGCCTATCCGTGTGGTCGTCCATATCAAGCTGGAGAAGAAGGCGAAGCCAGGCGCCTCCGTCGTCCACAACAACGACCTGACCATCTCGGTCTGGGTGTACGACAAGTCCGCCCGCCAGGCCAAGCTCATCCAGAGGGAGCGACTCAGCACGCCCGGGGGTCAGATTCGCCTCTGGGGTTCCGACCTCATGACCCTCGAGGACGCCACCCTCCCAGAGAAATACCGACGTCCCTACAAGAACCAGTACGTCCTTCCCTTAAACCGCCCCCCTTCCCCCCCCCTCATCACCATCCACTGACGTATCTACTCAACAGGGAGGCATTTGGCAATCCGAACCTATCCATCAGCTACGGCGCCATCCTGGAAGCCATCGAGGACTTCGAGGTCCAGCGCACCCAGCCCGTGGCTGTCTGCACTGACGAGTCGAAGTTTGCTCGCCTCCCTTGTCCTACCGTCGCCTTCTCAGGCCGGACTGGTCAGACCCGTGGCTTTTCCGGCTTGGCTCTCGCTCGCACCCCAGGCACCCTGATCTCCTCTTCTGCCACCCGCAGTATTGTGCCTCGCTGCTTCGGCACCGCGGAGCAGCCGGTTCTCACTCCCGGTATGCGGGTTGGTGGTTTTTGTGGTGGCGCTGGCCGCGCTGCTCGTCTGGGCCGCACGATGGGAGCTTTCGGCCGTTTCCTCCACAAGTGAACGCCATGCTTAGACGTGAAGCGCTACTCTGAGCAAGTGCAGATCCTCTCGCTTGGTGGGATGCTCTGGACTGGGCCCACAACGAGGGGTTTGGTATCGGGTGGGACTCCCACGGACTCTCGGAGCTGTATGTAGCGATCCGTAGTAGCCAAGGTAGCAATTGAGCCTGTCTCCTTTCTCAAGGCAACGTTGGTATGCGGCAGGGTGAGAAGATCCCAACCAGCCTTGGCAACCACCGAGGGATGCTATTCCCAGAGGACGTGATATCAATATCAACAAGACTCTTCAACGCCTTAGCCTCCTTTCCCCCCCGGGCCCCAAGCGTCCACTCACAAGAGCCAACCGTATGCCATTCATCTGCCTCTCTGTCTACTGATCCCTAGCACCTTTAACCGCCCCTTTACCCCGGCCTGGAGCATGCTGTCAACCCACTCCGCCAGAGTATTCCGCCTTGTCTTCCCCCTATCCCCTGATCCACCCCGATGTTTGCCTGTCTTCCGTTTCACTGAGACATTTGACGATTATACCACACTCACCGCATGCTTGTCAACTCTCTTGCCACCACCCTTTGAGCGCTCTTGTTCCTCGACTAGAGTAGTTAGCATCGTCCCTTTCTTGAATCGGCTCCTCCCTAGCCGCGGGCCGAGTGAGCACCCCCGCCGCCTTCCATTATTCGAGCATCTCCAACTCTACCGCAAGACCGCAAGGGGATGCATGGCAAGCGGGGAGGCGGCTACCTCTAGTGCCGAAACGCCAGATGTAGAGTGGGGTGCTCGAGGACTCGCTGACGTAACGCGTTAATCCAGTGGCGTCGTCGCGGACGATGTGCGTCTGCGGCCTTCGGGCCAACATGTCTTCTCGTTTCTCTCTTACTGATTTCCAGCCCAGCGCGGCAAAGAGAAGCCGTGCCACACGCCTTTCTCTCCACAGAAAGCCTATCTGCCGGTCAGGTGCACGAAATGACCTTCGCCTCAGACCCAGCGATCTTCAGTCTCTCGGGCTGGACGATCAACCTGCGACCGTGTTCACACTACAACCAAAGGTACGCCCGTCGTATAAAGGCAGCCCGCATGGGTGCCGGGAATGACGGACGGATGACCGGCTGAGTTCCTCTACTAACGAGAGTCTCGAGCACAGTCCCACCCCGTCAAACGCGGCGCCACCATGCCAGCCGACAGCAAGATCACCGATCAAGGGCGAGAGCAACTCCGACATGACGGGCAAGCCGTTCTTCGCATCGACACCCGAGCGCCCCCAGTCCATCGTCGACGAGCCATGCGTTAGTCTGACGAGACATTGACACGCGAGCCGACCCAGCGCATCCCCCCCCGGCAGCCACGCCGAGTTCCTGCTGGCCGGCCGGAACATCTCGGTCGCGCCGCCGGCGGCTGCCGTCCGTCACGCTGGCAAGAGCAAGCCCCCGCGGGGTTCAAGCAAGCGACAACGGCCTGTGAGGTCACCTCCGAGCCGGCCGCGCCTGGTGGCGAGAGGGTGTGTTGGCATTGTGGGAGACGGCGCAGTAGAACCCTTGCTGCTGTTGTTGTTGCCGCTGCTGGCGCTGCCGCTGCTGGCTTCTGGGGGCAACATGGTAGACGTCAGGTCGACGTCCGTCTCGCGACGCTCTCCAGCCGCGTGGCTGCCTGTACGTGGCGTCGGGGGACCTCCGGCTTCGGCCGTGGCGGGGGCAGTTCGGCGACGCTGTTGCTGCGTTCCGGTAGGAGCGGGCTGAATTCCTGGGCCAGGCTGCTGCGCCGCAATCGCCGCTGTCTCTTGCTTGTCTCTTTCCCGTCCCCTGCTCGTTGCGCTGCTGCTGCTGCTGCTACGCCTCCCACCCTCCCACCCGGACCCTATTTGCGTCCGCGCGTCGCCGCTTGCGGCTGCTACCCAACTCGTCCTCCCTGCTGTCGAAGTCGTGAATAGCCTGCGCCATTTCCGGCGGGCTAGGCTCAGGCAGCACTTCCCCATCCCTCGTTTTTTCTCTCGAGTAGATCAGCCCACAGGCGGCGTCACAAACTCCTGCACGGGCACTGCGACCTTCGCCCTCGAGATGGACACGCCCGACATATTGGTCGGGATGCCGCGGACGCCGCACACCCGCTCCCCGAGCCACAGGAACGGCCCCACGATTGTCATGTCGCCCGCTTTCTTGGCGACCTCTGTGAGCGCCGCGCGTATATCCTTGGACGATGCCCGATCTGCCTTGCCGTACATGGCGCGGGATGAGATCCAGCTCGTTGGCACTGAAGTGCCGGGCGCACCAGGCAGGGAAGCAGCGGATGTCGTTCTCGCCGGCGTCGGTGGAGGCGGTGGCGGCTGAGAAGGAGGAGCAAGGAAGAAACGCCATGTTCGGGTGGTGGTGGGTGTGGGTGCGGCTCACGCAGCGCGCCAGACCTCGATCTGTAGATCGTCCCACGTGTCGGGGATGGCAGCACCCGATGAAGCAAGCACAACCATCATCTAGCCCGCCGTGAGGCGTGTCACGGCAGGGTCGCGGGAGACGAGACGGTCCACACGGCCGGACAGTACGGAAAGGCCGGCCGGCAGGGGCACCGACCAAACTGCCTCGGGCCGCCGGGTGAGGGCGCGGTCGGAAGGGAGCCGCTGCGGCGGTAGTGATGGCGATTGTGGGCGGACAAGTGTAGCCAGTGAGGAGGAGGAAGAGAGAGGATTAGGCAGGTTGGGGCGCGGGAAGTTTGTGATTGATGGTTATCCGGAGGGAGATTGTTAGACCGTTTGGCAGGGCCGGGTCCGCTGTTAGACGCTGATAGGATAAAGAAATCGTTCGATATGCTGGCTCCGCAGCGACAGAGAGTGGGAAAAAGAGGTTCACGAGGGACCAAGCTGGCGCATGCGTCGCCTTGTCTTGCTGAAAGAACACGGTTATTCGGCCAAGGGAATTAGATTGTTTTCTCCTCCTAGGGTACGTCGTTAAGTCGCGTCGCTGGAACGCCACTTCTCTAGAGAGCGTACCCGCAACCCTCATCAAGACTGGGCCATAGCAGATTTGAGCGCGCATGTTGAATGGGCGGGCGGAGCGACATCAATCGGAGGAGCACTCATGATCTCGCATCTCCCTGTCACGCTCGCACCGCTTACCCCAGAAAATCGAGTCGATGTACCATAATGTCAATGTGTTACCATGCTGCCTGGACTAATAGTCTCATGGAACTTGGATTGCATTTTGATTTAGTCACTCCGTCCACTGAGTGCGGTGTGTTGAATTGGTCTCTCTGGCCTGAGCCGTCGACATGTCATGCTGATTTCCGGCTGGTAAGGCGTGGACGAAACCCGTAGCCGCAATAGTAATCGCTGTAGGCGTCTGGAAACGCTGGCAAGCGATCTGTTTATTGCCACCACGCCATATTGATAAATGTGAATGCTCCTACTCATGTTCAATACGGCGAGAGCAATCTCAAGCGGGGGCAATAGCAAGTGTCTGGCCTGCCTTGTGTCGGTAGAGAAGTCGGTTGCCATGTCGAATAGGGGCACTGCACATCTATTCAACGGGTATCGGAGCTGATTCCTAGCTTGTCATAGTATAGCAACCCAAGGACAGCCAATCCCGTTGTTATTCTATGTCCATGTACAACTGCATCGACGTGGTGGGCGGCAATGACACGAAGGCAAGGACCCGGTGCCGGAATATACCTTATACTTGGCCATGTCCCAGACTGCGGATGATATGGAGAGCAAGAAATAGTTCCTACCTACCAGGCGGTGTCGACTTTCATTTGCTCAAGGTCCCGAGGCACTCGAGTCGCCGAGGTCGATACCGGCAGGCCGCCGGTACTGACACCTGCCCTCGGGAGAATTTACAGCTCCACCTTGCCTTCTCCCGGTCCCATGCCGTCCTCCTCGCTTCAGGGTTTCCTCAGCCTCCCTAACCTATCAACCTGACTTCCACCTTCGCGAGCCCGAAGTCCATCAGGAATCGCAACATGCCCGCCCGTAATTGATATGGGCATACAGGGTGCCTGCAGCGGGCATTTAGCCTCCCGCCTGTGAAACGTCACCTTTTTGTTTTCTTTCCCTTTTTACTTGCGCAGGCAGGCCGGGAGGCGAAAAGCTGCCCTCGGCCGCCTTCCACCCAGTAAGCGCGGAAGGACGACGTCTTCGAATCCGAGGTCCACCAACTAATATGGCCACAGAACACTCCTGAGAATTGCTCCAAGCTCTGTATCGTCGCGCCGACCCCACGCCGTCACCCTTCCTGACCGCAAGTGTTGACATCGGGACTCGACAGACGGAGGACTCACGTGCATTCTGCTTCCAGGTGCGCTCAGCGCAACCCTACCAAACAACCTCCAAAGGATATCTGACCTCTGGCCCCACGACTGGCCCCAGCGACGCAATTCCTGGCCTCAGACTCGGCCCAGCTGCTGTCTACACCTTCTCCGACAGCCTAGCGCCTCGACGTCCAGAAGCGATGGTCTCGGCCCCGAGTTCAGCCGCCTCTGCTGAAAATGCACCTGCAACCGCCGCCGCTATCTCCCCTGCAAGCCTGCGCATCTTGGAAAGCGCTGCCGCACGCCGCTGCTAGACGGCTACCACCGGATCAAGAAACCACATTCACGAACCGACCTGCGCCGGTCCTCGCGGGCTGCTCGCACTGCCTTGCGACGTGGGCGAGCATGCACTGGTAGCCTGAACTAAAGGCGCGGTGACTGCATGAAGTCCTGTATGCGTAGACGTGGTGTCTCGTGCAGGTGGCTTGGGCTGATCCGGGAACAGGAGGGTCTAAGGCGTATAACTGCGCGTGGAACGACGGACATCGAGAACAGAAGTAGAGAAATGTGCTAGACGGTAATAGTAATACACAGATAAAGTGTATCCTCGCCGTCCTCGAGGGGAGGGAGGAATTGCCGTCAGAGGACGACGCCGTGGTATGCTTGGCACGACGAGTACCTATCTCAATATCCCGCGATTCCGGTGATGAGAGTCTTCTACCGCTTCGAGGACGACCGCATCGCTCTCTCTACCTCCCTACCCTCAGTCCCCTTACACTCCGACAACCTCGCCACCTCACGGCCCAGACCCCCCTCGCTCATTCCGCCCAGAGGACACACACCCCGCCGCCGATCCGGCGTCAGGACTCCCACTCCATCAGTGCCTCCCCCAGCATGCTGCACACTTGCACCGCCATCACCCGCCAGCTTTTCTCCCTCTCCCTCACTTCCCTCGTCTTATCCCCGACCGCCCCATTGGTGCGAGTAGCGCCTCGCCATCGACATCCCGACACGACACGCCCGTCACGTCGGAACTCTCTTGAGGACCACGTAGGTCTGCTCGGGCCAGCGAGGACGAGTCCCCCGCATTGAGGTGGGCCGCGAAGTCGCCCGCCAGGGAGCCGAGTGTTTTGCGGAGGCGTTGAAGTAACCCCTTGCGCAGTGTGGTTGACGGCGTCAAACCAATGCGGGGAGGAGAGGACGGGAGAGGCTCACCGGACAGCAGCGGAGAGGGCGGCGACGATGTGCAGATGACAGATGGTCGGCTTACGCGCTGCTCTTTTGAGAAGCACGAGAGAGTATGAGTACCTGACGAACAGCACTACGGCGAACTGTGCACGCGATTGTATGGCAACGCTTGACTTGGCGGATATCTCCGAGCTTTGCGTCACAAGCGGTGCGAGAACAACGAGCATTGGATCCTGGGGGTGTTGGCGGTACAGCTAGTCCTAGCGGCTGGCTTGGCAACGATGACAGATTCCAGTAGAGATGGATGTGGGTAGGTTAGCTGGAGAGAAGGAGGACCAACTGGGCTCCCGTGCATTTGGGAATAAGGTACAAAATCGAGAGGTGGCAATGAGCCTCCATAGTCTGTTGCCGCTCCGCGTGTCCGTCTGCATCCTTGCCAGGGGTTGCCAGCGTAGGCTGTACTAGCGTGTCGTGGTAGCAGCTTAGTCGGTCAGGGACGCGGCCGGGTGGCTAAGGCGGTGGCACTGGGCTCTTAGTCGCCTGATTTGTATAGAGACTTGGATCTTCTAGTACTCCAATGTCTCATCCGCCAAGCTTGTCTCAACTCCACATTCCAAGCACCCAGGTGCAGGAATATTCCATACCGCGGTTGAGTAGCTGCGTCGTCCTCTTATTATGCTAGCGCTTCTTGATTTCAGGCGTATAAGACTTGGTCAAGTCCGCTGTCCGGTAGAGCTTCCAAGTCTCAACATTGCTGACGTGTCAAGGGCTAGACTCACGGCAGTCCGCGCCCTGTACCGGGACGTCGAGATGACCAAAGGCAGTGAAGGCAGATGAACGGCAAGCACGTCGGCTTCCCTGATTATAGGACACCCTCTCCTGGCTATCAGCCTGCTCTGCTGACTTACGACAGACAGTCGATGCGCACGAGGCAATATCCCTCTCCATCCTCAAACACCTCCGCGCACGGATAAGCTCGAAGTCACCCTGCCAAGGCGCATTTCAAAAGGTGAGTGGTCGTTTGGACCTTTCACCCTTTCACACCTGGCCGGCTGCTGATCAGAGGATCCACCGATGCCTAGAAGACGGGAGCAGAGCAACAGGGGTCGAATTCCGATGGCTATAATCTGCATGTTAATCTTGGCTGCCACCGATGTATCGTCTGTGACATCCCAGCCGTCTTGCTTACTGCTCGTCCCACGTGACCTTAGCATCTAAATTCGCTGACGGTCAGCGAACTTTTGCTTCCTAACGCGAAGAATAATGGCTGCGGTCAGTGTTCCACAGCCCAGAATCTCAGCGTACCCCCCCACCCTGCCACAGTGCCCAGTGAAGGCGCTAATCCCTGAATTTAGCGACCCCTTCAGAATTCCGGCGCTGTAGCCGTGCCCGCATGCCACGTTTGCACACAACCACTCCAATCCAATTGCCTGCGATGTTGATTGTCAATTGCCTTGGTGCTGTGGCATCTTGCGGCGCGTAGGGCTGTACGCAGCGCCATGTGGCTAACTTGGTGGATCGTGCGAATTGGTTGCAGAAGGCGGCCGAAGTCAAGGGCAGGGCAGTGCTGCTATATTACCTTTGACGAGTGTCCCCGCCAATTCCCCCCCTCCTGCTTCTGAGCTGCATCCTGCTCCATCGTTTCTCTTGACGACTAATTTTTCAGGGGGCGTCCGCCTTCTTTCCTTTCCTCAATGCTTATGACGCCTTCGATATCCGCCGGCTTATGTGCCGTTGCCGTATCGCCTCTGGGATAGGTCAGTTTCCAGCGGTACTCCCTCTTGTGCACAGCATTGTACCAACCGTTACTCCTACATGCTACCACCTCTCGCCGACAGTATTGCTCTTTTTCCCGACCTTGCCTTGTGCCGCTGAATTCGCAAGAGCAGCTGCTAGCTTGGCTCGAACCTGTCGGACTTGTGTATCAAGACTGCGGGCCGGTAGCCAGCCATTCCAAGTGGAATCGCTGACACGAGGATGCAGTCCGCGATCTTACTTGTGGTGTTGCTGCCGAGCTGGCTCAGGTGTCTTCCAGGTGCCGCCGCCTACTGTGTCTTGACAGGGGAGAGGATTCGTCTCCAACACCAAGACCAGTGCCCTTCCCTGCTCGGCTGGGGGCGCGGAGGGGAGCACCATGTCTGCAGCGACCACACCTTTGGCCATTGTAGCTACGCCGAGATGGTCGATGGCTGACTCCGCTGCTTGTGATCACGGCTCTTCGTCTTTGCCGAGTAGACACGTTATCGACAGCCTCGAGGCTGAGACTTATATCGTTATGTAAATGCAAGGCTAGCTAGTCTATTATACGTGCTCATTCACTCTACTAGCTGTCCTATCACATCGATGTTTGACCGACGTTTGATGCTTGCCTACTATGATAGTGTCTGTTGGGCAACGGGTTGCCCCAGGACCTCCTCCGACATCGCTTATCCATCTCGGACACAAAATCACTGACCACGAAGCCTCAGTCACCCACCACGAAGCACCACCGATAACTTGATTGCGGGTGCTATCGATCCGTGCCGCCGCGAGGGAAGGCATTGGATGAGTCGACGGCTCGCTACCATGGACCCACTTTCAGAGTTGTACAGTACGGTCCCGGACTTGCTCCTGGCGCAAGCTACGATCTTGGCCGGTCACGTGTGCCTCACTGCCGCAAGCCGTGAGAGACGCGGTTCGTTGAAGTGGTTGGTCAGAGAGAAGTGACGAGGTTCATTGCCCGAAATTGCAGGAGCGTTTGAGAGATTGGATTGAGCAGTAGTTCGGGCGGTCTCACCTTATCCGACTGCCGCGTTTGTTCGAGCAAGGAGGACAAGCACACCGAACTCTTCTTCCTTCACTCGCTCTTCTCCGACCCCTGCACACTCGGACGGTGCACCCTCTTCGCACTCAAACTCGCTCTTCTCTTCGCATTCGTTCAGCCCGAGCCTCGCCGCCGCCCATCGATTCGGTCAAGGGAATAAGGAATACGCGCGCCCGCGCCATCTCGACGGCGAGCAGGCGGCCGTCGTGCGCCAACTCGGGTTCCACAAGATCGTCGCCCTTGACCGCGACGGCGAGCCGGTCATGGTCCTGCTCGAGGAAGACGGACTACGCGCCGCGCTAGATGGGAGCGAGGACAAGAACGCCTACACGACGCACGAATTCCGGCGTGTGGAGGACAATGAGGGTCGGTGGGTGCAGCTGGCGCGCAGCCCGTCGAGCGGCGACCAACGGTTCAGCATGCCGCCGAAGGAAGCATGGCCTTTTCAGAGGCAGAGCGGGCGGCGTGGACGAGTGACGGACACAGGCTGGGCCGCGGGCTGATCAACGACGCCGCATGCAACCCGCCGCAGGGCGCGATCCAGTACTACATTGGCGACGTCGACAACACGGGCACGAACCTCCCCGCTGGCGATATCCTCAAGCCGCTGCTGGCGTCCCGCTTCGATACGACCGAGGCCGAGAATATCCCCGGGTTCACCTCCGTCTACCTGCACGTCAGCGCCGTACCGCGGTCAGGCAGCGGGATGCACGCCGAAGACTTCTGGTTTCCGTCCAACCACGTGCTGGCGTCTGGACGGCCCAAGGTGTGGCTTTCTCTGTCGCGTACTCCCGACAATCTGGACAAGCTCGAGAGACTGTGCCACGAGCTGTACGGACAGGCGGTGCGCGCCGGGACCGTCCAGAAGGACGACAAAGATAACGCAGCGGCCTGCTGCCTGGAGGACCACCCGTGTGCATGCCCCCAGTGCCTCCGCCACAAGGCTATGGTGACCAGCCCCGACGCGCTCGACGAGGCCGGGGTCGAGTACCGCGTCGTGCCGCAGCTGGCGCCCGAGATAATCGCTACGCTAGCGGGACAGTCGTACCACCAGGTGGTTAACGAGGGGCCAAACATCGCCTCAGCGATCAACTCACGGCTGCTCCATACGGGGTACGAGGAAAGGGATCGGGGCGAATGCGCGGCCTGCTCGGCGGCGGGATGCGGAAATGGGGAGCACCCCATCAGCCAGAAGAACATCGACGGGCTGCGGCCATTGAAGATCGATCCTCTGGACGAGACGGTCGGTGCATATCCACGCCCCGTACTTGCTTCGCTATTCGCACCGCGGGGTGTGGTGACGCTTGGCCAGACAGAGGCTAGGGCGACGTTGGACGAGCATGAGAAAGGGGCGACGGGACGACGGGAGAGAGGACGGTGTACGACTGACAAGTCCGCCCTAAGGTCGATGCTCGCAGACCTCAAGGCCGCGATGAGACGCGTGTCTGGCGATGGTCTAGCCGACGCCCAGCAGCTGGCGGCCAGGATGGTGAGCGAGCTGGAGGGGAAGATCGAGGTGAGCGCGCCGGAGGTTACGCGTGTTGGTGGGCCGTCCCGTGGTAAGTGTGACGTATGCTTGGAGTTTTGTGCGCGCTGGCTAACGGTTCCGCAGACGGATCTGCTGCAGAGACTGGGGCTCGTCGTCCTGTGGGCCATGCGACGGAGATGCAGCGTCCTGATACCGCGCCGGGGGCTAAAACCGCAACTACGACTGCATCGGGAGAGCAGGGCGGTGGCGCCGATGGCAACCGGAGCACACAGTCTGACGATGGCGCTCCGCGGACCCCCACACGCGCTCCGAGCTCCTCACCATCGCCCTCACTGCCAGACTTGGACACACTCCCCGCCAGGGCCACCGCCAGTCGCACCGCCAATGCCACTGCTCAGTCCGTCGCAGTCGCCGACCGTGCCCCTGCCCAACCCAGCAAAGCCAACACTGCCAGGGCCGGAAGTCCCAGAGCCAAAACGGCCAAGACCAACACCATCCAAAGCAGGGCTTCCCAGAACATCACCGTCAAACCCTGCACCAGCACTCCCAACACCCTCGCAACCAAGCGCAGCCGCAAACACACCGCCACCGCCGCCTGTTCCAAACAACCCGCCAAGAAGAAGCAGTGCCGCGCGGACATCCCCGACCTCCCCGCCTTCCGCCTAGCCGAGGCGACCGCGTTGGTCGACCGACGCGCAGCCGCTATGGAGGCGGGGGAGGTCTTTGGAGATAACGAGGATGGTGAAGGTGATGATGAGGATGATGCAGAGGAGGTGTGGTAGGAGGTCGATGCTTGCAAGGAAACAACGCTACAGTCAGGCGGAACTTGAGCAACAGCGGGAGGGTCGCTGGTTCAAGCGTCCATCCCCGGTGCAGGGCTTTCATAAAGGCCATCGAGTAGACAGACATGATTATAGCGACGGGCAAGCGGATTTCCCAACGGTCTGTAGATCCGCGCTACCATGGCCCAGATAGCAGTCAACAGCGTACCCAATATAACCATGCCAGTGCAGTCACTTCAACAGTCGATTCAATCAAGTCTGCTTGTCCATCACGTTCTATATTCCTTCCCTGGTCAAGGGTACGTAGGCACCGCCCCTATGTCCTTGTGGGAGATCGACACCCACTCAGCGAACTGTTCAACCAACGTCTCAAGCCGGCAGGGACAACCGTTATGTACATCGAATGCATGGCGCATTCCCTCGGACTTCATTCGTACCAGACCACCCACATCTCCACATCTCCACTGCCGTGTCACCGCCCACCTCCAACTCCCACTGTCAGGGACCAGTGTACTGCCTTCACCATTCCGGCAGCGCCATCCCTTCTCCCAGGCACTCACCTTCTATCGTCAGGGAGGCCAATCAAGCCACTTGGAGCGACGGTCTCTCCAGGCCTTATATTGAACGGGAACCGCTAAGGGCAGGTACCTATTTGACTGCTGGTGACTGTGGCGCCGCGCAGGCTGCATGGGTTGTGACGAAGCAAGACGGTGGGGAAGTCGTGGTAAAGCCGCGTAAAATCGTGTTACAACCGCAAAGGTTTTCAAATATGTTATTAAATGTAGGCCAAGATGCAGAGCGAGCTCCCTTTTGTTAGCGTGTCGGAAGGGCAGGTAGGAGATCAAGCGATCTAACGTTGCTATTTGCTAACCATGGATAACTCTTGTAGTTGGACCTGGACCCAAGATTTACTAAAGGGATGCTGGCATAGGAGAGTGCATGGCCATTAGGCAGCTGATTGCACAAGTGTGCATGCACAAGCATGGAGGATGCAGCATCGGAGTTAGACGGCGACACCAGCGACCATCAATGAAATAAGTCAGCCCTCTGTGCCGGCAGCAGACTGACGAGGCGATCATACCTACACCACGGGCTGCAGCAGAGCAGGCGGCGTTTGCGCCAACACATAGCGTGTCCGCGTCTGAGTGCCGAGCGTGAGGGCTCACCATCTGACAAGACCGAGCTTCGACACCACATGGGGGACCTACAGTTTGCCATACAATCAACGGTACTCAGTATCAACCGCCGTACCATGCTAGAGCACCATATCAGCAACAGCCGTAACTACAGCCAAGCAGGCAGTTATCTCGATAGCCCTACAACATTCACTGCAAGTCCCCCTTCGGGGCCTCTCTTCCGCCAGGCTCATTGCTGGCTATGTTAGACAGCACCACCCTACGCAGTGGGTGGGCTGCCCTTCCAACATATGCACACCTTTATGCAGCGCAGCCGGCCAGCCGGACAGGGAAGCCACGGGGGCGAGCCGATGTGTGACACCTCAGCCGGATCGCTCCGCCGCAAGTTTTCTCTACGCGCCAGGAGGAACCCATGGGCTGCCAGGAACGACAACCCTCGCCACGAGGATAACAACCCCGAGATCCCAAGCTGGAGGTGTGGAAGGTGAATATGAGGTGAGGACAGGTCCGGTGGCCCAGGTGGCTGTTTATCTGCCAGCGAGGCCGAGTCTGCTGACTCTAAATTTCCTGGTCAACAGTAAACACACAGTTCACTGCCGCAGAAGCAATGTTCGTCAGCCTCGGATTCCTCTCGTCATTTAGATCCAGCCAGTTGCAGCGATCCCTCTTCCTTTGGGCCTGTTTCACCCACGTCTACCTTCGAATGCGAGTTTTGCAGATTCTTTCTTCGGCCCAGGACAACTTGGTCCTTCACCATCATCCGTCAAACGCGTCCAACGCGTCCAACGCCCACCATGAGCGAGGTAGGCTCGCCTGACGTGCACGCTTTCGCGCTGTGTCTCAGCTAACCCGGCGCCAGCCTTCTCTTAGCGCAGCTCCTCGCATGGCCTGGGCGCCCATTCGGCCATCGGACCCCGACTGGCACCCGACGCTGTACCTCGAGCAGACTCCCTCCCTCGAACAAGTGGCTCGCCCTCGCCGTCCAGTATGCCATCACCGCCGGCCTCGCGCCCCACGCGCGCTCGACTCTCTACAGCCGCGGGTGCCTGAAGATTGTACTGCTGCTCCGCTGAGCGCATTCCCGCCACAAGCAAGGACGCCGTCGACTGGACGTCCGTGGAGCGCCGCGTGTCGTCGCTGACAACGAACGAGACCATCTTCCGGTCGACGCGGTACCAGCCCGTCGCCGCCTCGTCGCACGCCTTTCTGACAGCCCACTGGCGGGGCACGGGCGGTGCATCCTGGCCGTCGGCAGCCGCCCTCACCTCCGGCGACCAAGAGCAAACGCTGGTCGGGCACCGGCTCGTCGGCCCGCGCGGCGCGCTACTTCGCCCGCGTTGCCTCCGCCCCACCGTTAGAGAAGCGAGCGTACGTGGTCATGGCGCCGAGGGACATCGCAGGGGATTTGGGGCCGGTGCTGGTTGGGTCGGGCTGGAAAGAACCCGAGCATGACGGCGACGACACCAGCGCAATCGACGGGGTAACCAGCCCATGGGCCTACATCTCGCTAGCGGCCTTGACAGGCGCGTGTCTGCACCTCGAGGACCTTGCGCTGGCCCGCATCAACCACCTACAAGCCAGGCGGCCCAAGCTGTGGGACGTTGTCTCTCCCACCCGCGACAACGTCGAGGGGCTGGAGCGGCTGTGTCGGCGACTCGTTCCGGCCGGCAACGAGATAACCGATGAGTGCGGCCAGGCTGTGCGCCACCGCGCGCTGCTGCTCGCGCCCGAGGAGATGGACGCGCAGGGGATTAAACATAAGCTCGTCCCACAGCTGGAGGGGGAGATGGTGGTCCCCCTGCCGTGGGCTTACCACCAGGTAATTAATCTTGGGCCAAATGTCGCCATGGCAGTCAACTTCGCTTTGACAATCGGGTGTTGCCGGAATATCACGAGTGCGACGGGGCAGAAGAGCAGTATGCAGAATGCGCACAGGGGTGTGGGACAACCAGTCTGTCACGAGAGCGCTGCTGGACGGCATCGCTGCCACACCGACATTGGAAGACGGCGGCTTCCAGGCATGGCGGGTGGACGAGACTTTTCAGCCCGACACTGCCGAAATTGAGACCGCTTCCGAGGTGGAGGAGCAAGAGGATGGCGAACGCATGGACTTGGAGGCCCAGAAGGACGAGTACGTCGAGATGGAGGAGAGCGGGGAGATACAGACGAAGGCCGCAACGCCAACGGAGGCACTGGAGGACATGATCACCATGGTGGGCGCTATGACTGCCGAGGCAATGGAAAAGGTCAAGGCCCGTCTGGTGGCCGCGCTGCGGGACCTGCAGGTACGCATTGCCGGTGCATCGATGCCGCGTAAGTGGGCAGCGGGGAGAATGAAGATGGCTGTGGTGAGTTGAGCTAACGAGAGGTAGCGGCACGCCGGACGACGCTAGTGGGCAGCAAGGCAAGCATACCTCTGCAGTTCCCTCCCCGCTAGGAGGACGCAAGCGGACAGGGCAAAGATAGCGACAGGACCAGCCAGGACGCCCACCGCCGCCAAGAACACGCCCAGCAAGGGGACCATCGCTCGTACCACCTCCAAGCCCACCCCGGCCAAGCATGTCACCACTACCCGAAGTCAGACCAAGGCTACAGCCACCGGCGGCGCAGCAGCAACAGCCGGTGCCGCAGCTGCCAGAGTCATACCCGCCGCCAAGCCAGCCCCACCGCTGCAGCGCCCAGGCTCGACCCTGCGACCACGCTCCTCCGGCATCAATCCCCGCAGCGATACCGACCAGTCCCATGCCCGACGCCCCTCCGATCCACAGCGTCGTCGCCAGGCCGGCAACTCCAACCAGCCTTCCGGTCTCCTCCTCCTCTCCCCAAGTCCTCCCCCCGTTCTCCCGTGTCACCTGCCTCGACATCCTCGACCACCACATCGCCGTCTGGAACACCTACTTCGTCCAACCCACCGACATCCCGACCCTCTCTGCACTCGACCTCCAACAAGCACTGCTCGCCCTGGCCGCTGCCTGCGGGGTGCGGAAGAAGCGGCTGCAGGAGTGGCTGAACCAGGGACGGAAGCTGAGGAGGATCATTGGCGAGGGGGCCGAGGTCGAAGAGGAGAGCGGGTGGGCGTGGTTGGTGCTGTTTGATTTCACGTCGTTGGTGCTGGATAAAATCAGCCTGGAGAGCCTGACCGACTACGTGGTGGAATCGTGGAGAGGAGTGGTAGAGAAGGAGGGTGCACGCTTTCTGGCCGAAGCCGAGGGATTGGTCAGGGCTATGCTGGCGGGGAGACAGTACGGGAGCCTGACCGCAGCAGTCCAGGACATGGTTGATTGCTGACGGCAGTCTTTGTGACCGCTCCCCCTGGAGGGTTAGTTTTTGGGGTTGGGACGGTGAAGGGGTGCGTAGGGGCGGGTTACTCTGCTGGTAATTGTGCTCTGCTGGTGTCGTGTCTTACGAGGCGAATCAGCTTGACGTGCCGTTCGTTAGTCGGTTTGGCTATTGATGGGCTGCTGTGCTGATATTGTCGTGCGTGTTTGTCGCTCCGTCTTCTCGTGCTGTCCATGTGTGGCCATTCCTGTGTCAGTGGGGCGTCGGCTCTTGACTATGGTTTGTCGGGATAATGCGCTAGAAGCTGCGCCACAAAATGAATGCCATTCACTCCCAAAGGCGTGTCTTTCCATTCTCCTACAGCCTTCCTACATGCTCGAAAGCGCTGCGAAACTGCCGTCACACTGACAACCCACTTCCTTCCCAGATGACTCCGACGTCGCCACCACCGGTCGGACCTGCACAAACCTTTAGAGACGGCACATCCACCCGTGAGCCACCCTCCTTCTTCGAGTTCTCGCCGAGAACTTCTCGGTACGGGATCGGGGTGGGCCCGGCTACGGCCTCCCGAGGTCGTCGTCCGCAAGATGGGGCTGTGTCTCAAGTGCAGCACGTCGTGGGCCAGACCTCGCAGCGCAATTCTATATGAACTGAATGTCGTCGTTAAATGAGCTTTGAGGTATTTACAGCCACCCGAAGCCTTGTATCCGGAGTTCGGATGTTGTACGAGACCTGCTTCGCCGGGCA
Organism: Coniochaeta hoffmannii; assembly: GCA_030052785.1. Lineage (NCBI taxonomy): Eukaryota > Fungi > Ascomycota > Sordariomycetes > Coniochaetales > Coniochaetaceae > Coniochaeta > Coniochaeta hoffmannii. The sequence goes on along the minus strand of JANBVN010000038.1, from coordinate 72,290 downwards.
GGTAGCACATTTGAGACACGGCATTTGACCCCTGAAGTCATTTGACCCATACCTCAGGCTCGCAGGCACGGGCAACTTATGCTAATGGCGGCGTTGCGCCATGTCGTTGACAGTTCTGACGACGCTCCCTCTTCTTGGCTCCGAGTCGCCCTAACCATCAATCCCGCCCTTCCCAAGCCTGGCGCCATGAGAAGGACTTGGCGAAGAGGGTACGTAAGATGGGTTCCTTCCACAAAGTCTACCATCCTGTATCTGGTGTATATCGCCTGCTTTGCTCTGATTTTCCACTGTTTTCTTTCGTCATTGCTACCCCGGCCCTGGTATTCCGGCATGCAGCTGACGAGTCTCGCTAAGACTGGAGCATTCATTCTTTCATTTGGCCCATTCGATGGGCCTCGAAAAGCAGAGACGCGATGCCCTTCGTTACATAGCAGCTGCAGGACTTCTTCTGACCTGTCACTAGTGGCGGATCAGATGCACCTGAGAGCTTGATGTGGCAGACTAATCGTCACACGCAAGAGATAACGCTCTCAAGACTGAGGTGCTTCCTGCGCTATTCCAGGCGACTCGCGAGCAAGCCCTGCGGCTGCGTGCCGCTTGCTGTCCACCACTCTCCCTGCATGCCTACGGCTCTGCGGCGTGTCTTGGGCGGGGTTCTGTGTTCGACGGAAGTCAGTGGATAACGAGTCCTCCTCGCCGGAACCTATGGCTATGTGCGCGACGCCGTCGCCTTGTCTAGCGCACAGCTAACACGGCGTGGCTCTCCTGAGCTCACCCAAGTTGCTGCTGCTCCCTGTGGCCGCGGTAGAGACGCCTGCATCGGGCGAGGGGACTATAGGTTGAGATCCGTGCGCCTCAACATATCCACCATGCCCGCAATACCACTCCTCATTCTCTGGCCGAGGGGAGCTCGTGACGAGAGGTTTAGCTTGGTCGTCCGGTGAAAGCGTGGGCCTCGTGCAGCGCATTGTCTTGGTTATCTGATGCTGCTTCGTGACGCGACATACGTAGATGTTAGACAGACGGCATGTCAGCATGCGGAGTCCCCAGAGCAAAAGCAAAGGAATGCTGGGAACGTTGACGACGGCTTGGAGAGTGCCCAGCGCGCTGAGCTCGAGAGCCGGTTGAGAACCGTCGGCAGCAAGATCGGCTTGGTCTAGGTGCAGTTCGCTGTGTTGACTAGAAGCAGAAATCCTCTGTCAAGAGTGTTAAGGGGGTCTCTAGGGTAAGTGTCTCTTCCATGGCGCAAGCGGTGGAGCGCCGAGCTACTGTTGCGAGCAGCGCCACTGACTCCAGAAATGAGCCCATCCAACGTCAGAATCTGACGCTGGAGACTGAGCAACAACCAGAATGACACCCAGCCCTCGGTTTGCGGCTGTCTCCGAGCCTCGAAGTCAGGCATGGCATCACGCAAGGACGAGTCGACCTCAGTGGTGACCGTGTGAAGGATAGGCCCAATCCTGCTACGTGCCGCTCCACTGGCCATGACCCCGGCCACCTTGACTGGGACGCTCTCTGGTCCGATTTCAAAGTTCTCGCTCTGGTGCGGCCGCACAAGCTGAATAGACCTGGCCCACGAGGAGCTACGCGACACCCAGCGCTACTTCGAGGTTCATCCGTACTAACTGGTGAGCTAGATATAGATCTGCCGGGAGGGCTTCATAGATGGCCCGTTCCTAGGGGCTTTGACACGCGCCATTGTGAAGTCCAAAGCTTTGGCCTTGGACATGGTGCAGCTGCGGTGGCCTTTGGCAGCGGCTTCACGATGTTTATTGGAACGTACGCTTTCTCCTGCCGTTGGAGATGCCTCGAGGATGCGTCGGCTGGCACAACGGGGATTGAGATGATCTGCGTCCAAAAGGTCAGATATTCCAGGGCTACAGCATAGCAAGTGTTATAAAATTTACAGTTGAACTATGGAACTAGGACTGTGGTCTTAGCAGCAGAGCGCACATAGATGCAAAGGTTAAGAAGATCTAATGCAGGCTCGGTACCACACTGTTCACCACTGCCACCCAGTTCTGCCGGGGTTCCTACACCACCGCCCCTCAATCACGCGCCGTCGTTCTAGGAGCAGCCATGGAAGAGGCGAAGCAACTTTTCAAGATAAAGGCTAGACGTCGGGCGCAGCGACCTATCGCCGGGAACTTCGACGGCAAGCTAGCAACTCTACTAGGTCAAGACGGCACGCGCTGCCATAGACGCATCTGTGCCACGTCGCTAGCACTGGGTTGGGTCCAACGACGTGATCGAGCGCCAGGTCTGAAATCCAGCGCGTCGGCGAGGTTACTGGTAGGAGAGACTCCAGTTATCCATCAACTTCCACCCCTACATCGGAGAGCTGTCTCCAACAGCTGTTTCAATTCCGTGATCAAACGGAAGAGGCGGCACGCCCGGCTTATGGCTAGCTTCCTGCGGGGGGACTTCAGATGTCACTTTCTGGGGTTCACAACGGACAAGGAAATCGAGGTCAAGAAGATGACTGTTGCGTGGTTAGTCTCTGCTTGGAGGAACAATTCTGATCCTCGTTAGTGGAGATATCGAAGACGCTTCGGGCCGTGGTGCCCGGGCCATTGACTGAAGCTGTCTCTGTAGTGGTGGGGTTAAGACATCTACGGTAATACCAGGGGTTCGGAGTTTTCCTAGCCAATGTATCATGCGAGTGGGACGCAGTGAAACTTGATTGCTCCTCACGCCGTCCAAGCGTACATTGTCTTCGATATTACCTTAGGACTAGAGAGGCTCGACTGTATCATCTTAACTATCGTCACCTGAGCAGCGTTACAAGCTGGGCAAGGCACGTAAAAGACGGCGGACAGTGGTCGACGCATGGCTGCCGACCCAGGGGTAATATCGGCTCGGACCTGTTCACACCCAGCCTGCCGTGAATCCCAAGATTTGGGTATGCTCACAGATTCAAAGACACATCGGGCCCCCAGCGCGTGTGTTAACGGAGGACGGGCCGTGGACAATGTAAGCGCTTTTCCAGGGCCGCGGACGCTTCTGCTACCATCGCGGACGCGTAGTTAGGGCGACCGAGGCTGGACTGCTTCATAAGTGAAACAGGGACTCCCACTACGTGGGTTGGCCATTGAGAACGAGGCATCGCCGCCGCGATGTTTCCCGCAGCAGCCTCACGACCTTGAAGTAGCGTACGGGGTCGAGTTTGTGAGCTTCGAAGTGGAAGCGGAACGAGATAGAGATGTCTCACGGCGGCTGCTCTTATTCGCCTCGACGACGGAACCATCTACAGTACCACGTGGCTGCCGATGGTCACTAGTACTCGAGCACTTGGCCCCGAATACGGGCAAAGTCCCATCCTACGTGCAGCAAGTGTTCTCCCGCACCGATACCGGAGCAGTCGCCGTGCGGCACAGCCTTGCTGTGCTGGGACAAGATGCTGGACGAGGTGCTCGAGTATGTAGCTTGACCCTATGGACGTCGTGTTGTTGACCACCAATTGTTCAGCCTGTCTTGCCAGTCTAACTATGACTCCTGTGCTCGAGGCACCGTTGAGGCACCTGTGGCTGCCATCCCGTACCGAGACGGAAACCACCTATTATATCGGGCGCTCTTATGAAGGCTGGGATCTTGGCTAGGCCGCACTAGCGCCGCAGCCGCTGCGCATCATTCCGATCAGCATTGCGGGCTAGTCATCCCGCCCGGGCAACGGCGAGGTCTTCCCTGAGCCCAGTATTATTTACAGTCAGAAACACTCTTTGTATTGATCCAAGGCAGCTGGGTATCTTGAAAAGACACCTTCGTTCATAGAGACGGGATGCGGACCGCCTGGCGCGTCGGTTGCAACATTAGATCTGCTGAAGGAACCGAAAAGGCCGCGCGCTCCTGCCGCCGTCTTATGTGGTGGAGACGCACGTCCTAGATAGACTCGCAGTTGCGGATCGGGATGCAATCTGCCCGCCTCAGTCGTCGTCGTGAATACCTCAGATGCATTGATCAGGTTGCCAAGGGACGTGCCCGCCATTTGACTTGGCACACCTTTGTTGGGGTCGGCTGGCGTGCCGGTTTACCTGTAGACCTTAGGTAACGCATCTTAGCCTAGATCAAGGTGGTCCTACATCCACGAAAGCCCTCCTGGGCTCTCAGTCCCGTTCCAGTCCCATAATTGCCTACCTGAGACAGTGCGGCGGGGACTGCCTTACACAGCGGTACCTTATTCAATGCAGGACCCTAATACGATGCACATCCTCAACACAATGCACAGCCTTAGCACATACGACGCAGCCCGGCCGTGTTCTGCGCACGGAGAGCCGGTAACATCACTCCGCCTCGCAGCAAACCCGCGCATTGAGCACTACCGCTCTGACTCGAGCAACAAAACAAGTCAAACTGATATGTAAGATTACTGTATAGGAACCTAACACGAAGTCTGCAAGCAGCATCACAAGGCCTCGGGCGCGCGGTGCCGCCGCGGTACTCGGCCCTCACCCTCTCTTCCACGACTTGGTTCACCCTGTCCTGCACCCCCGCACGATCCGCGCCACCTCGCCGGCGATCCACCGCGGATCGACCGCTACCGGGCCCTATCCTCCGCGAGCCTCCCTGTCTGGCACGCCAGCAGTCCAGCCTCTGCCCTCGGCGCCCGCGCTCACCGACTCCAGCGCCTCCTTCACACCAAAGACCTGCCTTGTCAGCTCGCCCGGCTGTCCCCGCCCAGTCCCGGGGGCGAGGTACCACAATACCAGCCGGGCGAGCTCGGCGTCGAGACTGCTCCGCTGACCGTCGAGGAGGTCCGCAGACCTTCGGAGCATTGCCGTGGCCAGACCGCCGAGGGCGACCAAGACTTCGGGCGTGATGCCTGCGTCGAGAACAACCGAGTCGAAGTCGCGGCCGGTAAGGCGGTGTTGGAGAGAGGCGTATAAATCGACGGCCGAGGTGAGGGTGGCGGTCGTGCGGTGGCAGAGGGGACTGACCTGAGATGTCAGCGTCCCATACGTTATGAACAGAAGAAGGGCTGGAGAAACACACATCATCTATCCACTCGGGGCTTGCCCGCACCGAGCCGACAATGAGCTGCCCTGTTAGGAAGTTACACATGCCCCGATGCTGGTAAGTAGCTGTTCGAGGCGGTTCAGCCGTCTCCCCTGTATATCGCCGTTGTCGTCCCCGTCGTCCCGGTCCGTCCTCAAACCCCCGTAGACGTCCCGATGCGCCGCCTCGTCCGTAACACGTCGCGCGCCAGGACGCCCACCATGTCCTCCACCGCCATGACGACCCTGTAGCTCGCAAAGTCGATTCCACCCGGCGCGCCGTAGGAGTCCACTTCGACATCGCCGCCCTCATGCTGCCCTGCGTATCTTGACCGCATCCTCCAGTGAGCCAAAAGGCCCGTGCCCTTCCACCCAGAGAGGAGAGCACTCGGTCCCAGCGCCCCAGTAAGCAACGAGGCTGCAGCTTCCATCACGACGGGCACCCAGCGGCGTACAAACGAACCGTCCGCGGACCACGTCTCTCTCCCAACCTCATCCCCCTCTTGCCATACGTCCTCCTCGTCCGCTTCCTCTCCCTCCTCATCTCACTACTCACTCTCCCCGCCGTCCTCATCCCCCGCTCCCTCCTCGTCGTCATCCGTACCCTCGACCTCCTCGTCATCATCATCTTGAACCCTAGTCCCCTCCCTCCTAACCCTCACCCCGCGGGCAGTAAGCACATCCCCCTTTCCCCCCCCTCCTCCTCTCTCTCCAGTACCCCTTCCACCCCTTCAACACTATCCCCCTCACCCCCATGTAAACGCAACAAGTCCTCTTCCTGCCTCACAAACTATCCTCCCTCCCCTTCTCCTCCCGACCGCGATCCCCACCGACGCCGGGCCGGGCTGCGCCTACAGCGAGGGCGAGAGCGAGAGAGCCGAGATATGTCGTTGACGCTGGCGCTGCCCTGGCTTCTCCTTCTCGTCCTCGTCGGCTGGAGGAGGTTGGGGGAGGACAAAGAGATTGTGATTCTGTTGGGGATGCGGAGGGGGAGAGGCCGTGAAGTGGGGACGGTGGATGTGGGGAGTGGTGTCGGCGTTACTGGGGGGTTGATGGGGATAGGCGGGAGCTTTGACGGAGCTATGGGGTCCTGGAGCGCCGGCGGCGGGGGAGCATGGTTTAGGGGGTGCGGAGCTTTGGACCGGTGGGGTAGACTAGGGGATTGAAGGTCAGCCGGATGTAGTGAGGACGAGGATGCTGAGACAGTGGTGTCGTGTGTGTTTGCGACGCCTAACAAACATAGCGAGTGATGTGTGCGATAACCGGCGGGCGATAGATAGTACAGGTAAAAAACACCACTGGGTGAATCGCCGTAACTTGCAGCTGATTGCACAAAATGACTCGGGTTGATCAAGGCAAACGGAAAAAGAAATCGAAGAGAAACCAGAACTGCAGTAAGGTGCTGCAGGTAGTGTCACCCATCCCGTGCTCTTTGTCCGATGCATTTGGCCGCCATCTCCGGAAACGGGCGTTGCTTGTGTTGGCGTCTTTGTTGCTGGTGGGTGAGGGATTGATAGTTGAGGTCATTGCTCGGCTGGCTGGGATTAGCTTCGTGGCGTAAATAGCCATACGCTCGTTGATATCGTGGCGGCAACGGACTTGCACTGGGATTAGCGAACCTTGTGGCATTGGTGGCCATCGCCAGCGGCAGCTATCTTCAGAGGTGCGAATCTTCTCCAAACAGGGTTCGCCGAATGGCGAAGAAGATGCATTCGAACACGAATGGAAGGTACATACATTTGGAAGAATGCATTGTAAATGTGACTGCGATGCTTCCAGGGCTGCGGAAACGCGACACCTGTTCGGCCATGGGGAGTCGTTTGTTGAAATGCAGGCCCTAACTTCTGACGGGGTCGCTAGACTTAGGGGGGCAGCGCACCTTCTCACTGCTAAAAGGTTTCATCTACTAACGCCCGATTTGCGACAGGCTGCCACCCACTCACCCTTCTGCTCCCAACTCTTCCCGTCACTTGACGGGTATCCTATACCATCCCCTTGTGTCAGCCTGCCCAGTCTTGTAGCGTGAGAGCTGAATCTTCTACGTGCTTGCCTCCCACGGTGGTAGCATAATGCCCAACGACCGGCTTCCCGTTACCATTTCTTTCCGTCCTTCCGAGCCTGTCTCCGGCAGTCCGGCCTCGACCTCGACGTGTGCTACGGTCTGGCCCCTTTCGTCCAAGATACTCTGCCTTTTCCGGCGGAGTAACGGCAGGAGCAGCCAAGTACGGTGTGCTGTCGAGTATCTATACCCCTTGCCTTTGGTGTGCTCGATACCCCGGACGGTATGGACAGTCGCTCTGTATGAGCTTGGGTCTCGAGTGGATGTCTCGAAATACTGCCTGACCTGGGACCTTGGGCGTCCTTGCCTTAAACCCTAACAGCTGAGGGATCCATCCTGAGTTCTGCACCCATGCGCCTCGCGACATGGCGAACGCAAAGTCGCGCAAGAGAACGAAGTAATCTGATACTGGGGAACTTGAATGCCCAGTGCTCTCCGTCCACCATCCAGGCTTGCATTGTTCGAACGGTAGAGGAATCCTGTGAGGATGGGCATGCGAGGTTGATACGGATATTAGTGAAAATCCGACTTACGTCCTGATCGTTTGCCTGCATATGGGAAACGTAATTGAGTAGGAACCCTCTGACCCTCTTGCTGTAGCCGGGTAATTCTGAATCTGCCCCGTCTAGGCGTGTCAATGGGCCCTTCTCCTATGGAAGGTTGGCGGAAATGGTCCTAGGAATGGAAGTTATGATGACCTTACTCGTTGCTGATGCTACTAGAAGCGCCTAGGCTAGGGCCGGTCTCAGGCTCGAGGGAGTTGAGCGCCGAACCTTCTGGTGTCTCGGCTTGCTGGTAAGAAGGCATAGGCCGAGTCCAATCTCGAAAACACCGCCCCACTGTCGCAGACCCAGTGCCGCAGACCTCCTGCCCCGATCTCCCACCAACCTTGACCCTCGAAGCCTATCCCCGGAATTTCAGTACCACTCACGCACCACCCCCACAGCAACCGACACACCTCAGCAGAATAAGCAAGCATCTCCCCCCTGGCCATCTCCTCAGCACCACCATACATCCCAACCGTAGCAAAGTTCATGATCCTCACCCCCTGGCTCCCCTCCGGCGTCGCAGGGTTATAGCCGAGCAACCCACCAAACACCCTCGTCAGCAGATTTACCCGAAACACCCCGGTCCCAGCTCCGCCTCCACCTCCGCTTCCACCGCCACCTCCAGCCCCCCCATTCCGCCATCCTCCCAAACACAACTCCCAGCGCCGCCAGATCCTAGTTTATCCTCTTCGTCTCCTCCGCCGCCGCGCCGTCTGTGCCGCTCTTGTTGAGCTGCTCGTAGCCGCAGAGGTCGATAAGGGTGATGGTCCCTCCGTCTGCGACCTTTCCATCTGTCCCCGGGGCGGCACTTGTTGCTGTGGCCGCCGAGGGAAGCCGTAAGACCCGTACGGCATGTGATCGCGAGGCCTGCGCGTTGGAATTGGTGGCTGAGGTGTGGCGAAAAGTGTTGCCTAAGGCAACGAATCAGAGTAGATGTGTTGCTAATGTTGCGGTGGCTGTTGTTGCGCTGGAGAGGTCGACTGTGGCGACTAGTTTGTTTGGGAGTGGTAATTCTGCGGCGGCGGGCTTGCGGCCGAGGGTGGTGGTGGTGGTCGGGGAGTCGAGGTAGATGGCTGTGTAGGACTGCGAGACGTTTCGAACTCGGGGAGGGAGGGAGGAAGTCGTCAAAGGGGAGAGGGTGTCGGGGCTCAGGAGGGGCGTGGGGTCAGAGGCAGAGTCTGAGGACATGGATAATAACCACGCTACTATGCCCTCTACCAACTGCAGGGTGGTAAACTATCTACCTATTCCGGTCCGGAAGTACGTGATTATTATCACTGGGGCGCCATCATCCAGTGCTGAGGATCGGAGGGGCGCGACTTCATTTAGGATGGTGGGAACGTCGGTGTCGGGACCGATGATATGGTCGAACATTGTAGGTCTCCTTCGAAAGCGAGAGTGTAGACAGGGGATGGATTGTGTAGGCGATTAGCGCTGGGGGGTCGGAGGAATGTGGTGGTGGCCGAATGCGCACTGCTATTATCGTGTCTCGGAGAGAGAGGTATTTGGACTGGTAGAATATGCGGTCAAGATTGCTTTGTGTGAGGGAAAGTCGAAGGTTGGCGACAGTTTTCGTTGGCTCGATGATTTGATCGTTGAGGCGGCTGATATCGAGGCTGTTTTGGTGTTGGGTGCTGACATCGCTGCCTTGAACTGGGCGGGTATCGTTTCCATGCTATTCAACGACAAGCTGTACCTCTCTTCCGGCGGCAAGCTTTGCTTGTAGCTGCTCGATCTTGACCATACGCATCCGTTGGAGGCCCACTTTCCGTGTACGAAGGTTTTCTTTGAGGCGCCTGTACTCGGCGACTATGCTGGCGGCCGGCATGGGATGAGAGGGCCCGGCCGAGGGTCCAGCAAAATCAGAGGACATTGTATCTCTGATCATGACGGTGGCGGTTGCTAGGATGGGCTCCTTGGTCTGTTAAGGCGATGATGAGGGCCATTCCAACCAGGCCAAAACATGAACTTGGGGTGACCAGGGAAGACATTCATGGACTTACTTAGGTTCCTAGCTACACTTCAGAGAAAGGCTCTTAAACGGGTAGGTTTATCTCGAACACTCTCGTTGTTTATCTATGATTGAGGACTTGAAGACGAATTTTTGTATGCTATATGACAAAATGTTTCCTTGCCCCTTTGTACCCTTGCACGTTAGATTTCTTCATAGTTTAGTTATCCGCTCCGTTGTATCTGATATGGCCTTGGCTATAAGGTTACTTGCTAGTCCATCCTCTTAGCATAACTAAGGGGATGTCATCCTTGACCTTGGATTGCAGTTGAACCTGGAAACCAGCCCATTTAGATGTCAGATGTTGGGCGGATTGCTCGATAGCTTTGGCGCGTTCCTTTCTCAATGTACGTCATTCCTTATCCAGTCTCTCTATGCTAAACGACAACCTAGCCTGGGGGCGGCCGGTGTACAGCACGGCATAAGACTTGGGATCGAGAAGCCAACTGCTGTAGATAGAAAAAGATATATATTAGACTTCAAAACTCGGTCTCTAGTTCTATGAGTATCTTCCAAGCGACCTGAGCAGCGGTACAGAGCATATTGGTGGTTTTCCTTTTTATTGAAGGTAGGGCGACCAGATCAAGTGTGTTGTAACATAGGATGATTCCGACCCCGTCGTTACTGTTCCGAGCTGATGATTGAAGGTAGCGGCCGTAGATTGCCCGACAAATGCTCGAGGAGCAACGGGTCGCTATGCAAACTCTTGCCTCATCTCGCAGCGATTCAAATTCGCCTGACAAATGCGCTTTTGTCAACTGGATAGTATGTCACGACCCAAAGAGTTAAGATACTCGAGGGTGGTTACCGTGAAGTTCTTTTGTAAGTTCTGAACCCCAAGTAGGCCTGGTACTCTCCTGGTTACGGCTCATGAGTGTCCGCATACAAATTCCGGTCTCTGGAGGAACAAAGGGCCGAGTGTCCTACACATCGAGCATCGTCATGGAGCATTCGACATGTCTGTCTAAGGCGGGGGGTAGTCCTTCATATAGCCATTAGCCGGTTTGAGCTGTTTGGAAGGCTGTTCAAGATAAGCTATCTAAGTTACATATGCCTGACCTACCTACATGTGCTGAGTGGCAGCCTGGCCGAGAGTGAATGTTGATCCTGGCGCTCTGACCTGTGAAATCTGGGGAGCTGAATGGGCCGTTGGATCTTGCAAGGACCGCTATGAGATTCCTTATAACGAACGACTTGATCTTGAGAATCACCTTCTCGTATTACTGCTTCCCTGAAAGCAAGAGGAACCAGAGGCTTGCTATCAGTCATCAAGGTTGTAGCGTTTGTGCCTGATCTGCTGATGTCCAAATAGACTTCGACGTGTCTTCTTCAAGTGCTCGACCTGTTGCTCACTTGGGGTAGGAAGTCCGAATGCCCGGTGTGCCAGGACTGGCCTCATCGGACTTGAAACTCTTTGAGAGGTGGAGGAAGTGGCCAAGGTTGTGCAGAAAAGTTAGTCAAACTCGTCAGAATGCCGGTGAGGGAAGTGGTCGCAAATAGGGTGATAGTCTGAGGTTGGGTGCAGTTACCAGGACGTTGTCAGCACTCAGCTTCATAAACACAAAAATGAAGCTCGGCGCGGCAGTGAAATGAGGATGGCGAGAGCTCCGCGGTCGACAAGGTCTTAGACGGCCTTACAAAGCTCTGACATGCACACGTGCATGTTGCGCGGGAACACAGCACACGCAGGCACTGGGTTTGGCCTCTGCATTCTGCACCGTTTTTATCCCATGATACTGTCCAGTTGGAAATAGGAGGCTCTGCATGGTTACCGGGTTCAGAACTTGACTGCCTCCTGTTGGATGTCGGCGGGTTGAGATTGGGCGGGCGCTATGCCTGGGCCAAGATGTCAACCTTGGCTTGACGAAGAACCTCCCTTGAGTGCGGAATGCCTCTGATGATTCTAACATGTCTTGCAATCACAAGCCCAATAAGGAAACAACCTGAAACGGCGTCCTGTAAATCTGCTCCGAGTCGACTAAAACAAACTGGAAAATTTCTGAAACCGCGTCTTAAAAGGCAGCCTTGTCGGGACGAACGCCGTTTGGTCAAGAATCTCCAGATTGCGAAAAGTCGCTGGCAATTCTAGACTCCTGTTGATAATTGCTGTTGATGTCCTTATATATATTTCTCCTCGTATCAAGCCACTTGGGACTGTCGTAGAGACCTCGCCAACTCAAGGAGGGCTGCCGCACAGTCGCGCCATCCTAGTGGCCAACCCGAGTCATCTGCAAGCAGCATAGTCACTTGTGAGGTTACAGGATTGGCAAGTCAGTTCAACTGCCAGGGACGGGCATGCCGGCACCGCCTGTGACCCAAGACCGAGCCCATGACTTGGCAGCCAGGTTGCGATGAGTCTGAAGCATCACAATTCCGGGCAAGTCACTGCATAGTCCCATATAACCGCCGAGATAGACCAAGGCATGGTCCAGGTATTGCAGACCGCTGTTCAGGCGGAGTCGAGCAGAGTGGGCAAATATGGCAGACCGAACCGAACCGTATCAACCGGGATCACTAACCATTTTTCTGAAGTCCGAAGTCACCACCCGGTCACTGGCGTAAGGCTTTGACCGACAACGCACTGCCACTGCCAAAATACTCTAGTAGACAGGCGTACCTCGCGGCAACAAAAAGAGGACAGCCGAAAAAAAAAAGGAAAACAAAAAGGGCGGGTGGGTCTCGACTAGGTACATACCTCCGGTCGAAAGCTATCCTCTCGACATGGCGAGACACTATATCAACACTATCCCCGTCCGGCCACCTTTGCCACCCTCAGTCTCCCGAGCAACTACCCGAGCCCACAGACTAATTTAGCGCCACACCGGTGTTCGGTACGAAACACAAGTGAAAACGAGGTCCTGCCGGAAGAAAGAGGCGACACTAGGACAAGCAAAACGAAATATTCCCATGGCGGAGACAAGCCCAACACCGCGAACCCTGAACTCGTACATGTGGCGAGCACCCGTAAATACCACTACCAAGAGTAAAACTCCACGCATCGCCAAGAGATTATCATGGCAGGGATACTGGGTATCACTGGATGCTAGACCTCCCCGAAACAAGCACGAAGGAACGTTAACACAAAAAGAACCACAACAGCCTTCGAGTGGAGCAGCACGAGTTGGAACTGTCCGACGGTGGCAGAGGAGACAAGAACGACTGACCGTCGTCCTCGACCGTGACATAAGAAAGCACGGCACAGCCCCGAGCATACAGTCGCGAGCAGGGCCCAGAATCCCGGACCTTGTCAACCGTGACTACCAGGTCAAGCTCCCCAGTCAGTCGTTAGAAACACCAAAAAGAGAAAAACTACCAGAACACGGACACATCTCCGTCTAGTGGGTGCTACAACCAGCCAACCCATCGACGCAGAGGTGAGGAAACCTGCAGACCGGGACACCTACATGTCGATCACTCCACCAGCATTACTCGATATCTCCCACTATATTCACACACCAAGCCCAACATTTTCACACTGAACCCAAGCCCCTCGTCCGTCACATGTATACACCCGACGCCAGGCCGAATCGCCCATCTTCCCCACGACTTCGGCCACTTCTGCTGCGCTCCATAGTATCCTCACCCGATCGCCCACTGCATGTCCCGTAACGCATCCCGCGTCGATCGCCGCGGTCGTAGAGACGGCCCGGCTCCTGGGGACTGATGCAGTCAGGTGTGCATGGAGCCAACCGGATCCTTGAAAGACCATCTTTGGAGTGAATGGGATCCTTGCGTATCTGACTGGGGTCTTCTCCCTGTAACGGCGCGGGCTTCACTGGTTGGCTGGCAGATTGACTGGAAACGGATCCTGCGATGCAGTGGTGGCTGAACGGGGTGGGGGGCGGAGGTGGGTGGCAGTCGAGTGAGAGGCGGAGCGGAGGGCGGATCGGGGTGGTTGTTCGGGTGTGTAACTGTTTGATCGGGGGCGAGACGGGACCGGGGATGGGGGGACGGCAGTGATAGATAGTGCTGCCTTCCACGCGAGAGGGAGAGAGTCGAGATAGAGAATGCCATATTTTGTGCCTCAGATGTCGGGGCACCGCGATGCTGTGATCACTGTGCTCTTGATCTTGTAGTGGCCGTCCTCCGTGGTCGTCGACCTCTGCGACCTCGTACTTCGCCCTCTTGCCGATCTCTCGAGGTGTCGGTGAAGTCGCCGTAGTGTATCCGACCCCTGTTGGGCTTGTCTGTCAGAGGGTAGGGCTCCGGGATCTGTCTTACACACGCTGTTACGGATAAGGGCGGTCGGGCCCGGACTTGTGAGATGAGGATCCGAGGGCAGAGGCCTGAGGCAGCTTGTCCCGACCAACCGCGCAGAGAGCACGTTGGCATATGATCTGCGGTACGAGGAGAGAAGAGCGCGAGACTGCACGAAAGATAGTAGTGCGTTTCGTAAAAAAAGGGTTGATAATTGCTATTCTCTCTGAGGTCCAGAATTGCCACTAATTCTCCACCTTGTAATGCCATAACCTACCTGGCCCAACCTGCCGGCCTCACAGTTGGTGCATCGCCCACCACTCAGCCCGCTGTATCTTTGTTATTTCCGTCATTCCCACAGCTCGATCCGATGCATGCTGGAGCAATTATTGTGGTGTTGTTAGCCGTCTTCATGACTTAGTCCATCCGCATGGCTTTTCGCGCCGATCCGGTAAAATCAGGACTAAGGAGGCATCATAGACACCGCCGATGAAGGCACACCAGACTCGCCGAAAGGCCGTGGTAGAGAACTACGCCTTGATAGTCCTACTGATCATCGGCTTGACGTTCGGTGCGTCTACACGCCATTTTCTAGGTGTAGCGACCGCCGTGAACCAGCGTCGCGGGCCGAGATCCGGAGAGACAGTTCGGTTCTCCGGCTCAAATCCCGGGAAAGGGTGGGGCGAACCGTCTCTGCCGACCAGACCAAGTCGACTCAGATCCCCATGATAGACTCGCTCACCAATTTGACCGATCTAACCAACTCGATAACGTAGGATCTGCACCGCGCGGGACTGTCCCGTAAGAGTCGATACCCCGATACTTTCTTTGGTCTTTTGTGCTGCGTTGAGGCGTTAGGCTATCAGAATCAGAGTAGGATCACCGTCACGGTTGACTACCGTGTTATGATTGGCGTGGCCTTATACCGCTGATATCAGCACCCCGGCGGCCTAGACTGCTGTAAAGATCATGAACGAGGCCTTCTCTCCATCTGTAAGATGGCCTGTTTTCTTTGAGGTCGTCTGGGGGACTTCACCACCCGTGGGGCCTCTTATAATCGTCGCTCTCACCGCTGTGCTCCCCGGGATACAGACTGCCATCATCAAGCACTTGGCTTTGCCAATTTCCCTGCCTAACCGAACCAGATTGCAGATCATTCGCGTTCGACAATATTACTACATCTCGCTTGCTTGCTGCTCGCCGACACTGCGCTCAGCCCTCCGGTTGCTCTGTCATCTGGGACAGCGCCGCTTCGATTGCATGAATGAACATGGACGTGCAGGACGCGCTGACGACGTCGCTATTATCTACCAACGCGCGCCAGTCCGAGGCAGCCTCAGCTTCATCACTCAGCGCTTCATTTATCAGCAAGATTTATCAGCTGGAGTGCACCTGCAGCGACAACAACGATGACACCGCGCGCCAGCGCCGGACCGAGGTCGCAGCGTGCATTGACCCCCACGGCTGCGTCGCATTCTGAAGCGAGCAATGGCATGACTCCCACCCCGCAGAGCACAAGGATCATCGCAAAGGCACGTATTTCACTGTTCATGTCTGTTGCGCTTTCCTGCATCTCTCGTTCACTGCTCTAGCTCCCGTCGCATTCGCGGTCGTCTGTCTTATCGCCGTCTTCCGCTCGTCTTGTCCAGACCGGAACTCTCTGCCGATATTCTCCGCTCACGAGTGCGCAAACTGTGTCCCAGCCGTTCGTCCGAGTCACCCGAGCCGGTCGGGCCCGTCTCCGAAGAGCGCGACAGACCTACTCACGGAGGCGGCCTCCGTCAAGTCTTCCAAGTCTTGACTCAGAGTGACACCACGGCCGCCCCCAAGACTGTACCGTCACCATGGAAGACACCTTTCGCTGCTCCAAGCGCGCCGACCAGTTGGCTGACCCCAACAAGTGGCTCACCGGGGCCACCGTGTCAAGGCTCGTGGCAATGGCGACGTCATGCAGCTAGTCCTCGGCCTATCTGGACATGTATGTTTATGCCAACCACAACATCATTGCCAAGGCTAGAGCTCCGATTGCTTGCAAGCTTTCAGACGCCGCGGCGCTAGACATTCCCCGGCAAGTTGCGAGCCTTACCCGCAAGCAGCACTGGATGTTAGTCGTCGTCGAAGGCGGCCTGCTCTACCTTTACGGCTCGCTCAACCCTGAGTCGAGTTCGACGCAGTCAGCGGTGCTGATGAAGGTAAGTGAGCTGCGTCCCCAGGCCGCTGCCAAGCTCGAAGTGTGAAACTACGAGTACCCCAGGCAGGCCGATCTCAACAGCTGCGGCGTATACACCACAGCTTTCGCCTTGTTCCGGGCCCGCCGACACGGCTACCCCCGCGCCGCTCAACATCCGGCTATCGCATCTCTTGCTGATGGCCGTGAACAGCAAGACCCCGCTGTCCCCAGTCATGGCCCCGGAGCTTGTCAGGGTGGCTTTCCACGACGCGGCACCCGAGTCGCTTCGAAACCTTAACCGGTTACCACTGTCTGACAGGAGCTCGTCGGCGGACGTCATGGAGACGCGTCTGTCCCAGAGGAGAACCATGGCAAGGATAGTGCGTGAGGCCGCGTCACGCGACCTGCCTTGGTATACCTAGTGACGTGATATCCAACGTGGCCGGGGCGTGCTACGGACCCTTGTGGACAGGCTGAAGAGCACGGACGGCCGACATCGGCATCGTTGGGAGCCGCAGTACGTTGGCTTCGGCTCGCCAGGACCTTGACAGGGTTTGTGCCTGGACATGGCCCTGCTTCAGAAGCAGGCGATGGCATCCGACCTTGAGACTGCTGTCCAGGCCCTGCGGGCGCCAGACCTCGTCCGTGTGCTGCTCGGGGCCTGCGAGGACTACGAAAAGCCTATGGCCCGGACAAGCGGTCTAATTGACGCCCTGGACAAGCCGATGCTCGACACTGAAAAGGATTGAGAGGTCATGTGCTACTATTTAGTGAGCCTGTGGTGGCATTTCTTTCTGTCATTCCTCTGTATGCGCAGCAGTATGCTGTCAAGAGCTCCCACTAATGTTCGTTGCAGGTATAGGGCGGGTGTGGACTCTATACTCACCTGTCTCTGGAAGACAACATATACAATGCGCGCGACTGTTTAATCCGCGTCATGTTGGGGGAGGAGGGAATGTACAAGTAGACCTGCCACGATCACGGACATGCGCTAGTACATAACAGATATCGTTTCTTCGTCCCGAACGAAACGCGTTAAAAGAATCTGTATATATACTGGCAAAAGGACTTCTTGTTCCTCCCCCCGTGTTCTTCTATCGTCTCCCGACCTGTACTCAGTCCCCGAGGCGCATCATCGGACTAAATCACGCATCAGAAATCAGAATCCGAACGCAATCAGTATCGAACCAAGGGTCGTACCGCCGGAAAAATCCAGAGCGAGAACGAGATGATATGCGATACGGCTATCTAGGAGATGTAGTTCTCGCCGGCCCTCGTGATTTCCTAGCACCTATGGTAGCTCGCGGCGAGGACTAAGAATGCGAGAGCTATGATAGGACCGGGACCAGAAGCCGAGGACGTGGTGTAAGGTACTGTTTGGCAGTACTCAGAACGTGAAGGGTAGGTATCAACGAGGCCATCCGCGTACGGTGTCAGGAGGTTGGTCCTGTGGGCCGAGGGGACGTACTAGCCCTGGTTCTAGGTATGTTTACTCGGAGATACGGATATCTAAATTGAAAGTCCCTCTACTATGTAGTGGCAATCCCAATTACGTGATATGATTCGAAGGTCTATCTGCCACTGCCATACGACCTCGTCCCCGCTGGTCGCCCGTTGCCGCTTCGCCCAGGTGACCGGTAGCCTTCGGATGCCGTCCGAGTAGGACGCACGCACGCCACCCTGTCACGGCGTAGCTGTTGCTATTGTCGTTCGGAATACGTGCTCGTGGCCGTCGGCCTGTGCTTTGGTATTTTCACTCTGCCGTATAGGTATTAGCAACGGGCTACAACGAGCCGGCCTCCCGGCACAGACGTCTATAGCTGGGCTATTGGCATACTACCTCGAGCACACCTAACAGTAGCATATCCAACCAGTTCCGCAGTGTCGGAATACGCCCGCCGACGGCAGGGAAGCGCGCCACGTCGTCGCCGGGCTCGATGCACGGTAGGGCACGGTCGACGACGACCCAACGAGCAATTCAAGCGCAGCGGCGCACGTGGGGCCCTCCATTGACACGCTAGACATGCACTACGATGCAATGTGTCCTAAGGTCGGTATTACCCGGTAGCAAAGAACGCCGGCAGTTCCCGGCGTCTCCCTCCTCCAGTGCTTCGAGTTGATCTACAGTACCCCAGTGCTCAGAATGGATCTCGCGCCCCGAGTGGATCTCTAGTAGCCCAGGTGGATCTCCAGTGCCTTGAGTGGATCTCCAGTGCTTAGAATGGATCTCCAGTATCCGGGTGGATCTCCAGTACCCGGGTGGATCCCCAGTACCCCGAATGGATCTCCAGTGCCTCAAGTGGATCTTCAGTGTTTCGAGTGGACATGTGTATTAAAGCGCCAGTTTCGGCATTCTGCCCGCTATGAAAGCGGCTTGGGCATGGGCATGGGCATGGGAAGATGGTCGACCCTGAGACAAGAAGGGCTGACGACGGCGATGACCCTATGTATGTATGCCGAGCCCGGTTGCAGGCCCTAGGCCCGGGCACATGTGGTTTACTCCTCAGTCTTTGCGTTTCCTTCCGTGCCGTCATGGCCACCGACAGGAGCTCCCAAATCTAACACAGTATGGATGGCGCCATTGCGGGCATTACTACGGTTGACTTCGTAGTGACCAAGACTTGCCTTCGTCGACTGGGGCCGGGTCCTGTTCCTCTTTCGAAGACTGTAGGAGTGTCCTCCGGCATAGCGCCCAGCTGTTTCTATGCGAGCATTCGTGCAATGCTCCGTTAGGAACACGTCGCGCTGTAGCTAGAGATATCGTAGCCACGTCTTGTTATAGGGCATGCGGCATGGCATCGCACTTTGGATATAGCAATGCGGACTAGAGCCCAAACACTACGTGCTATATAACTTGGGAACCAAGCCCGCATCTAATTCTGGGCCTCTCTGACCCGGGGCTTGACTTCTGAGTAATACGTCCTTCCTAACCTTGGGCCAATCGAAGCACGAGCCGCTGTGATGGTGTTTATGAAGCGTGAGCGGGCTGGAATCTAATGGCGGCGGTAAGACCTATCCTACCGACTACTTGTTTCAGAAATGCTTTACCAATGCCAATAGCCCAAGGAGGTGGACCAGCGAGCGGGAGTGTTCTGGCAGCTCTTGTTTCGCTTCGAGATAGTTTTCGAGGAATCCAAAAGCTTACGTAAGATAATTCTTCCAAGCCTAACTCCCGAAATGCATGTTGGGATCCACTCTTCTACCGACTGCAAAAGAGAGACACCGGGGTGACGGACAAAGTAGGGAGGGCATGATGGGAGCCTACTAGGAACGAGATGCCCACGTGCCAGCGCAGACTGCCAGTGCAGCTTTACAAGGATGACACGTTACAATCGGCTGAATAGCTGCAGATCCAAAGGGGGGCTATCTGTAGGAAGGCGCAAATAGACAAACTCGCGAAGGGCCTCGTTATTGTCCCCTTGCCGTGGTATCAAGGAACGGCGGCCGCGGCCCTGGTGTGTCAAGGTACGTTGGCGTGGTGAGGTATAGAGGTGGAAGAGGAGAACGGCCAACGGTCTACGTCTCCATCATGTTCGGCCTCGGCCTAGGGAGGGAAAGATAGTAGGGCGTCCATCAGAGGACCGGGCGATCCGAAGCCGAGTGCACTAGTAATTCTGTAGACTGTGCTGCATTAGCTGACATCGGAGAGGGCCTTGACGAGAGCGGCGTAAGGAATATGTCCTTCCTTCTAACCCTCGAGAAGTAGATTGCTCGCTCTTGGTCGTCGACCGGTCTGACATAGCTCCGCCGATAACCTAAACCGTCCAAATATTAGTCTTCAGCCCCAACCCCTGCAGCCGCAGCGTTTAGACGAAGGGTGTATCCGACGCGAGATCACATTACGTCCGTGGGGCCGAGGACAGTCGCCTTGCATCCGCAGCATGATGAAGAAGGGCCATGAATTCTTCTCACTCGGCGTTTCGTGATTTTCCGTGTTGGGAGATTGCTTGGTTGATGTCGGACTTCCACAGCGGAGACTCGACGAGGTCCCCAAGTCTAGGAGGCGCATGACCTGAGGATCTTATACCCTCAGATGCTCATTAATGCAGGCCAAATCACGCGCGGCAGTAGACAATTGTCGCTGCAAAGACTCCGGGCCTCTTGGAACATGAGTCATGTGACGCGAGTGACATTTGATTACACGTCCCATTAACGGGTCGCGCCATGTGCACGTATGCAATTATGCACCGAACCCGGACATAGCCAGGAACTCGGCTGGAGAACAAGCTGGGCAGCGGACTACAGGGGATGTATCGGGTTGACGGGGCACAGCGATCCTGCGTCGGTTGCATCAGAGCACCCATGCACATTGCAGGGCGTGGAAAGGGCAGGTCGCAGGCATATGTGTAGCCTTGCAGCTACGACTAACCGCCCACCACTATCTACTTTAGGGAAGCAGGTTCTACTAAAGTCAGTCTAGAAGCGCAACCAAAGTATGGTCGTTGCAATCTAAATTACATCGCATGCCTTAGATTATTGCCTGCCATTGTTGTCCATGGTCGCTATCGTGACTCCCGCTTATTGAGCGCCATTGCCCATTGCTGTAGGGAAGGGGAAGGAGCTATGCCGACTCCTATGTTCCCTCCTTCCGGGTGTACCAGACGAGCAGCATGCTACGAGCTTATGACGTCGTAGCGGAACGCGAACGTCTCTCCTCTTGTGTCTTTTCCTTTCTCTGTGTGTTGAGGTCCCTGACATTGTGGCATTCGGAGTTCGTGTTGCTTGTGCTCGCAGAGCTTGAAGTCATCTGTGTTCGTCGTCAGATACCAGCGCACAATCGCAGCCACAGACAGCTACCATCGCGGCATTCCGGTGCTGGCAATCCCCTCTCCGCAGACACTCACTGGCACCCTCCGCCGCGTCACCTGCCTGCGCTCCCGCCTCCCGCCCTGCTCGTCGCCGCCATGTCTCAGCCTCCTCCGGAACCGACCAACATGGCACCTCCTCCTCCTCCTCCCCCCATCGCCCAACCCCCGCGTGTCCGCCGCTCCCGGTCGGCTGGCGCCGCCGACGTCGGCGGAAAGATGGTTCTCGCCCCCCGCGCCGCTCCTCCCGCGCCCCTGCCCCACGATTTCCAGATTCCCCCTCCCCGAGTCCACCACACGGTGGAGAGGGACCCGGAGATGGAGCGGCTGGCCAAGGACCTCATTCGGGAGGTGGCGGGGAGCAAGGGTCGGATTAAGAATCTCTGGGTGGAGGTCAAGACGTCGTTCTGGCGCATCTCGCGCTCGCAGTACCGGAACCCCCGGTCCGACGACGTGAACAACAACATCCGCCGTTTCCCGGCGTTTGCGAAGCGTCGGTTCACCGATGCGGAGAGGGAGGATATCCTGTCGGTCGTCTACCAGAACGCGCACCGGAACCTCGACGCCCGGGAGAGCCAGGCTCTCGAGACGCTGGCGGCCAACGCCAGCATGAGGCGCTGGGACCTGTACCTGTGGCTCGGCGAGCGGGTGTGCGCCACCCAGGGCACCGTGCGCACCTAAGCACGCTCTTGAACTCGAGGGCGAAGCAGGCCGTCAAGATGGAGGACTTTACCAAGGCGCTGTGGACCCACCTGCTGGACAAGAGGAGCAACGAGGAGAGCATCCCGGATGCGCACCCGAAGGACGTCGCCGCCGTGGTCAAGTCCTTCGCCGACCGGCCGGCGAAGCCGGGATACAAGCCCCGGGAGAGGAGGAAAGCGGCTTCTGGGAAGCGCAAGCGCCAGGACGGCGACAACGACAACGACAACGACAACGACAACGACAACGACGAGGAAGAGGAAGAGGAAGAGCGAGGGCGTGCGCTGAGGAAGCGGCCCAGGACAGCCGCGAGGCAAGACGACAGAGACCATACGCCTTCGCAGCTCTCGAGCCCATTCCTGGACGCTCCCGCCTCTATGCGCCGGAGCCAACGCCGCCCAGCCACTAGCACCCCTATCCCGCCGGGTCTCGCCCCCTCGCAGGAGGTGGACCTCGGTGCCATCGATTTGACAGCCGCCCAGCGTCGCACCCTGCTGGAGTCGCCCGCCGCCGCCAGCAGCCGCCGCCACGCCGACTAAGACGACAACAGCAGTCCCCTGGCCGACTCGCCGCCCCCGACCGACGCGCAGATCCTAGCTGCGCTGCGGGTGTTCGCCTGGCGCAATTTCGTGTCCGAGACCAATTTCGGCGCCCGCGCCACGGAGACGGCCCAGATCGCCGTTAGGAATATGTTGTGGGTGTTGGGTGTTGTGGTGCCGGGTTCGGTCTTGTGGCTAGCACTCTGATCCCGAGTCTAAGTGGATCTGTTGTTGCTGTGGCAGTGGGACGCGCTATCTTGTTTTTTTCTCCTTTGTTACATTTATTTCAGCGTCTGATCTACCATGGCGCGGCGTGAGGGCGTCGGGGCGATCTTGCCCTTTGCTTCTGTTGGCTGACTTACCTCGCACGACAGCTTCGGGACTCTATTCTTCGTGATATCGTCTAAACTAGTACTTATGATTACTTGCGGTGTATTTTAAATTCAAGATAATATGTTGGCCACCCTCTACATTAAGAAATCGGGCCTGATACCTGAGGCGGGATCCCGACACCTCAGCGCCATTGGAGGCCGAGGCTCACGGTTGGGAGAGCGAAGAAAAGCGACAAATGTGGTTGCTGCCACACCTTGACTACGTACGCTGCCGAGAATCTAAACCACAAGCGCCACGGGATGCATGGCATGCCGTGCTCGGGTTGTCATCCATCTGTTGCGACACCCTGGTGCTGGGTAGCTCGCCTGTCACACCTTTGCCTGCTGGTTGCTAAATCCAGAGATCCTTCGCCCACATGTCTCCTCCTCTCACTCGAAACTCCTGAAATATCCTTAGGCCATGCCCGCTTCGTCCTACCCGTCGCCATTGAGATGGATGCTGGGCCGGGCGTAGGGCCGCCCACTCACTCGTGATGATGCCACGTCTGCGAAACCCCCTCGCTCCGTGACTGTCACGGGTAAACGGGCTGTGCAGGAACCGCGTATCATTGTCTTCCGTCACGCCAGTGCCGGATGTCTGTCTGCCACAGTGCTGTGTCTGTGGGCCTGTGGGGGTTGAGGTGCGATGCCTCGGAAAAAGCAAATATGCGACAGTGTGTCCCGACACCGGGATCCGGCCCCTTGTCCGCCGCACCACTCCGGGGTTCGACGCTCAGGCGACCTGCGAGCCAGGACGAGACGGATCATGTGGTGTCCAGCCCACCTGCATTCTCTTCGGCCGACGTGCCTCGTGCTCGACCGCGCCCACCGAGAGGGCCCGTTCGCGCTTTGGAACAGAGCCCGGGCCGCCGCTGGATACTTGTCGGGCATCGGCGCCCTCGAGGCCGAGGATGTAGTGGAGCTCGGCGCGACTAATCTCGGTAGCCGATGTGATGTCGACGACGTGCTCCCATGTACCCGTTACGGCATCGAGGTTGCCCGTAGAGCGGGCGGTCGGGCTGCTGGTCGTCGGCATGAATGCGGTCGGTCGGGTGCTGGGTGAGCGTCTTCCAGGCGACTCGGTGATTGTTGGACCGCCGCTGAGGGCCGTCGGGCCGACTGACGACGCTGCGCGCGAGGCATGTGTGCCAGTCGTCCGTGGCTCCGTCGCGTGCTGGACGGGCCGATACCGGTGGCGATTGCAGTGCTGCTTTGAGCGCCGCGGGCTCGCCGGCAACAAGAGACTCTGCGGGTCGCGCGTGGGGCACCTGCCGGGACACGGCCGTCTTGGACGTGGGGCCGTCGGACATGGCTGTGGATGCCGCAGAAGATGCTCGGAGATGCCTCAAGCAAGCTGCCAACCCTGCCTCCTGTCCGATCGTGGCCAGATTGAAGCTAACGATTCGTCTCCGGTCTCGGCGGGTAAATGCTTCGCAGTCGAGGTACGAGGGTACAATGTCGAGCGTGGCAGGAAGCGCGTTTGGTGTCGTGGCAAGGATAGCGATTGGAACGCAGCGGACAAGACGGACGGCCTTGGTCGAGCTGGAATCACTGGTCCCGTTGACCACGGCGAGGCTTCCTGCGTGGAAAGTAAATCCTCAAGTTAGATATTGCGCAAATACACCGACGGAATGGAGGAGGAGGTACTGCGACCATCTCTTACCGTCGTGCTAAATACGAACAGCGTCGGGTGTGCTGACGCCGATGATGCGCTCCGAGGACGTGGAGTTGAGGATGGAAATATCCGTAAATATCAATGTCAGCACCCCCCGCCTTTTGCGGACCCAAAAATAAGTGGGCGGAGGGGTTGAAAGTGCGGGGTGGTAACGTGACAGTCAAATTTGGCACTGTCACAATACAGCAGCTGCCAGGGTGCCGTGACTGCCCGCTGTGACGTCTGCTGAGCACTAGGCTGTGAAGGGGTTCCAGCTGCCCTGGACTGGTGCGAGGAGCGCCTCTGTTAGTGCCTGACAGAATAGTGAGGGAACAGTCAATCTGACTGGCCGTTTTGCACCGTCCTCGACAATCTCGTCCCCTTGCCGACACTCTGGCTTCAAACCTCACCCATCCAACTTGGTGGACATCCTCGCCCATAACTGGAGGGATACATCACAGATCTGGCACCAGGTATCGTCGATCAGGTTGAGGTAAACCTGCCGTCCCTGATATCCTCGTCACGTCACGCAGCAGCGGGGGTCTTGCGGAGGGACAGACCAGGCTTGCCCTTGGGGCCAGGCCGGGCCAGCAGCCTCCTTTGCTTCTGGTGTAACGGAGTATCACCCGCCGCATCTTCGAAAACGGCCGTCCCAACTTCACGCCAGCCGTCCCTACCAGCTCCCCCAGCCGCTGTCATGGGTGTCTTTGGCATCAACGGAGCCTCCAACAACCACGTCCGCAGCGGCTCGGTTACATTAACCTGCTCAGGTCGAGTCACTTGCCCACGGTAGTCCTGTTGGCGGACCCAAGGTCAACACTCACTTCGGGAATAACGACTCGTCGGCCGTGCCGTACAGCACGCCGCAGCTCCCTCTCTCGGCCCAGATGCCGATTCTCGGAACACCAGCAGTCACCATATCTCTCGTATTGAAGGGAGGGGTTTGGACCCTGCCGTCCTGTTACAACGGTTCTAGGGATATCCGCGGTCTCGTTCAAGGCTATACGCGGGCCGACGCTCCTCCTAATACGCGGCTGAACTCCTGACGAGGCTCCTCGCTCCCGGTTCATGCTCTTGCTTCAATGACGGACGAAGCGAAGAGTGAGTGACCGACGGGTGTCAGACGCGGGGCATTGGGGCTGCCAGTCTTGGCCGTTGGATCTGTCGTTTGCATCACTCCAACGAGATAACTCCACGGGTCAAGCTTTACAGCACCCGCGTCCGACAATACAGTTGGACCGGAAGCAAGTGCTCCTACAACTCCGAATACCATCTACGTAGCGGTGCCCCAATCCGAGCCCAGACCGGGTCAGGGTTCGTCAGGAAGACGCTCGGTACTCTGCAGATCTCTTCAAGTCTGTTCAGAGCGTCGGGGATAGTCAACACAGTCATGCTACCGGTAACGGCCCCGTCATCGTCATCATCATCACCTTCACCTTGACCACTGATAGCTATTTTCTAGCATCCCGGTCTCCTGTATCCACGGCGAGATCGCCCCGGTCCCGGAGGTAACACCAACCTCTTGAGGAATAGCTTTGCAGATATCGAGGAAGTTACGAGTCACACGTCAAGACGATATCATTCAATTGAGAGAAATCCATTTTAATGCACCTCCCGGTCTGAGGAAGAAGACACGCCCAACCACAGCCTCTTTCCAGAATCGTCGAGCCTGCCGAGCCGTTTGATTTCCCTCATCCAAGGCTGTACTGTTACTTCAACCTCGGCCATAAGCATGGGCGACGCTCCATTTCTTTTCTCGAACAGGGTCTGTGATACGTGCTCCGCTTTGGTGACTCTTGCCTAACGTCTTCTCGAGCAAAGTCTTGACGACGGTGGTCCAAAAGCCAAGAGGACCTAATCGTTATCCTCACCCGAATAGGTCGTCATCCCCCGCAGAAATTGCAGGACTGCATGATACTGCACCGGAAACCAAAGAGGGAGATCCCACCTCGCCACGACAGGTCAGGGAAGTGATAATAGTCCGGCTATCAATCTGTCCCGTTTGGCCGAGTATCGTGCGGGCTCATCTGGGGCTACACACGCAAGCTCCCTGGATGTCAAAGGGCTTCGGGCAGCTTCAGCGCCGGCGTCCGAATCTGCTCCATAGGTTAACCGATCGTGAACCGTCCAAGAGACGTGTCGAAGGACGTCAAGTTGAGGCTTTCTTTGCTTTCGTACGCCACTAGACTTTACGGGTGCCATCAAGAAGAGGCTGCATGTCCCAGGCACCGGAAAGATGCCGCACTAGATTGCATGGGCCACTGACGGCCTTTCCAATAACCGCCCTCGGTGTTGCGCCTCTGCTCACTGTAGGCTAATGTGGTGTTTCTGCGAGACTCCCGGTCTGGAGTCAACCAAGGGCACTCAGACTCGAAGAGCTCAAGCCCCGTCTGCGTATCCTCCGACAGAGCACAGCCAGGGCAATCCACCGTCGTCGGCACCAAGGCCTGACCTCGGTACCTGAGGCCCTAGACCGAGACATGCGCTCAAACGACCCTGGGGTTTGCGTGCGTAAAGATTATTGTTTGCAGCAAGCCATACGTGCTTAGGAATTGCCGTACCTTACGTCCCAGCACCTGGTCCTACCAACACCAAGGACTCACCCCCGCTCGCCCCGGCCGGTGTTAACATAGCAGCCGAGGTCGGTGTCTGCACTGCCCTTCCCCACGATCCGTCAACTTCTTTGGATCGGGTCGTTGAGGCCTGCCGCGCTCTAACGATTCATACAGCTTACCTGCTCTTTCGTCATGCTGCGTTCGTAATCTAATGTTTTTACCAACACAATCGACACACCTACTCCGGATCCGGCGTCCGATGGCATGAAGGTCGTCGACCATCGGCTCACACACATCGATCCCGACGAAGCTAGGCTAGACATGAGAGGACGCTTACTAGCGATAGCTGGGGGCCAGCTGCCATAGTAACGGGCATTACATGCGTGATCATGATATCGAAGTCTCTGTCAAGCTAGATAGGGATCTCTGTGACCTCGACTACGAGTCTATCCTAGTTTCTTGGACCCTAAAAGCACAGAGGCATACCAGTGGCCGAGGCATCGTGGTGACCATCAACAAGCATCACCACTCGATCAAGCTACAACCCGTCCTATCCTCACTCCCCTCACGGCATAGCCATAGATGAGATAAGAGCCGTGCTACGACTCAGGTCCGATTCTCACCGATGTATGACGACGCCTCCTCCAGCGGCGGCTGCCCATTCATCTTCCTGTGGGGGACCGCTCTACCTAGAGCAACGGTTGCGCAATGTCGGTCGCCACGTGGATTATAGCACCAATAAGGTCTCGAACCATGCAGCGCCCGCAACAGCCCCGACTCTCCAAGCACTGATGGTCATCCGAACCCGATAAGAGCTCGCAAAACACCTCGGCCGACACCTCACCAAGCCAGAACGGCAACGTTATCTCCGCCATCATATGTTGCCATCTACCTTATGCCGAGGCGATGCCTAGCTCGAAAATCGACCCGCCCACCTAATGCCGTACAACTCCTACTACTACCCATTTCTGCAGTGATCATATCAAAGCCAGACTTGGTCCACTCCACATACGTGCCCCGGTGCTTGATATCATAGAAGGGGCACACGGGCACTAGCCGTTGAAATCAGCCACGGGGGAGTGGCTAGGCCTGGACAGGTCGGAGTAGAAGGACACGAGAGTCCATGTTTTGTCGCCAAGCTCGACCGATCCTGAATCGGGTGTAGCCAACGGCATATTCCTGATTACGGATATATTTAAGGATACGGTTGGCCTAACTTAAGAGATAACGTATCACGAATATCACCGGGCAGAGAGGGGTCGTCTTGGCCGGATTGGACGCAGGCGTCGGTGAACTAGGGTGGCGGAAACGAGCTTTGCGTCCGCGACTTTGTGCCGGTGTTCAGTTAAGATGTTTTGTCGAGCAGCGAGCATGTGCGGACTGTGTAGGTTTGATTCCACCCCCTTCG
The DNA here is from genome assembly GCA_030052785.1 of Coniochaeta hoffmannii. Lineage (NCBI taxonomy): Eukaryota > Fungi > Ascomycota > Sordariomycetes > Coniochaetales > Coniochaetaceae > Coniochaeta > Coniochaeta hoffmannii. The sequence goes on along the minus strand of JANBVN010000038.1, from coordinate 44,283 downwards.
CACACCGGTACGCCACCCCAGAGTCGTTCCACTCACGTCAAGATCTGGATTCAGAGTCTTGTCGGTTGTCTGTAGACATGCGACGTGCAAAGCTTCGAATGCTCTTCCGATCGTACCGCTTAGGGTGCTGAGGAACGAAGTGTCAAGGCACCCAACTGCCTTGTACAGGTACAATGACAGGTATAAGGAGTGGGCAGTAGTACATAACAGTGGTGTGCCCCCGAGGCGAGACATGTCGTGGACAGTCAATCAAGTATGCTATTCTGCACCATTCTCAACATAGGGGTCATCCACTTGCCTCGACCGCTCAACAGCGTAGGTACACTCCAAGTAGCGGTGCCCAAACTGGTTGATAGAAGGATGCGGAAATACTGGGGATTTCATTATCAGTTTGTAATTTAGGGGAAGCCACGCTCTTCTCCCCTTATCCTATCTCAATGTTCACTTGGACTTGGAATCGATCGATCAATCCTCTCCCTGTTTAGCCCTGGCCGCCAAGATTGCTCAGGCCGGGTTGACTATATAGAGAACATGGGCTGCCCTACAAGCAAGCACACTATAATATGCTGGGGACCATGTGTAGAGGAAACCGATTACGCAGCAAGCACTAATCATGATGACTGCACAGGCGCTAGTATTGCTAGCGATTAGAAGGCGGAAACTGACGTCGTCGTATAAGCTTGATTCCTTACAGCCCAGGACCCCCGGACCTCGCCATGACACCGTATACAAAACCAAAATATTACCAGGTCCTCGTAATCCTACCGACGGTGCTTGTTGACCGGCCTTCTCCATCACCAGGACCATCAGCCGCCCTGCGCGCAAGACACCATCGACTGGCGCCCGCGAAACTGATCGCGATAAGCCGAGCACCCGGCACGCCATACAGGCTACATCATCATCACCGACTAAGCAAGCACTCGCAGCTGACCCTGTCTTGCCCAGGAGTCGCCCGTTCTCGCTACCCATGTTGAGGAAGCGCCAGCCGCAACCCTCTAAGTAGAAACAGAGGCAGTCGTCCTTTTGGCCCTGCTCAGGGCTCATCTACACCCCCTGGTCGTGCTATCCTCACTCCTCAGCCCTTCTCCCCACTCTCGTCGAAGATCATTCCTGAGGCAAGCCGTCCATGGCGTCCTTGGCCCGTCGAGGGGTTCTTCCGCGCGGCGGTTGCTCGCTGGCTATGACCACAATTTTCACATGGTCTCGTCCACCCGCTCACAGGTGCTATAGAAGTAGAACGTATCCGACCGGAGTTGAGCTTGAGACAGCTCATTCTCGCTGCGTGAGACAAGCGCCTGTGCGGTGGTAAAGTCGTCCTGTGCGTCTGTCACTCCTACGCTGGCCTCTGTCTCCTCAACCGCCGCCTAGGGGTGATAGCTGGTGCCCCCCGTCCTTCAAGCCTGTCGAAGTTCACATCTGTCTCGCGACGCTCGTCCTTCCGTGAGCCGGTGGTGGTAACGAGGGCATCCAGCGGTGCCAGATTGTGTCGCGCCGTTAGCAAGAGGGCTCGTGCGTGAAAACGATCTGCGGGCAAGCTGGGATTATTCTGGTGTGCGACTCGCAGGTCCTCCTCGGCCTCGACAAGTGCCTGTTCTTACATCGCCTGTCTGTGTTGTGCAGGCGCCAGCGCGGACATGCCAAGGACAGAAGTCTCCTGAACTATTGGACCTTCGTTGATGAAAGTAGTAAGTGTACCGATGGTAGCCCGTTGAGCCTTGGCGACCGGCCGGAGTCCGTCGCTCGTGAAAATGGGTAGACTCGACCTGCTAACCGGCGTCAGCATGACAGCAACTTGTCAAAGACCCAAGTTACTGAGGGACGACAGCTGGGAGGAGTGGCCGGCATTCTATGCCCTAGGAAACCCTGCAGCGCAAAGGCGGGCATAGATAGTCATAGCCTCTCTCCCCCTGGAAGTGACGGAACATGCATACACATACCTACTACAGATTGAACCACAACTATTCACGTAGCAGTGCTAGGTGACAATGCGTTATGCGCCATTTATCTTCAGTACAACATTGTGGCAGCGACACCGTCGGGGCTCCGACGGCTAGTGGGGGCCCTGAGAAGTCGCGGTCAGTGCAGCCTCGGCAACCATTGAAACGAAGCCAGTGAGAACTGCTTGCTGGGATCTGTCGCGGCATTTGTACACGGAGACACGCGGACAGGGTTCTTACAGTCACTCCACGGGGCCCTCGTCCGTCGTCACAGGATCGGATTTGATCACTACGGCTTCTTAGCCCTTGACCGAAGAAGTTGTAGTTCTCATGACATTGAGACTGCAGTTGGCGTACTGCTTGTTCCAATGATCCGGCCCGGAGGTCCGTCACCAATCCAATGGCTGACGGCAATATGTGCCTGGGGACTAGAAGGTTGGTATCTCATTCAGAAGGCATGTCTTTGGCTTGGTTTTGCATGGCGACACTTGTTTGAGTCTCGTCTTTCCAAGTAGCTCCATCTGCTGTGCCCCCGTAAGTCTTAGGTTTCTATGCCTCTTGCGCGCAACGTGTCTGGGATATGACGCCTTGTACGTGGAGCTTAACCGCAGGTTTCTCATCTACGGCCAGATCTCTAGACATGGCGGAAATGACGACAGTTATACCGCTTGCTCTCCATAACAATAGCGAGATACGGCATATTAGCGCCCCGTGTGAGTCCAGTTCAGATAAGAGAACAACCTTCGCTGTCACTCTTGTCGGCTTGCCGAGTATGGAAAAATAATTCGTCATCATAGGGTTTAGCGATAGTCAGCGTCCGTACCAAGCCTCCAAGCCCTCCCTATCCAAGACGCGGCCACCCCTCCCATCTCTTGGATTATACGCCCGAGCTCTTCCTCCTCCGTTTCAGCGGGCTCAGCCTTAGCGGCTTTGAGCTGCTCCCCCTTCAAGGCACTTGCAGCGTTGGACTCGGCCTCGACATTTGTCTTTGACTCCGCTGCGGCATCAGCGTTGGCCCTGGCTTTGGCTTCTGCTTCAGCCCTGGCTGGGGCACCGTGCGGAGCCTGGGCGTGTAAGGGTAACAAGCTGCGGGCGTACGAGCGGCTTGTTTCGATGGAGGAGGAGCAGTGGATGCGTTCGTCACCGCTTCGCAAGATAAGCAGAAGAGAGGGGAACTGAACGGCTGCAGAGTCGAGGGAGCGGGCAGTGACCGGTGCTCGCCGCGAGAGACGAGACCTATGGTGTGCTATTGTCACTGATAGAATCTGGAGATGCCAGAACGGTGGATTCCATTGATGGTGGTGTGCAGGGGCTGACGATACAAATGCTGCAGCTGATGGACGCGATATCAAAGGATGTTGCTTAGAGGAGCGGCACGGCTGCCTGCGACGAAGGACGTATAACCGTTGGGTGTATGCGCTTGTACTTCGACTGCTATCCAGGTAGCAGGTCATTTGGGCCGGCGGACGGAAGCGGAAGTTTAGGGTGCTTGGAAACCTGAATACAGCAGGCAGACGATTACCAGTGCGGCAGTAGGATCCGCTCTCGTAATAACGAAGCTAGGGAGCGGGTTATGTGGTAATGTCTAAGCCTGTCGACAAGAGCGTCGACTTGGGGTTGGCGCTGATAAACGTTGAGGGTTCGAAGATATCATTGCGGCGTCGACCGACGACAAGAGGTCAGAGAGGAAAAATATTTCTACTGCCACAGACCTCCTTCATTAGCTTGAGGGTCGCGCCATGTTCTTATCCAGCGCGTGTCCCCCTTTTCGCGCTAAGAAAACCACGAAACCACAACCCTGAAGCCATTTAATAGGAGAGCAAGCGAATTCTGTCACTATGATTACCGATACCACTTTGGCATAGATCCCTCACATGGCGCAGTGCAAGTTGATGGGTCTGAGTCTCAAGTCACGTAGGAATGTACAGACAATGCCGACTGTAATTACTCAAAAGCCTCGCAGGGCGAAAATGCCAACATACCAACCCAGCAGGCATGCCACCTGACAGACCGCACTTCCCACATCCCAAGTGTCTGACACCCCTGGCCACTACCATCTCTCAAAGCCAGCTGGCTGTCGGCTTTGTTGTCAACACTGGTGCCACACCAATAACCCGCCGCGCGACACCTAGTTTGCATGCAACGACGCACGGAAATGTGCGTAAGAGGAGGTACATGCAGTATAGAGAAGCGAATGTGTGAAGACATGTTTCGAGAGCTCCATAGCGGACGGCATTGTGAGGCATTAGGTGGCGGATTGATGCGGAGCGTCTTCGAACCTTGAAGATCACAGCTTGAAACTCCATGTGAAGGGTTCGAGGGTTTCGGGGTTCCGAGATTTGTCGTCTGTAATAGGCAGAAAGGGATTGAATCACTTCGTTTGAAGAAATGTGTCGAGACTCGGGGCTACGTGCTCTGCCGGCCTTTGCAGGCTGTACTGCGGGACTATGGATATCAGCTCAAAAAAGCAGTTCGGGTCAGCCATCTTCCACTGCCTCTCGTCCCCTCGTTCCTGTTTCTGTTCCATTCCCTTTCATGATCTGGCGCTTTTGGTATCGATCACCCCTTTTCACAATGTTACTGTTGTCTCGGAGATTTGTGTGGGTTCGATCAGCAAGAGCATGGAAGGGATAATGTCGTAGGGCAGGAGGTGTGATCAACGGACTGCTGGGACGTTGCCGGTCCAGAGCGCAGATGATAAAAGTGCAAGGTTAGCAAGCTACATCTGCCCGAGAATTGAGCACCTGGTCGAATGAGACGCAAAAGTCATGCCATTGCCAGTGAAACACCGACATAGTAACCGAACTATGCCCCTGATCCTGTACGCCTCCATTTCGCCCTTCAAAGCAAAGAAGATCAAAGTCTAAGCCAGCCAGAAGTCCAACCTGCAGATTTCCTGGCGCCCCTGAGAGAAACACCGAAAACCAGACCATTAAACTCCGCCAAACACGACAGGCAATCCATTCCCTAAGCCTGCTCCTCGTCACTTCCATCATCCTCGGTAGACTCATCGTCGCCTGCGACACCCCGCTCAAACTCCTCCAGGAGCTCAGGCCAGTAGTACTTGACCTTCGCCTCCTTCTCCACGCTGGTCTCGCGGTAGCCCAGCCACTCGATGACGTAGCCGATCTCGGTCTTGTCCTGGGTCTGGTCGCCGGCCATGTTCTTGTCCGCCCTCTTGCCCTTGTCCTTCTTCTTGACGGCGGGGAGCTCCACTCTCTCGACGATGCACCAGGGTAGGAACTTCGCGGTCGCATTGTTGAGGTTAAGCGCGCCGGAGCGCCCCTGTTCGTCACTTTGCTCCCAGAAGCCGAGGACGGTCTCCTTGTCCGTGTCGTACACGTCGATCTCTCGGTACCACGAGCGCTCGGTACCATCGGGGAGCTCGATGGCGAAGTCGACATACGTGATACCGTCGCGCAGGTATGCTTTCCACTTTGTGATCGCGGCGAAATCTGGGACGCCTGTGAGGGACAATGGTTAGAGTTGGACAAGAGGTGAGGCGGGAGGGTGCGGAGAGAGTTGTGGTAGCAGTGGAGGATAGAGGAGAGGGGAGAGAACGAAGGACATACCGCGCTGGGGAGCTGGGGGACCCATCGGCGTCTCGTGCACAGTCCCGGCCGTGGCGGGGAAGGTGCTGGCCTTGGCGCCGGGTTGGATCTTGTTCTTCGAAGACTTCGACATGATAAAGGCCGGAATGAAGACAGATTATGGGGCAAAAGACGACGGGTATGGAGATGCAGGGATTGGGTTACCAGGGAATGTGATACCAAGTCTGCAGCGGTGCCCTGGACCGACTCAATCAAAGTGAGATGACAAAAACGCGATCGAAGCAAAACAAGCGCGACGCGTTGTTTACCTTTCCTTTGCGGAGCCCGGCAGGAGACCAGCCTTGTGGGTCGTGCAGCGTCACCCCGACAACGGATTACCTGAAATTGCGCATGCGTTACCTAAGCCAGCTGCCAAATCCAGGCCAGGCGCCAATGACGTGGCATCAGCAAACGTGTCGCAGCCTTGGACTTTCCACAGCCTCGACTGTCCCTCCGCATAAGTGAGACTTCCGTTTCATTCCAACGCGGCAAGTCACAATCGTATCTTCAACGCCACTGCCTGCTTCTTCGAATCAACATAAAGAGCAAGCAAGCCCGCTGCACTTCAATGTCCGTCTTCGATTGCAGGACATTGACGAGGCGGCGACAAACGAGCGAGTTTACCGACAAGAAGATTGACACTGCAGAAGCCGGATCACCGACAACCCTGTCCTGCGCCAATACTCGGGCCCCAAGGCTTCCCGAGCATTCGCACCGAGACGTCTTTGCGAGATCATCCATCACATAGCCGCCACTCTTTCGACGCCACGTCTTCTCCAAGAGGGAGCATAGGGACGGCTGATGTACGATTCGGTCAGCGGAACATCCTCAGCCACGGGAGAGCGACTGCTGGAAGACGTTTGGCCGACAACGTACGTCCGCGGTATCTATACCAAGATTCTGCCACGCGAGCAACATGGGAACGGCGGTTCACTGATCGTCTTTTCCGGGGGAGGGGGTGTGGCTTGTCGTAACCCACTGTGGTGTGGTAGCTACGAAGAACCGGAGACATCCCTCACCAGTCGACGGCCCCTCGAGGTAGCAATGTACCACGATGTGACCCGGAGAAAGGGCGCGGCGAGACTCCGTGAACCCCTTTATACCTATGACGATGACAGGCGCTTGTCACCATCTCCGGAAGGATGGACGTGTGAATACGAGAACCGTGTTCTTGGTGTTACTAACAAGATACCGGCGTTGAGCCCATTGACTTGGCCGATGAATACGATCACCAGCGCCTTAGAGCAAATGGCAGCCAGTAGTGGATGTGCGAAGAGAAATACCCCGTCGGACTCTATTTGGCTTAGGAGTATCCGTGCATGGTGTAGATGTATTTGCTCCGATGTCGCTGGAATGACTGATACACTCCCTGCCTGTGCTGTTTGGGACAAACTAGCCTTCCTCAACAGTGAACGCACTAGTCCCATTGAAATAGTGTACGCTCCCCTCTACCTAGGAAAGCTGATAAATACGTTATAACTAACGACCTCCACCTGGCCACGTCACTTGGTCCGATGATGAGGCATCGCAACTCAACCCCGATAAACCATCCACCACTAAGCCCTCACCCAAACCTCGCCCCCTCTTGCTCGGTCAATATTATGAGAAGTTCAGCCTCCACCATGCACATCCCCTCAATCACCCTGTCCCCGTCGATTTCTTCTCTCCGTGACTCTGTCTCTCTGCCTTCCTCTATCCTTTTAGGAGTCCTTACCACAACGAAAGTTTTCCCACACACCCAGAACACATAAGGGTCAGTTATGCAAACACCCCGCACCCAAGGGTCCTTCCGGACGTCATGCATCACCACTTGAAGTCGATAAGATTGAATGCTGGACCATACAGGCTTCGTTTGTCAGAGAACACTGACATCGCTCATCAGAGTACATATGATCCGGTAAGTAGGCAGACTTCGCTCCAATGAGCAACTTCCACGTTGAATCCGGCCAGTCGGCCGTAGTGGCATATTGTCACTGTCTCTTGCGAGTTCGAGTGTTCTCACTTCGCTCAATGGAGCATATTCCCCGTCGGCCTTTTGCTAGTCGGGCCTCTATGGCATTCTGCCACTCGCCTTTCGAGCACGAGTCATCATCTGACTTCGCTCCTAGGAGTGTATTCAATGTTGGGATGCGCCAATTCGGTCGGCTCGCTCTTTTGGAGCCTGTGGCTTTTCCGCCCACTACTCGCTCTGTGGAACATCGCTCTGTAGAGCATCGCTTCGAGCCCTGTGCCAGGTCATCCCGCTCTCCCTCTACTACGGGACGCAGCGGGATGTTCTGAGACGACATTGAAGGCGCCGGCGGGTAGTTACAGGTGCTACGTCAATTCCAAGCCCCCCTGTGGCAGATGCGTGCCGTTGGGTGTCGGACTCGCTCTGGGACGTGACGGACTAGGCACCGACCTCCCTTGCGGCTCGGAGCTGGCAAAGTTGAACAAGTCACCATCTTGACCTGCCGCCCCTTTCTTTGCCGGCGCAGGGCTTTTTTCTTGCTGTTGGGAGGCTGCAGTTTGTGACGCGCAATGGCGCTGGTGAGGAGACCTTGGCGTGGGTGTGCCGTTGGAAACACGGAGGCCTCCTCCAATGGAGTTCTTTGTCGTGGACCTGAGCATCGTGTTCGTTGCGCCACAAATATTTGTAGAGTGACTACCATTCACGTATATTGTTCGCAAAGCTAAGATGAACTGGAAACGACCCGTCGGTCTTTAGCCGTTAACGAGCTCGTCGATAGTGGACTTCCGGTTGGGAGTGGCGATCAGTGAGTGACGTCGCCAGAGTTACACCTAAAGAGTGAGTTGGTGCGAGGCGGAAATGCGCGTGCGCTGGATATACCGCAGCAACATCGGCTTGGCTCTGATAACTAATAAGGACGCGAACGCCAAACGTGTAGCTGAGTACATACTTTTGATCATAAATGGGCAACCTGTCCTCCGGTGTTCGATGTATCGATTGTAGTCTTGTCTTCAGGCCAACAGCTTGTCCTCCGCCCGTCTAAATTCAATAATCGACGTGTCGAACCTTGTTAGTGGCGTGATTACCGGACGGCTGGGAACTTAGAGCCGAGAACATACCTTCGCTGCGAGGCATTAAGCAAGACCGGCACTCCATTTTCAACCAACACCGTCGTCGTAATAGTTGAGCAGCCCGCTGACTTGAACAGATCGACAGTATATCGTAAGTCATAGCGAAAATACTGACAATCCCCACTAAGAATCAGTTTCCACCTGCCGGCATCTATCTGGCAAGCTGGACGGCAGAACCGGCTTTGAAAAGAAGGGTAGACTTTATATATAAGCGAAGCCGCCCCTCAGTCCCACTCCAAAATGAGACCAAAAGCGAAGTGTCTATCGGGAGCGAGATTTGCCACGATACCCAATCCCCAGCCAGTAGAGAAGGTAGAGAAGAGGTCCACGAAGCTACACCAGACGCACATTGGAGCATTCTAGCCCTCGGGATAGTGGTGGATGTTTCTTTAACAGTTATTGCAGTTAATCTATAAGGGCTAAGCGCCACTTGCGTATGTATTAATCCTATCAACCTGGAGAGCCGGGGTCAATGAAATGAGTATAGAAGCAATCTCTCTCGAGAGAGGGAGATCCTGGTCTCTCCCTCCCTTGATGGCGAGTACCCCAAGTTCTCCTGAGGGCAGAGCACTTGTCGCTCCCCATCACGGGACCATTTCAACGGACCGGTTTCACCAATCGAAGGACTGAGCCTAGTTTGGATCGGGCTTCATAGACCTCTTGGTATTATTATGGTATTCGGCCACTCTTAACTGGATATTTTATGGTGACTGAACTGGTCCGAGCACGATATACACGGCGATAGCGAGGGTGATTTGCTGAATAGTACTGCACTTCCGCCACTACAGCAAATCATTCAAATGCACGGACTGGGCGCTCTCCTACGAACTAAGTGGTGGTTAGGACCTAGGCATCTGTTTCGCTCGAAGGGTAGAAGAAGTAAGCTTAACGGGCATCCCTCGCTCAGCATCTCGTCTATATACAATTATACATAGCGGGATCTACATTCGGTCGGCCACCACAACTCCCGCCAAAGAGATTCAAAGCTGTTCCGCCAGTCCCGCAAGGCTTAGCGTGCACGCATATCGATTGCCACTGCTTAGAGACGGTGTCCATAGTGCGAAGAGTCAAACATGAATTCGCATGAACTGAACTTTCTACAAATCAGGCCGTGTATCGTCGGTAGGCAGCGCCGGGAAGGGCGATAGTTGGTAATCCTAGGGCTGTGTGTGGCTCAGTGTGTATGCTTTGCGGCATCTGGACCCAGTCACTCCTGATTCATCGTTATGCTGATCTTCCGCAACAGCGGCAGGGAGACAGGTAAACTACTCAATAAGTGATATATTATATCTAAATCCATATACCTACTCTCACTAATTCTACAACCACAACTTGAAGATGCAAGATCGTTATCCTAGTAGAGGGCAGGTCCACCGTTGCTTGGTCGACAAACAGGAAAGCCTGCCTGGCTAGACGCACTCGAGTTTAGTTGTATGCCTCCCCCCACTTTGCCTTTGCAGCAACTCAGATGCTAAGTGTCGTGGTTACTAGCAATTTCCATCCTAGAACCCTGCAACCTTTCGCCTCCAATGGCCGGCGGCAATTCCGGCTCGGATGCTCCGGAGCCTTCGCGTTGCCCGACCAGACAGAGCACGAGGCTGGCACGTTCGGCGGCAGAATCGACACGTCCCTCAGTGCGGTGTTCAGGTCTCTGCACCTCTCTCTCTCGTTCCGTTAGCCAATTGCCAAGCGGTCGATTCGTCTGGCGTTGGCAACTGGATACTAAGTTTTTTCCATCACGTCATCGTTGCGAGACTGCGGGAAGGAAACATAAAAAGACATGCCTAATCAATCAATGCATCTGACGGGAGTCCCCAACAACCCAGTCACCAAGACCTCGAGCAGGCCGACGCCACCCTCCGGGCCATCCTGGCGGACTATCGCACGGCAACGCGCGCAAAAGGCTCCTGGGTGCATGTCATCACGGAGTTCTGCAGCTGCCTCGAGCTGTCGCCATGGGACTTCGGCGCCTGGGCCTCTGACAGCCACAGCACCCGCACCGCTGTCACCATGCTCCAGCTCGAGTTCCGCACCAAGGTGCTCGAGGACAAGGACAACACCCGTCTCAAGGACAGCGTCACCCAGGGCATCGCGGCTTACATCGGTCTGCCGACGGCTCACCTGCTCGCGCTGTGGTTCGGCGCCGACGTCGGGCACATCCCAGAAGACAGGACATTCTCGATCATCCGGACAACCCTCTGCTCGGAGGACAATGGCCACGACGGCACCGTACTCACTGCCGAACGCCAGGTCAGGAACTTCGTCCGCTTTGTCGAGACCTATAGGAAGGGCCTCGGACACTGGGCCGAGCGTGTCGGCCTCGACATCAACCAACGGTTCGACAAGAGGACTGCCAACTCACTGGCTCTTAGTCGAAGTAGGCATCTCCGAGACGCTATACCGGGCTCGGCTCAGGCCACATTCCGATGTCGGTGATAGCAGGCCGAAACTGACATCGAACAGTCGAGGTCGTCAGACAATATTTACAAGTAAGCATTCACCCGTTAGGATGTTCACGAACATTCTGAGGCCCAGCAGCAATTATTGCCAGGCCTCGTCCCAGAGGTCTTTATCAAGCATACCCGCTCCTTCGCACCCGCAGCGGCCTCAGCAACCTGCCTCCGAGCAAAACATGCTCCTAGCCAGCGTTCCACTCAACCTCTGCCCTAGTTGTCCGTCAGATATGCAAGCATACCATCCGACAAGCTCTCGGGCCCACTTACCTTGTTCTCCAGCCTCGTGAAGTGCAGCACCTCGCAAACGCGCTCCGGCCTAACCCGCCGCGGCGACGGGTCGCGCGTGAGAAATCTAGGCGAAGAAGGGCTTACCCTTAGCATAAGGTAAAATTTCTGGAGAGTTGGCTGCCTCCACCCCTAGAATTCCAGTGCCAGAACGGCATCGAACCAGTTTATATGCCCCAAGAGACCGACCCTAACGTGCTCGATGGCGCCATCCATCTGTGGCGTCGAGGTTGAGATGGTCCCCGGCGCCACCAGCCGCAAACTTGGGCTCCAGCAGGATGCTTAAGCTCGACGCCACGGCTAAGAAGATGGTGGGCGCCCCGGAGATCAAGGTGTACGGCGACCACCTGCCACGACCCTTTATCCGGACTGGGAGATACAACGCTATGATGCTGAGGGTCTGCGAGACGCCTTCATCAATACACCACGAAGAAGTTCTTAGGGGAAAATGTTCTTGGTGGTTGGCGACCCGACTTGCAAATACGAGTCTCGAGTTGACCGTTACAGCATCGACCGCTGGCGACGCCAAGTACGTATTGCCTCCGTTGCCGAAGAAGTCGTCCTTCGCAGGTCTTCAGTTTGTTTTCCAGCAACCATTCCGACTTCTTCTCAACTACCGGCCCTATAGTCAACCTACTTAACAGCCTCGCTACTCCTCCATCAACACGAGCTCCCCAAAATAATAATGCTCATCTCCCAGGGAGCATCGATTACATCGAACTCATACATATCCGGCGTCCTCCTTATCCATTAACATCGTCCGTGTTTTAAGAAGGTGTTATCGGTCCTCTCGGCATCGTCCTTTCAATGGCTCGGCCTTCTATCTGGCGTCTCAGGTATTGGCTCTGCGAGATCTAGCTTGTTCGGCAGCTCACGCTGGGTAAACTGAGTAGCTAGTTGCAGCCTCGAGCAGCGGTAGTGATAAGCACCTCTTACCGTGGGTGAGTGCGGAAGATGCACGTCGAGCGCGACCGGCGTAGATATGCTGCTCAGCAAGATGTCTGTTCTGAATCACTACCCGTCTTCTAGACGCGAACACCGGTGAGCTGATTGGTACTTGGACTTTCAGTACATCTTGCGGGGGAAGAAGTGAGGACTTGCCCTTGCGGCCTGGGGATGTACCATTAAGGAATGGCATAGATATCACAAGGTTTGGCACTGCACGGATTCAACGCGCACACCAGCTTCGTGGATATGAAGTTGTGTCAGAGGGCTCGGCTCATGGTCGCATTGTACCTCTTGGGGAGCTGAACTGTCGGGGTCGGCGTGATTCGTCGCTTGGACATCGGTAGCAATATCTGCCGGTGAAAAGATGTCGGCAGTCAGACTCTTCGCTTTTCGGGTCGAGGACCTAGTTCACCTGGGTAATAACTTTTGAAAACGCCCTCGGTAATTTCTGGCTAGAGTTAAGCTCGGATACAAGCGGCTTCGGGCATCGCGTTGGTCTATGCATTTTGAGCGCTCAATACAGAGATCGAAGTTAGGTCAGCCCCTCCCGTGGTCAAGAAGCTCACTGCTCGGGACAGTCTCGGCTTCATGTGTTCGAAGGATATGTGGTCTGCCTGCCGATCCGGCCAAACACCCTGGACATCTCGGAAGTTAGTTTAACTACCAATCCTACACGGAGTCACCCGTTGGCCGACATGCGCTTCTGAACTCCTGAGTCAACTGCTTTGGCTCGCCCCTGTACCCCAATGGTAGGAAGAGGTGCCATGGAAGGTGTCATAGACTGAGGTATCGGCAAGGGATGAAAGCTGGTACTTCTACTGTTGGTAGTAATAAGGTGCTGCAATCTCTCTTCCACACGGCCACGGCAGGCATTGAGATTCTGCCTGGAGCCTCTCTGGCCTCTTTACTTGATAAGATGGTTCCATGCAAAACAAGAGACGAGTAGCAGCTGGAAGGGAGGGAATGGGACTTGTGGCAGCTCCTGACGTGGAGCTAGCAACATTGCTGATCAGTCCATAAGTCAAAGTGGTCGTTCCTGAATAGTCCGAGTTGCGAGTGCTAATACTTCTCCACGTTGTCGAGAGGTAGGAAGACGCTCCGAAACTAAGTTGCCACGGTCATAGGTCCCACATTTGATACGTAATCAAATGGGGAGGCAGCTGTAGTACAGCTTATGAGATATGGTATTAGAGTACAAACACTTATTAATGCTTCTCCGTCGACACCACGGTTACCGGCGCATTTGCGTTAAGCTGTCGTGCACTAAGAAGTATCTTCTCAGCGCCTCGCAGTGGGCTTGAGCGGAGACGGGCAACTTCGCGGCTCCTACACAGGGAAGCAACACAGCGCGGCACGCTACCACGATCCAGCGTTGCGCACTGCATTGCAGGTTATTGGACATAGCGGACAAGGACGTCGGTCGCCATTCTGTAATTACTTCTGCCACACCTACACTTGCATACCAAGTACGTCTGATTTGTTAACCGCTGAAAGGATGAAGCCGGATCACCAATGGAGGCACTGCACCCTGGCTAGATCACTATACAATTACGGTATCTACACACCCAAACCCTGCCCAGCACACCTCGGCATCAACTCAGCTAATCCGCTTCAAGCTATCCGAGACGTCTATCCCAACCGGTCGAACTCTTGCCAAACCCAGCAGCTGAAAGAACCATCCCATCGCCCGAGTTGACCCCCAGGGTCCGTCCCCGAAGTCTCCGTCGTCCAACTTAGCTGCAACCGGGCTGATACACATGGACCTCGACCCTCGCCCTCGACCTCGTCCTCCTCCTCGACCTCGAGATCGATCGTCAGCCTCTTCCAACTCCTACCATGACATCGGCTTTAGCGCCGTCCTGGACATTCCCTGAGACGCAGCTCCTGTACCCGAGGAGTCGACTGGCATGGCCGGGCGGGGAGAGGATACACGTAGCTATCAGTGCTAAGCTCTAGGCGGGTGAGGGTGTAACGCCGACGGCACGGGGAGAATGTCCGGTACGAGGAGACAGGGTGCTCTATCAGCCCCATTGTATTGTAAATTTGGGCGGGGACACAGGCGGTGTCAGCCTTCGTTTCTAGGAGTGTTCCAATTACAGCTCATTATATGAGTGTGTGTGTGTGCCGAACGTAGTACAAACTCAATTGGATGTTAGCATAGAGCTTATCATACACTACAACATTCAACAGAACGTATATATGTCCTTTTACCCCCGACAGGCATTAAGGGGACTTCTCTCTGGCAGAATATGATATAGGTAGATACCAGAACGAGCCTCGCCAATACAGGAGGGTCACAACCAGGAGGCGGTGGTTCTTGGCTCGCAGGGTGCGTCTTTGTAGTGACCATCAAGCTCTGCTTGTCGCCGTCGAGTGTGCTTCGTATCATAAGTCTACGTATATTTAACAAAAGGCAGGGTAATATGATGAACGGACTTGGGGCCTTATTTGTTACCGGCACTGCTTTACACTAGCGATGCTACCACAGGTATGAGATACTGACACCTGTGACGGCTCCGCCCTGCTAGCCAGATTCAGGATATGACCTGAACCCCGACGCGGTCTCTTACACTTTCGGTGGAATTAATAAACAGAACAACAGAGTATATTTCCACAACGGCCTCACAATCAGCTCTGCCGCGTGGCAATAAGTGCTGATGTGCTGGCAGCGTCCAGTCGCCCACCGCCCCGTTAAGATTTGATGCTCTCTAACCACCGCCCCGTCCACACTTCAGCACTATTGTCACCGCCCCGTTCAGCAATACTTATCACCGCCCCATTCATCAATTGGCCTGCCAAGCTGTCACACAACACATTTTTCCACGTTTTGGTGGCGAATTTGAAATGCCAGATCAACCCCACATCTGACCGGCTGTGGATCCCGTCTTTCCGGGAAGTGCCCGGCTTTTCCTGATAGTCCACATCACGGGCGACACTCAGAGGCAAGGAAAAGAACTCGAACCTCGGGCAGAAGCACCTTCAACCTGTCAGTTTTGCCGAAGTTGCAACCGTTTGTTTACCCCGATCTCCCTCACAATTCGACCATCGCAGCGCCAATTTACCAATACAGGTCGCCTCACCTTCAACAGAGATGAATGAAGATCTGGCGGCGGCGGCGGCCAAAATGAGTGTAGCCAGGACGTTGCAAATAGATACGAGAGTCTATGTCTGACCATGCCCTGTGCAGATGCTCCGGAGGGCCAGGGAAACTATAGCAAGCGGCGCTCAGCGACATAGGATGCACACCTAACCGTCGGATTGACCGTATGTAGACCATACCGAGGACGTACTATCAGGTGCTAGACCAGGGGCTAAACGTCGCCATTGCCGTTAACTGCAGCGACGGGTTCTAGCTGACGAGCGCTGAGAAGAGCTTACCCGCAACCCTGCACTGATTCCAATGACGACTGCGGCACCGGCCTGGAGGGCTAGGATGGTGAGGAGCACAAGACAGCCACGCTTGACCAGTCTTTTGAAAGGCTGCACCGAGCCGTGTACGTGAAATGAGGGGAGCCTTGCCTCGACCGATGAGAGTAGCGGTCGCAGTGGCAGCCAGACATACCGCTCGTGCGCCGACAGCTCAGGGCAATCCACAGGCCGACCTCCGCCCAGCAGCAACAGCAGTGGCCACTCCCACGTGCACTCTTCCCTCACCTCCCCGGTCCCGGAAACTTGATAAGAGAATCCCGCCCTCCCACTAACCCCGAACCGGCCCATTGCGCTTCGTCCATAACCTCCCACATCCCCGCGCAGACCAGGTACCCGGCAACACACCACGCAAGAAAAGGCGACCTATATCTCCGCCGGCACTAACGCTGCCTTTCGCGGCCAAAAGGCTCCCTTAAGTGGCCCGGGCGATGTGGAAGTTCTACCTCGTCCACGGCACAAGGACCGCAGGCCCTGTGCGGCAGGGTATAAGTCGGAAGGTTGGCTGGAGGGGGGAGAGAACCTGACGAGGGGAGCGGAGAGGTTGAGGAGGGACACGTTAGCAGTCGCGCTGGTTAGGGGTGGAGGGATCAAAGCTCGGAGAAATGGGGGTTTGTTGAGGGATCGGACGAGGAGGATGTAGAGGAGGTATTTTATGCTATCTAAACCTATAGAGGGGATGTTGAGCTGGGTGAGGTTTTATGGTGTCCAACTGGGGAGGGGGAGGTGGAATTATAGCGGAGGGCGGAGGGCGGAGGAATAAGGGGTTAAGTAGGAAAAGAATTGCAGTGTCTTGTGAAGGTGGCCGTACCGGTTAGATGGGGTATCATACATGGTGACAGCTCTGAATGACTCGGGCCACTAGGCGTTATTGTTCAGTCTTTGTGGTATTCCTAGATTGAATCATTTCAGCCATAGGAGACAATGACCCGTGAGTGACATCCAGGATCGCTAGCATATCCAACTAGCGCCAGCCCAAGATTGAATGCATCGTCACATAAGATCACCGGTTGGTTGTTTGTGAAGTTATCCTCAGGATAGATATGTCTTATGATGATTCTCGTACGGGAGTTACATCTCAAGCCGCGAGGCGAATCTCCAGATGACTCTTATCCACAACCATCACTGTAGTACATCAAGCATCATTCACCTGAGATCCATTCAGTTCATCTACAATTCGTATGAATTCTTTATCAAATGCCTCTCAGTCAAATGTACGTTCAATCGGGCGCATCTTCTTGACTCTATATCATCAGGTCAGGACAGCCTGAAGTCGGCCGCATCGTGATAGTCATTCAATCCATCCGGGTTCGAGTCCCTAGGTTATTATAGCAGCTATTCAAGGCGCACAAAATACATTGCCATCAAATATATATGTTCTCCATTAGGCGCAGTTCCTATTGGAGTTACTTACCATCAAGGGCCTCGCCAAGTTTGATGTTTTATCTCTGGCAATCATATGGAGTTTGGCGTCACACAATTCAGGTAGCTTCGATGGAAGTCACTTTTCCCGCTGCTAAGCAGTCAGATAGGACATGCAATGAACCACATTGCAACGATGAAGATTTATCTTGTTATTTCAATAATCAGTATCTGTTGTCAGATGATGACCAGAATTGATATGCGTACCGGATCAAGTGATTGAACTACCGGGACTGCAAGCCTGAGGCGAGTCCTTAACGCACGGAAGCTAACTAATAGACCGGTCGCGGCGAATACTGGCCAGCCAGGGCGAGCCAGGAGGAAAAGACTCGCCACTCGTGCGTTTACCGGTCAAATCGCACGAAAACGGAGGATGACACTCTCCAAATATGTCTTAAGCAGTCAAATCCATACTCGGATGGCTGCCTAGCGGGAGGGCGGGAGGACCGGTGTCGCCTCTTCCGAAGAGACGTCGGAGCCTCAGATCGCCGGCCGCGCTCTCCCACCGCTGTGACCTTGCATATGGCAGCATGACTGGACCGAGTGCCATGTCGTCGCAGAATGATGGAACAGACAAATCTTACGCGAAACCAAGAATAGGACAAGAAACTCTACGAAGTTGACTCCCTTTTTGCACTGCTGTCAATCTGGACCGGCAGCTACCATTTCACCCCGCCCGTTACTGTCGCCAGTCGTACTAAGGTTTGCCGGCCGCTATCTTTAACAACGAACATTACCGGCAATGCATCACCATCAAGGTCAAAAGGCAGAAGACTGTACCAGATTTGAACGAACCCCCTATTACCAGCGGCCAGACACTCCTTTCGGTCGATTTACAAACACCCGTGGGCTCGGCTGAAGCCGCCGTTTTGCTCCCGGACATGATGTGAACGCTGAAGAAGAAAGGTCGGGATAACATATGCCTCGCCCCGCCGCGAACAAGAGCAATTTCGACCTCTCGCTCGAGCTCTCCCGCGTCGCTGGGAACGCCGGGGTAAAGATTATCGTGCTGATCCATAAGGTTCGCCGGTTGTGGCTACATATACCACGATAAGCAGCAGAGCTTGCGCCCATCGCTTCCTTCTATCCTCGACATTTGCCTCCCATCGTAAGAGAGCACGAGGCCCGACACGCCTTCAAATACTCTCCAGCTAGCGGATAACGAAGAGGAAAAAACATGAGGTCAAGGAATAACCGGGAGCAAGAGCATGGAAGACAGCCCGTGGAGCCTGAGACTGAAACTGCACCTAGGCGCGACAAACCAGGTCTAGCTGCCGCACATTAGGACGTCGCGCGCAGTCTGCTATTGGCAGTCCGGTACCTGGATTTGTGTTTGGGCTTTATCACCCCAATCTGAGCATCGTGCCCGGTCGCGGAGAGGAGTGTGTGCCGTTGGGTCGTGGTGGTCAATCATAGTTAGTGTGCTTGACATTACCTAGCGGGCGTTAGTAAGAAGAAGACACCTGAAGGTGATTAGCACCAGGTTACACGACGCAGTCCACGTCCAACTTTGTCTAGAAGGGTTGGGGACTAGCTGGGTTACTGGTCGCAATGGCTGGTAGGCTTAGGACTTATAGATGCTGCGTATGAACGGATATAGACTTGCTGCCCCGTGTTCTCTCTAGGTTCTACTTGAACCCCGACTCGTCGTAGACTAGTTGATTCCGTTACTGAATAACCGACTCTCCTCCTCAGCTAGCCGAGTAACCATTACCACCTCTAGGGATCGATCTGACTAGCATAGTCATTGGGGGGCAGACTTCACGGTTGAGTTATCCTGCTCCTCAACTGCGGTATGGTCGTGTAAGTGGTCCAGAAATTGTCAGGCGAGTCACCCGGCCCCGAGGTCGACGAATTCAACGTCTAGGCCCGTAACGAGCAGAAATTGAAAGCCGACCTTGATATTAATATCTAAGAAGAGAGTTTATAAGAATAGGTGGCGAAGCCAGTCGAGTATAACAGCATTTCGGCCGCTTCAGACGACTCCGAGATCGGGCCCGGGCCCTGTATCCAAGGTTCGTCCCGGAGGGCTGTACAAAGTCAGCGTCTAGGTACAGCTCTGAGTCCGGGTCCGAGTTCGAATCCGACTCATTTGTTCCACCTTCACGAGAGCCGGGTCGTTGTCGGTCCGTGTAAGACTGTCACCCTATTGTCGAGACACCAACCATCGCCCGTCAGCTGAGGACTCGGCCCTAAGCTGTATCAGATTCTCCGTCTGTGTCATAACGCTCGGTCAATATCATAACTCAGAGCGCCCTCGACATCATCAATGCATTCCTGAACGCAAACCCCGAGTAGCACAAGGGACTTGAGAACAGGCGCTCTGGGAACTCCCATACGGATTCATGAAGGCAATCCGGCCGTCGAACTGAACAAAAGAGTCCTACCCCACTGGGTATCGAAGTTGAGTAACGGGGGGACCTAGAGAGTATGGTCATCGTCTTTGAGGGTCCCTCCAGGGAGTGCTACATGTGTTACGGTATCACCCCTTCCGGAGCTCACTTGGTCATAATGCCGGCACCATTCAATCTCAAATATCCCAAAGATTAAAGCCAACTCAGGTAGTTCCTACCGGTGAGCTTGAGTAAACCCAAAGCAGCAGAGATCACCCAGACAGCCTGAGGTGTACTCATATTTGTAGGATATGGGCTATGAAAGGCCTCGAAAGGCATCAAAAACATAAAAAACGACATACCACATCGGGTGAAGGCAAGTCATGAGCTGGGTGAAGCTGTCGGACTCAAGCTGGGCAGGCTGTATCGGTGGCCAGTCCACAGAGATCATGTTGCCAAACCGCTAGTGCCATCACTCAGTCTCGGCCGCCGCTCCTTCACCAGGACACACCTCGCTGAGATGTCGGTTGGAAAGGTTAGGAGTGCAGATACTACAGCGTCATCCGACTGTCTAGCGCACCGGTTGCTTTTTCGTGTTCGCTCCTGTTATCGAGCGCTTTCTGGGTTGGACTATGCCTCTCCGAGGTGTTGCTGTCGTTTAGTCTTAGGTACCACCCAACCTGTACCTGTGAGTGACGGGTTGTCAAACACGCCGTGTTGTCTGTGTATCGAACTATTGACAGGGTTACACGGCGACCACAATATGCAAGTTGATATCCCGCTCACTCGTCTAGGGCTACTAGTCACTTAGTCGTCTGGTAACCACTTATCACTACCTCTAGTAAGAAGTCACCTTCCCAACTACTACTATCTCAGTCACTACACTATCAGTCATGCAGAATCCCGGCCGTCTTTCCTTGATTCGCCTCTTTTTGAATTTTCAGTCCCTAGAAAGTCATCCGTCGGCCCTCAAGTCACCTGGCATCCTCTCCACCATGCCTAGTAGCCACCCTTTCTACCGCTCACACCTCACCACTGGCCTCTCCTCCATCTCCAGTCACATATACCTCCGATCAAGCCGGCTACCCTCCCGAATGGTCTTTTCAAAACCTGCCAGCCACAAATCCATATAACCCGCTCCAGTCACTCTCCCGTCCATTTTGCCGGCCTCAGTCATCCCCAGCCTCCCAGTCACTGCATTCTCTAGTCATCCTCCAAACGAGACGCCTCCGAGTGGTGGCAAAGCAATGGGAGACGAAAGCAGTTCACACCGCATGCTGGATGGATATCCCTTTGGCCACTTCAACACCGAGTCAAACTTGCATTCCACCCGGTGCGCATAACGCTGCTCAGCCCGATAGTTTCTGCGCCTTGCAATTGACCATGAGCTTGGACCCCGGAGGTTCAGACCTCTGGTACCAGATGAGTATCAACCGTCCAAACTTTTAACCGCCTGAGCATCAGTAGGATGACCCCACGACTGGTCGTTGACGATCGTAGCATTGGACAGAGTCTGTAAGTTCAGCGGCTCATATGGGGTAAAAGTGTTGATTGGCGTTCTCTACGCAGTTTCGGCTTTTGGACCCTCTCGATTACAAAGATGGATCTTTCATCACACAATCAGCTTGAATGTCACAATGAATGCTCCAGTCCCGGGCTGCCTTGATTCCGATATCAACTTGACGGCACTTCAGTTGGGTATCATCATGTTGACGTGAGATGTGATAACCGACCGCTCAAATGCTATCTTGAGAGGACCTCCCGTAATATCCGCACCAAAGCCTGTGGCCTCGTCAGAGGTAACACGTAGACGCCCACGTGAAGAGGGACACATGCAACACGCTCATGTGGATGCGCAAACCTGTGTGTAAATGCACCGGCTACATCCGCAGCATAGAGGTTGAGGATATCCAGCCGCTTGCCTCCTAGGGCAACCATGTTGACCTGGTGCATGAACTGTCAGCGGCAATGGGGCTAGTGTAGCAGAGAAGGTCACTAACCTTGCATATGCCTTTGCGGTCATCCGACACTCGACCTCCTGATGGCTGCTGCAAGAGCTGCTGTTGCACCAATGCGATGAGAATGGCCATGATGTCGGGATCCTCGACAACGTCGGCCGGGAAGAACGAATGCGACTTCTTCCGCCGAAGTGATGCGGAACTTTGATTGCCGGTTCTCACTGGCCCAGGCCTGCCATATGCCAGAGACTGACGCGCTATGTGGATCCCTTCGTGCTGGACGCAGGCCACTGTCGGTTGTGATGGTGAGCGCCGAGGAGTCCATCAACATGGAGCATATCCACGGGGTTGTCGTGAAAACAGAATGGGAGACGGTTGCCACTTGGGGATCTTGTCAGCCGAAGTCTCTAACTCTGGGTGGGAAGATGATGTATACGAACCTGAGTTCCTGCAGTCTCAGGCCGAGCCTGGCGACGAGCTCCCTCAGCAGTAGGCTTCGGGTCACCGAAGCCGACGTCCGGCGGAGAAATTTGGCGATTTCCTCGGCCGGCAGCTCGGCGTCGTGCTCATGAAACTTAAGGAATACGCGGGGCTTGCACCCCTTGTGTGGTATCTCCGTCTTGTAGACGAACTGGTGGCCCAAAACCTCGAGGTGCACCGATGTCCACTGCAGTGGCGGGACGTACAACCGTAGTCTGCAGTCATCGCGAATAATCTGGAATAGTGACGGGGCCGTATTCAGCCTATCGATATCTCGGTCGGTGCGTTGGAACGCGCTGTCTGTGTCGGGTTGTTCAGGCTGTCCGGCGCGTCCGCTAATATCTGAACGTGACGGCTTGCGCTTCAGCGATGCGGCGCCGCACATTGTCGGAGTATGGTGGTGTATATCTGAGTGCCCACGTGTTTGTACCATACTTTTATGAGTGCTCCCGGGCTGGGACGATAGTGTATTGTTGTGAAGAAGCATGGCGTTGAGCTTCTATGACGCGCGTTGTTTTCGTTTCAAAAAGGAGGGGTGGGGAAATGAGGTGGCGGGGCAACGCTCACCACGACATATTCTCAATCACCTAGTGTTGTACCATTCTGGAAAAGTACGTTTTACACCGCGATGAGTCTTGAATTCGTCCAACAACCTAGCCTGCGTGCCCTAACAGAGTTACAATTGAAGCTGATCGCTTTTGCAGGAATGCGACCAGTCTGAATTTATGGTGTTCTGTTACAAAGGGGCGCACAGATGCTCCGCCGCCCCAGCGCACTGCGGCCCTTCAAAATGCACAACAAGTCGTCGCGTACACCCAGACCGCCTTGGATCACTCCCAAATGAAAGATGGTAATTCATATACGATGCGAAGACCACCATCCACGGTCTCAGAGTAAAACGAATTGCTGTTGCAGTTTTGCGACGATGTTGTCTGCTGATTGTCATTCTGATAGGGTGATAGGGTAGAGACACATAACCGCGCTAACAGATTCCCATTTCCTCGGCAACAAATAATTGCTCCCCCGTACTGTGACAAAATTGTGCTATTAGGGACCAAGTATAAACCGTGACTGGGCTCAATGCTAGCATGTCCACTTGTAGTTGACGCGCAACATTGTTAGCTGCATGAGCAATAGACGTGAGGAACCACGTCCCGATACCTGTATACCGCTAGTCTGCCACGTCAGAGCGCGTGAGTCGCTGATGGCTACATAACAAGCCCCATCGTCTATCATGCAATTCTTGTCTCTTGTTCACCGATGTGGTGCGAGAGAGCTGTGATGAACGCCATAATAGCGCAATGGTACCGACTTCTCCTTACTTACCTAGGAGACCCGCCCAACATGACAAGGTTGCCGCTAGGAACGGGAACCGCTTCATGGTCACGTAGCTGTCAGATGTTCAACGGCACAGCTCTACGAGTCGATGGGGTCTGTCGTATCTCATTGCATTCAGACTTCTCGTTCCAGGTAGCGGGACGCATTTTCTCTCCACACTGAAGGCCACGCACAAAACTGGATGCCCGGTCAGGGGATGCAGCGGTGATCCTTTAAAGCGCGGTCGCCACGCGCCCCAGGCCTAGGAATGCTTGCTTCGTCCTTTATTCAGTACGTACGTGTGCGGTGCTTGATCCAGGCAGATGTGCACATCGAGACCCGATCTCGGATCCACCCGGCGAAGCACACTCTACGTATCCAGGATCCGGTCTCAATCACTTCCGAGGATGACGGGGGCATATGCCAAATGCTGCTGGTTCCGGGTAGTACGTGGAGCCCGGACAACCAGTACCTGGCTATCTTGGAAGCTAAGAGGACATTCAACCTCATTGACGAGTAGACATCAGAGCCCATTATGACGAACGAGACTCTGGCGCAGTATTTTGGCGAGGCAGTTGTCATTTGGCGTACATAGAGAGATAGGATCCGGGATGAGTAAGTAGATAGTTCAGCTTCTTAATGATTGAGCAAACCGGTCGTCGCTGATCTTGACTCGTAATACACAGCGTCTTTTATGATTACTGCGACTAGTACATATATACAGTTCATACATTTCAGACTTGGGGACGACTATCCTCGATGCCTGGATACTACGGACGAGATATCACAGCTAGCTGTCGTCAACGATCCAACGGCTGATACTTTTGCCCGTCTCTTTCGGTCGAACTGGTTTGACTTTCAAACGTCAAATGGAAGACGAAGCGCATTGTGTCATCTGCTCGCCATTGTCCGGTGGCAAGAAATGCGCCAAGCTAGGGAGGATGCTGCGGAGGTGGAAGATGAAGGGCAAGAGCAGGAGTTCGAGGGTGATGATGACGACGACTGCAATGAGGGTGATGAAGATGACGAGGAAGATGCTACCCCGATATTCTGGCTGGTATGGATACAGATGACGACCCGGATTATGTGGATAACCCGATGACCAGTAGCGACATTAGTATGAGCTCTTTCAGGCATTGATTACGGCACATTAAGCTGGGTGTTTCAAGTTGGGCTGTCGATTGACCTCATCATGCAGGAGACTGGCCGAATATTGACAGTATTCAGAATGGTCGGATGAACTAGTAGTTTACCACCCAGACTTACCCGTGGACAGCCGTCGCGGAGGATAATGGCCTGGATCGGCTTGCGGCTAGGGTGTTAGAATACACTTAATTGGTCCTCACCAACACAGGAATTACTGACTTTGGACACGGAACGTCACACAAAAATATGACCCTACTTACGGAAGGGTATACCATAGATATATTCACTGCACATCGTAGGTGGTCTACGAGTAGTGTGGCCGGCTCTCGGGCAAGCAACTTTGGAGCTGGAGGCTGAGGGTACTTGTACAAACTTTAAGGCGGGATGACCGCGGACTGGTAGGAGGTTCGATGGCGGCGAAGCAGCACACGACTCAAGGCTGTTGCTTGAATCCCATGTCGTAAAGCCGAAGATAGAAATGCAGTCAATCGTAACATCACCATTGCTGAGGCCATGTTAGCTAACGGCCACGGGTGACATTTCTTCCTGGTGAGAAGTCCTTAGGAAGTCGGGACTGATGGACGGTATGTTATTGGACTTCTGTGCGACCTTGTAGTTCTAACTACCTAGAATAGGACAACCTCCGAGCGTGCTTCGACTGCGGGATTCCAAGTGGTGGTAGAAATCGAGGGGAGTCTTCACGCTCATACAAAGCCGGCCTCACCCGCCCAACCAAGTACAGGCCTTGCAATAGTGATCGGCTAGCTCTCGGATTTTGACCTATGAACCGAACGAGGACTGAGTCCGAGTGTATTTCGGATGTAAGACGCCATGTGGTGGTGGAAATTAAGGTGAGGGTTGACCCGGCAGATTCGAGGTTGTTGCTCCGACCGAGGCACTAGGAGCGGAGGATCGTGGGGAGCGTGGAGTTGTTAGAGGTTAAAGAAGCTGACAACGGCACCAGAGGCTGGAGTTGTTAGAGGTTAAAGAAGCTGACAACGGCACCAGAGGCTGGAGAAGGCTGGGCTTCTTCGGGCAGGGAGTGAGCGACTTGTTACATAAATGTACTACACGCACACGAGAAACCCTGAGCCGAGCAGCCGATGCGGTCTGGCCATATCAGTACCTGTAGCCACGGTCAAGGCGTCCACCTACTTTGCCGTGGAAGGGAGGGGCATGACCATGTCTATCTCCCTCGTAATTTGGTCCTGTCCCGAATGTCCGGGCCGCTAATTACACCCGAGCCAGCCATGTAAAACACGACCCAGATACCTATTACCGCCATCACCCCCTACCCCCTACACAACATCACCCGAAACACCCCAATTATTTAGCTTGTCCCATTCTCCCTATCTAGCAAACGTCAATACTGACTACCCGGCACTCCCGGGTCCCTTCACCCGGGTGTTCCCCTCGCCGCGATCTCAGCCTTGTGCTGGGATTTGGAGAGGGGAGGACAGCAGTACATGCGAGGGAAGCAAAACACACGCTGGCTATGCGGATGGTATTTCTATGTCGTCGACAAAGAACTGTACATGGCTTAGATTTGCGACTTATGTCGGTGACAACACAGTTAGTGGGTTGCAGAAGCCGATAGTTAGTTCACTCTGGAGCAGGGAAATCGAGTGAAGATAAGGAGCTCGACGATGGAGACGGATGCTAAGCCTCACATAAGGAATAGCAAAGGGAGGTCAGATGATCCAGAAGCCTTTCACCCTTATTCATCCCGTATCGACTGTCAACAGCCAGGTCTCGAGCAGTGACGGTGACTCCGATGTCTGAGAGGAAGCGATAGGTATCCCACGGCCTCGAACATGCCGGGAAGTACTACACCTCGACTCGCCACATTCTCGGCATGCACCGTATATCTCCAACGTCTACTCGCCTCACTTGAGCCCTATGCCTCCAGCGCCGGCCCCAGGGTACCAGTCTCCGACACCTGCCCGTCGAGTTCGGCTTTGACGCCATTGGCTCCTCTCTCCATAGTACGTCTGGTCCCATCAAAACCACCCGCATGCGTCCGTACCGCCACACAATATACGGCCATCTGGTCGGCCCCGACCGTCCCCTCCCCTGTCCGTCATGACTCTTTCTGGCCCGAGGCGTACCTCGAGTGGACTACCCACCTCACCACCTTGATAACGGAACTCTCCGTCCACCAACGGCTCCGTAAACCACTCCGTAACCGAACCGACCCATGTCGTCCTAGCGAACATGGCACAGACGACCAGAGAGCCGTGTCACCACGTCGATCGAGAGTGGTTGCTCGGTTAGAGCTCAACCGAAGTCGTGCGCAGCATGCAGGGGTAGATGGCGATGGAGCACAACGTGGTTTACTCTCGGGTGGGGCACCTGTACTAGATGCTGGGGGAGAGGAGGGCAGGAGGATATTTGCTACCTATTTGGGCTGAGGAGGGACAGGGATGGAGGTAGGTGTTGTCGTCATCGGGCCATCTACCAGGAAGGTGCCGAGTTAAGTTACTCCGCTGACACTAGGCTCTCGGCTCTATGCCGGGACCCTGACAAGGCGGGTATAAATGAGGACTGGAAGAATATAAGTCAGAGGCTGACTTGCTCGGATACCGGTGGTTTCCAAGAAGCTTCGCGGGTATCGTGGTTTGTGACTATAGCATCTATCATCCTGTCGTCCTGTGAGGCATGGGCACATTACCGTCAAGTCTCCGCGACAATTCGACTACGTCACCCCATTTCCGGCATTGAGTTAGGTCGCGGCATACCAAGTCCCAGCCAGAGGTGTGAAATTCAGAAAGCCCATCGGTCCGGAATCCCACGAGTCAGACTAACGGCACTATCGTTGACTAGTCGCCGGGGCAGTTCTAGACCGCAACTTTGCGGCTGTATCTGGTTGTGTGTTCCAGACAAGCTTGTCAGCTAGCGAGGAAGAGCTA
Organism: Coniochaeta hoffmannii; assembly: GCA_030052785.1. NCBI lineage: Eukaryota > Fungi > Ascomycota > Sordariomycetes > Coniochaetales > Coniochaetaceae > Coniochaeta > Coniochaeta hoffmannii. The sequence goes on along the minus strand of JANBVN010000038.1, from coordinate 16,995 downwards.
GAAGGTGCACCGTGGTCCTCCAGTGCTCCAGCACCATCGACCGATCATGCGGCTGTCATTCTCCTGGAGGGCCTTGCAGGACTTGTTGCGGCGGGACCTGGCTAATGTCTTGATCAGCTGCATCTCCTTGTCCCCAATCCCCTCGATCTCTGTTCTCTATCTCAGCTGCCGTACCTCGGTCTTGCTCCAGTGGCTATGGTAGTGGCCAGCAGGCCCATAGGCGTGCGACTTGGCATTGGTTAGCTCCTAGGACTCCAAAATCCGCACCCTGGCGTCTAGAGTCCTTAGACTTGGTCTCGTCGGTGGTAGGATACTATAACTACGAGTGGAGGTGAGCACCGGGATAATGTAGCCTAGCGCCGGCCTGCCCGGCCAAAGTAGCCTCGATACTAAAGGTCTCGCCGTAGACTAGGGTAAGCTATACCCTTACTTAGCGCTTTATAAGGCGTAGTTATTATAAAAGGCTAACTATAGGTTCTTTACCCGTATAGCGACTCGCTATTAGAGATTATACGATAACCTACTTCTACTTTTAAAAGTAGTCTACTTATTAAGAACTTTTTTTACCTACTAAATTAAAGGGGAAGAGGGTCGGGAAGAGTATTAACGCGGGTATTAGAACGATATAAGGTACTTCTTAATACTTATATTTCTCCTAGTAGGCTATAGAGCGTAAATACCGTATAAAACCGAGAAAGCTTAGCGAGGACTCCGCTATAGTAAGTAATGGATTATTATATACTTAATAAAGTTATTAGTAGTACTCTATTAAGTACTAGCCCTCGGAATAATACCCGCCCGCGAAGAGAATAAATAATCTCTTAGCTAGCCTATACTAGCTTCGAGTCGAAAGTAAATATATTAGCTCCGGCCAAGCAAATTATCGAAGAATTATAATTAGTACCGAGTATAAAAAGTCTAAAACTACGCTACGTATAGCCGTCGCTAGTACCGAACGCTAGTATAATTAGTAGGATTAGAATAGGTACGACTAGTAATTAATTAATACGATTACTATAGTTTCGACTTTACTACGTAAGTAATTAATAAGAACCGATTAGCCGACTTGCTATTATATCGATATATATAGTATAAAAACTCCTACTAGTATCTAAACGGTTATAGCACTATCGATTATAAAGCCTAAGGCCTAGCCTTATAGTTAATAGCGAAAGATAATAGTAGTATATCCCCGGGTAGGATATACTATTCCCCTAAAGACGAAGATATACTCTAACTAACTAGTAGTAAAGTTACTATATATTTCCTAGATAAAGACTACTATCTCCAAATAGCGCGATAATAAATACCAGCCTAATCGTTTCAAATAAGATCCTCTAAAGTTTCTCGGTAAACCGTACCGACTACAAAGTAGTAGAGCTAGCTAAAGTAGTTATCTTCTATCTTAATCGGTAGTAAGCCGGCTACGGAGCCGGTTACCGATAATATAGTGAAGGAAAATACTACGGTAAGTGTAAATAAATAGCTAGTTTATAGCTATATACTTATACGGTACAAGTCTATATAAGAACGAGCCTCTTAGGTATATAGTTACTAAAAAACGAAGTCATAAGCTCGTAAAAAAAGAGGCCCGGTACTGAATCGGATAACCAAAAGTTAAGGTCGGGATCGTAATCCTATAGGCGAGAACGACGTAATCGATACGAGAAAGTGTTTCGCGTACTATACTTAAGTTTACGATCTTTACTATAAGTCTAAGATCTATCGAGATAAGGTCTATAATTATAAAGTAATAGGCTATTATATACCTTTATAGTAGGTTAGAGGCTCCTAACCGAAGGAAGATAGTAGATCGACGCTTTCCTAAAGCTAGTAAAGTATTAGCGTAAAGATATTCGCTTTTAGGAATCCCTAGTATAAATCCGCAAGCTTCTTAACCCGTATAACTAGGATAAGGACGATAACGAAGTAAAGATAAGGTAAATATGTATCTTAATAAAGCTAAAGGATACCAAATCTACGTACTATACTACCGGTAAGAAAGTCTATCGCTTTAACTATTACTATTACTCTAGCCTTTTTTATTAAGTAGTACGGTTAGCTAGAAAACTTACTACGGTAAACTTACTATACTGCCGCGTTAGGGAGTACTTAGTAGGAAAGTCTAATAGTACTAATAGTAACGCTAGGTAATATCGGCGTCCCGCTAGTATATAATAAGAGTAGAAGTATAAGAAATGATAAGTAATATAGGTATAAGTATAGCCTCGTTTATACGATTAGATATAGGAGGAGAAAAGTACTATGGCGGACGAGGAAAGCTTATACTACCTATCTCTAACGCGTATTCTGTATCGGTTTATAAGGAATAAAGTCTATCTTCTACCGCTTATTAGTATAATATCCTCTTATATATCTATTCCTCGGCTATAAGTACCTCGATCATATTAAATATAGCGCTAGTAGTAAAGCTAATAAGTTGCAACGCTAATAGAATCAAAGAAGCGGACTCGACTGAGCGTACAAGGATAGCCGGCTATTAATACCGGTATAGTTTTGTAGGTCGACCGCTACCGCTATAGTTAGAGTAGTAGCTAGGTAGTCGTTTTCTCTACCGGCTATTAGAAGGGGAGACAAACGGGGTCGCGTTTCGTATCCGGTAAGATCGGTGCTATTACCTCTTACTACTACTTTAGACGGTATAGTAATAAGTATGTATATATAAGCGATATACTATACGCGTCGTAAAATAAGTTAGCGTTTCTGTATAACGCTTAGTATTAAGACTAGTAAAAAATTAAATAAGTTACTTAACTTTAGTTACTTCGAAATAAATATACTAAAGAGCAATACTTTATAAAGGTCCCTTCGATAGTATACGAGTCAAATAGTACTTAGAAATAAGCTTCTACCTTTAACGATAAATATAGTATCTTCTTTACTATACTATTTCCGAAGTCTACTAGTAGCCTTACTACGGGTAGTAGTAGTAGTATGCCCTAGAACCTGACTAGTTCGAGTAGTAAGGCTACGAATACTACTAACTCGTAGTAGAAGTGGCTCAAACTCTCGGAAACTAAGGGTTTAAACGCAATTTCGACCTCCTCCCTAAAAAAGGCCCTAGGCCCGGATTGAATTAACTTTAATATACTTTAAAACGCGTATAAGGCTATATCACTAGTTTTTTATAAAGTATATAAAGTATTATTCGAAAAAGAGATCTATCTTACGTAGTAGAAAGAAGGTATTAGTATTATCCTTATAAAGCTAAACAACGAGGATTATACTACATCTAAAGCCTAAAGAATTATAGCGCTTCTTAACTACTTGGGTAAAACGCTAGAGAGTATCTTCGCTACTAGCTTAAGCTACCTAATAAATACTACGAATCTACTCTACAAAATACAAATAGGCGGTAAATAATAAAGATTAGCTATTGATACGGCCTTACTTCTACTTTATAAAATATAGTCTTATAAGAAGAATAGTAGTATAGTTACTAATACTATATTCTTCAATGTTAAAAGTATATTTGACTGCGTTTCAAAGCCTAAACTACTACGTATACTTTCAAAATCAGGCTTTCCGAATAGCCTACGTAATTAGGTCTCTTTCTTTCTATTAGATAGGAAGATCTAATTAGCTTTGAAAGACTATATACAGCTGAGTCCAGTTAGTATAGATATTAAGATCCTGTAAGGCTCCCCTATTTCTCCTATACTATTCCTACTATACGTATAAAGTATTATGGTAGAAAAAGAGTTCTAATTATCCTATATAGATAATTTCTATATAGTAGTTACGTCGAATTCTATACGGAAGAACTATACTAGGTTCGAGGCTATAGTTTAATAGTTATTTATACTAGCTAAAGAATAAGCCATATAGTTCGACCTAGGTAAAATAGAGTTAATCAACTTTTCTACGTAACGGAGTACTCTTTACGAAAGCGTAAAAATAGAGAATATAACTATAGAATCTAAACCTATAATTCGTTAGCTTAGTATATAGTTTGACTCTAGGCTTACTTTCAAGCTCTATATCGAGAAGAAGATTAATTCTATAACCTTGTCACGGTACCAGGTGGAGGCCAACCAACACTAATACTGCTAGTCCTGCCTCGGACTAGCGGCTCCACCGAACCGCACACATCTCGCCTGCGACTCGCCAAGCACTCGCCCCGTTCTCTCCTTTCCCTTCTTTGTGTAACAACATAGTTCAAATACAATACCATTGACACGGCATTGTGACAAACCTCTACCTTTTACGATATCCAAATACTTAGGAATATATAAAAAGGGCTTAATACCTAGGCAATATAACTACTATACGTAGTTTACGTTACTCCTATAACCAACTTTAGAATTTAACTCTAGTAGAAAGGTATAGGCTCGTATGGAGCCTAGAGCCTAGTAAAACCCTTCTAAATACTCTAGAACCTAGCTAGGGCTCGGATTACAAATACTTTTAAGGGGTCCCCTACTAAGACTCTCGAGTTAAGAGTAAGACTTCTACCTTTAGAAGTCCGATTTAGTAGGGCTTACCTTTCGTATAGCCTACGAACCCTACTTTTCTAGTATACTTGTCCTATTATAAAGGCTATTACTAGCCTTATATAGGACGAGCTAGCAGATAGTAATATAGATACTACCTTACGAGTATATATATACTCTAACCGTAAGATATAGCTCCAACTACTAGCCTCGTACGTACGAAAGCTCGTAAAAGGGTATTAGAATATCGAGAAAACTAAGATAAAATAGATAGCTCCGTAGCTTGCTAAACCTTAGGCTATAATTACTATCTTTATAAATAGTAAAGCTATAGCGAAAAAAGAGTACCTATTTCTACTTAAAGCTATATCCGAAGACTCTTTTACCGAGAGTATTACTATCTATATAGATAGCTCTTAAGAACAAACTGAGGATTATACTACTACTAATACTACTAGACTTACTACTATAAACAGAGCTAAGCTTTATACTCTAGAGTCCGAGCGTATAATACGAATAAATAGTTAGTATCTCAATTCGAAAGTTATTACAGTACCGTATTAATAGGATTATATTTGAACTATATTATTATAGAAAGAAGAGAAAGGAGAGAAACAAACAAGTACTTAATAAGTTGTAGATAATATATATATAGTTTGGTAGAGTTACTAGTCTAAGATAAGACTAGTAATATTAGTTCTAGTCAGCCTTTATCTAGTAGTATAATAGTAGATACCTTCTTATAAGGTAGGTAGTTATCTATAATTACAAGTTAAAACCGCTATAGTATTCCACCCGTATATCGTATATCGTACTTATAAAGTATTATCGAAATATATCCAGCCCGGCGGTAGCTTATCGATATTTACTCGACGTTTACCCGGTATTTTAGTAGGTTTAGTCTATTTACAAACTTTTCGCTAAGGTAATAGCGGCGATCTTATAGTATAACGAAAATATCCTAACGTTACGTTTACTTTATAATACTAGTTCTTATAAAGTAATTTAATACTCGACTGTATATATAAGTATAACTATCTTATAGAATATATCCGCTTATAAGTATAAAAACTTTATAATACCTTTATAGTACTTTATAACGTTAACATAGTTAGTATATTATCGCCTCGTCTATATATTAGTAATTACCTTTCTAATTATACTAACCGCGTCTATTATACTATTACGATATTCTATACTCGTTCCTCTAGTTATTATAGTAGCGGTAGTCAAAGATACTATTATACTAGTACCCCTCCTATTTCTATTCTGTATTATCGTCGTAGTAAATTAGTTCCGATTACTCTTTAGATTAGCGTTAATATACTAATAGTTAATATATAGAATAACGCTAGTAATTTAGTAGTCGATTTCAATATAATTACTTAAACTTTTTAAAATAAATATAAGTTATTGCCGACCCGGTATTATATTACTACTTTATTACGTTTTACTAATATAATTATAGTTACTTAAGTAGTCAATTTTATTATATATTCTAACGTTTAAAATAGTAGTTAAGTACTACTTACTTAGTATTTTAAAATCGGTTTAGTAGCGAGACTTTATAATAATAGTAATAGTTACTAGTAATAATAATAAATTTATTTTACTAAACGATAATAATATCGATATAGCCGTTCTTAACAATAATAATAATAGAAGTAATAACGACTTAGACTTTATTTTAGATAGTATAAACGTTATATCAGATTATAATCGAAATAGTAGTAACGATAACGTTCTACTTTCCGATATATTGCTTTTAAATTTGAATAGGAATAATAGTAGTAGTAATAACGGCGAGTTAGATAAATCTAATTATTAAAGCAATTAAAGTTTCGATAGATCCTTTAATTTTAATAAATAAGCGGTTGGAACGTATATTAAATATATTACTATGATATATAATATAATACTTAAGCTAGCCTATTTAGCGGAGGTACTATTACTTATTAACTATAAATATAAGCCTAACTCCTAGCGTTATATCTTTTACAAATCGTTATCATAGAAAAGGGTTTACTTTTAATTAAGTTACCTTCGATTCGATACTTATATACTAGTATAACGTTAGCTAAGTATTATTTTTCTTTAGCCTTATATTAGTATTACCGGCGATACTATTAACTATCTATATATCTACCGTACTTTAATATACCTATATACATTTCGCGATAGAGGGGATAACGTATTAGTTAATAGCTTAAAATAGGCCGATAGCGATTAAAGATAAGTATTAGAATATATCTTTAGCTTATAAAGTCGTCTAATTTTTGTCTAGCTCGGTAAAAAGCTACTTATTACCTACGATATTTTATAGTATATTTATCAGTATACTTTTAGTTTAATAACTAAAAAATAGCCGATACTAATAAGTATTTATTAGATCTATTACTAAAGTTAAAGCTAATAAGTTATAAAGGTAGAACAAACTACCTACGATACGGTATTAACGTCCCGCCGAACTACTATTATAGTTACTACTAGTCCTCTACCCGTTAGGCTAAATATTAGAGAGTATATTTATTGTAACCGTATTGTTATAATACGTTATTCTACTGACGAAACCGGATATATACCTTAGATTGCTACTAAGGAGTCGATTATTATTATTTTTAAAATCAATAAGTGTATAGAATCCTACGGATTATGAAACTATATACACTTTTTTGCTTGATAACCTAACGAAAATCAAGGAATCGAGTGTAGTAAAAGCCTTTTCCCGCATCAACGGAGAAAAGTATAGAAAGTAAAGTAGGAAATCAAGCCCGTAGTGAACGTATATTCCACTACCTCCACTAGGTCTTTTGCTTTTTCGATCGTCTTTTTCGCTCGAATAGTACTAGCGCCCTACTAACCTTAAACCCACCTATATAGATAGGTAGTTAAGTAGAACCCTATATACTACTCGAGGGTTTCCTAGAACCACTTTGCCGTACAGACCTCTATCGCTAGTAGAAAGGCTCTGAGAGCCTCTCTTCCTAGTTTTGTATAGAATAGTAACTATAGGTTAGGTGGCTACCCTTTTAAGGCTTTCCACGCCTCCCTCCTTTCTTACGTATAGGCTACACATTTAAGTACTAGGTAAGTAGTAGTCTGTTTACCACTAAAACACCTCCTATACTTATCGTCTCCGGAGTTACCTATAAGCCTTTGATAGGCTCCTAGGTATCCAATTCCAAGCTTTAACTGCGTATAAGCTGACTAGTACCTCCGGGTTAGGACTAGAGTATATACCGTAGTTTTGAAATTCAAACTACCCTAGCATATCCTTTGATAGTAGGTCCCTAGACCTCTAGCTCTAAATTCCCTCTCGGCTTCGGTTTCCCACAGAGCTTTCCACTCTATAGGGCCTTTAGCCTTAGCCAACTTACGTAAGTAGCTTATTAATACAAATATATCCCTCGGGTAAGGTTTCTTCGCTAAGCCTAATTTGGCAAGCCTATCTGCCGTTTCGTTACCGAGTACGCCTACGTAGCTCGGAACCTAATATATAAATACTCGGCTCCGAGAGGCTAGTCTCCGTACTAGGTTCCTAGCTAGGAACGCGTAGTAAGAGTAGCCTTTTTCCACTTTACGTATAGCTACTTAACTATCGTAAGAAATATAGACTTCGTCCTTTCCTCGAAAGGCTAGTACGAATTCTAGGGCCTTATTGATTGCGAATAGTTCTGTGTCGGCTACCTCTATCTTCGAGCCTAGGTTCCAACTACCTGTTCGTACTATACGTCCGGATTCGAGGGCGCAAACCCCGGCTCCGTTTGTAGTAGTAGTAGTAGTAGTAGTAGTAGGATCCTCGATTTGCCCTTAAGAGCTATCTATATAGATAGCAATACTCTTGGTAAAAGGGTTATCGGAAATAGCCTTAAGTAGAGATAAGTACTCCTTTTTCGCTATAGCTTTACTACTTATGGAAAAGATAGTCTTAGCCTAGGGCTTAGCGAGCTACAGAGCGGTCCATTTAGTCCTAATCTTCTCGATATTCCAATGCCCTCCTACGAGCTCTCGCGCGTACGAGGCTAGTAGTTAGAGCTGTATCTTACGGTTAGAGTATATATACGCCCGTAAGGTAGTATCTATACAACTATCTACTAGCTCGTCCTATATAGGGCTAGTGATAGCCTCTATGATAGGGTAGGTATACTGGAAAAGTAGGGTTCGTAAGCTATACGAAAGGCAAGCCCTACTAAATCAGACCTCTAGACTAAGCCCTTTTTACGTATTCCCAAGCCTTTGGATACTGTAGAAGGTAAAGGTCGCGAAATTAACCTTTCTTTTAATATAGGGCTTAAAAGTAGGCCTCGAATCGAACCATATATATAACTAGCGAATTACTAGCTTAGATTCTATAGTTATACCTTCTATCTTTATACTATCACTCGGAGTATTCCTTTACATAGTAAAGTGGATCAACTTTATTTTGCCTAGGTCAGATTATACGGCTTGTTTTCTAGCTAGTATAAATAGCCTTCTTTAAACGATAGTCTCGAGCTCGATACAGTTCTTCCGGGCGGAATTCGACGTAACTACTATACAAAAGTTATCTATATAGGAAAGTTGGAACCCCTTTTCTATTACAATATCCCGTACGTAAAGTAGGAATAGTATAGGAGAAATAGGAGAGCTTTACGGAATTCCAATATCTATACTAACCGGATCCGGTTATATACGTCCGTCGAAAGCCAATTGGATCTTCCTATCCGATAGGAAAGAAGAGACCCAGTTACGTAGGCTACTCGGAAGGCCTAATTTCGCGAGTATATGTAGTAGTCTAGGCTTAGAAACGTAGTTAAACGCGCCTTTAATATTGAGGAATAGAGTACTAGTAACCGTACTACTATTATTCTTACGAGACTGTATTTCGTTAAGTAGAAATAGGGCCGCGTCGATAGCTAACCTTTGTTTTCTACCGCCTATTTACGTCTTGTGGAGTAGATTCGTAGTATTTGCTAGGTAGCTTAACCTAGTAGCGAAGATCTTTTCCAGCGTTTTACCTAGGCAGTTGAGAAGCGCTATAATCCTATAGGCTTTAGGTATAGTATAATCCTCTTTGTTTGGCTTTGCGAGGATAATACCGATATCTTCTTTCTACTATGTAGAATAGATCTCTTTTTCGAATAGTACTTTGTACACTTTGTAGAAGACTAGTAGTATAGCCTTATACGCGTGTTAAAGTATATCAAAGTTAATTCGATCCGGGCCCGGGGCCTTTTTTGGGGAGGAGGTCGAAATTGCGTTCGATACCTCGGCTTCCGAGAGTTCGGGCCAATCCTACTACGAGTTAGTAGTATTCGTAACCTTACTACTCGAACTAGTCGGGTTCTGGGGCGTACTACTACTACTACCTATAGTAGGGCTATTAGTAGGACTACTTATAGTAATACTAGTAGGCTTCGGAAATAGTGTAGTAAGGAAGGCGCTACATTTGTCGTTAAAGGTAGAGGCTTGTTTCTAGATACCATTTGACTCGTATACTATGGAGGGGACCTTTATAAGGCCCCGCTCTTTAGTATATCTGCGTACTGAAAATACTCCCTCGGGTCCTAGGTCTAGGCTCTCGAGGTAGTTTATCTAGCACTCCTCTTTTTCTCTTCGAACGGCCTAAAAGTACGTATTTCGCGTACTTTTGTAGGCTTTTTCGAGGGTACTCGTACGGTACTTTTTATACTGCCTAAACGTAGTATTAAAAGACCTCTATAGGTAGGTAAGAGTATCTTTCTACCACAGCTTCGAGTACTCCGTCACTCTTTTCCGTAGAATCGAGTAGTCGGCCGCCTCTTTAATTGTATTTATAAGTATATAGGCTACTTCTTCGTAATTATATATAGAAATAGTATACTCGATAGCTTAAAGTAGGCTAGACTTCTTCGCTATTAGTATATTTAAAAATTCATCCTAATTAGTCTTTTTATAATTGTAAGTAGGCTAAATTTAATCGAGAGTCTTCTCGTATATACTTTAATCAAAGGCTTCAAAGGTAATAGTTTCGTGATCGGAGCCTGTAGACTCGATATAGTACTAGTTCGACTATACTAGCGTTTTAAAGCTAGTATATAAAGCTAAGTCTATAATAGACGTAGTCGTAAGGTTAGACTTTGTAAATATACCTCTTCTTCGGTTAGTCTATAGAATCGACTAGTAGGGTAGCTTTATTTTCTTCAAGCTACTTGACTAACGTTTCTACGTTTAAAGACTTCGTAGGGTTAGTAGTCGAATTCTACTACGTATAGTAGAGGTTGAAGTTACTAGCTATTATAGTTGGTTTTTGTAGGTCTAGATACCGTAATTGCCTATTTATAGTAGTAGGGCCTAACCTTTAGCTCTAGCTCGCGTCTACGCCTCTTTTTCGCTCGCGTTCGTTATAAACGTTAACGATATAAAAGGGCTCCCTTCCTACTACCTCTATAACTTGGATATTAGGATCTGTACAAAGGTTATATTTAGGGCTGAACTCGAGGTTACTAGCTTTTCGAACGTACGTTAATACTCTAGGTAAGTAATATATATTCGATAGGCTCGTAGTGGGTTTAGGAGTTACCAAGTAGTAGGCTAGGTGTTAGAGGCCTATATATCCACCTAGTTAATAGTTTCGAGGGTAGTAGGGTTCTTATAGTAGTAGGATATTAGTGTAGGATTCGAACGCTAGTTGTAGCGCTATTTGGTAGGCTATATCTTATTTATTAAGGTTTACTTGAATAAACTTAATATGGCCTCTACTACTAGTATTACTACCAGTTATCGGTTATAATAGTAGTAGTAGCTTCGAAATCCATACTTTCCGTACGTATAGTAGGCTGCGTACGTATAGTAGGCTGCGTACTAGTAGTAGGGCGTGCGAGAATAGTAGGTCTACAGGTCCTAACTACTTCGCAGTCTGGAGAGTCTACGTGGTATCGGTTTCCGTAGTTACGGCACTTAGGCGTCAAGTACTTGTAGGGAGTACTAGATCCGTAGGTATTACACCTGTAGCTTGTAGTATAGTGCCTTTTTCCGTAGTATCTACAGGCTGGTTTTTCCTTGCAATGGGTAGGGTTATGGCCAAACCTACAGCACTTATAATACTACGTACGGCTCGAGAATTCCTTAAACCTAGAGACCTGAATCTTCGTACTAGCTACCGTTATACTGTTTCGGAGGCAGTATTTAGCCTCTTCCGTAGTAGTAACTGCAGAGACAATTGAGCTAGTAAGCTTACCTATAAGGTTTTTAGAAAGCTATTTAGGCTCTCCTATTACCTTAATATAATTATAGATCTCGATTTCTTCCTTAAAGGCTTGTAGGCCTAATTCTTCAAACGTTCGAACTAGGACCCCTTAGGCTACTAGTTTATACTATGTAGTAGGTTCTTCCATTCCTACTACTAGGTATCTGGAAATAGCGTATTTTCACTCGTCTTTTCAGGTTAGTAGCTCTCGGGTAGTAATTATAATTAGTATAACCGATAATACTATATTATTACAAGCCGACTTTTCAACCCTTACAATTACATTCTTTTTAGTCGCTAAATTAATAGCGTTACGGATTACTAGTAGTTATAGGTCGAAGGTAGAGTTCTTCTCGATAGATAAGACAACGTAGTTATACTATATCTTCGGAATAGCCTTAGATTAAGCCTTAGCCTTAGCCTTCCTTTAAATAGTAGTCTATTACGTAGGCATAGGCTACGTAGCTTTCTTAGCCTTCTTCGCCTTTCTTGCCTTTTTAGCCTATATAGTAGTTTTCTCTACTATCTTATTCGCTTATAGCAAAGGGAGGGAGGTAGTTTAGCATTCCAAAGCGTAAACTTGAGCATAGGATTTAGTAGCGTTAGTATTAACCTTTTGTAAGGCTTCTACCTTCGCTTCTAGGCTCTTAACCCTCTCTAGCAATTATTTATAATCTCTACTTATAAGACTTGGGTAGGGATTGGGACTAGGAGAGGGGAATTAGAGTAATCTATACAAAGAAGGCTACTAGTAGCCCTCCTCTTAGTTCCAAGTATAAGAGAGTTGATATATTGAATATCAAGTTACAAGTATTCCTTTTATAAGGTATAACTATCTAGGCCACGTACTACTCCTATAGACGTAGTATAACTAAGGTTTCTAGGGCTAGTACTTTCTTATATCCTAGTACTCCCGGAACTCCCTCGGATAGCCCGCCCCTTTCTTATAGTATTAGAACCTACTATAGATATATCGAGGGCGTTACCTATAAGCGGAGCCTCTTTCCGGAAGTCAAAGGTAAGAAGGGTAGGTGGATTACCTACTATAGGCTCCTCTATAGGGCCTAGAATAGGGCTCGTAGCTAGGCTCGTAGGTAGGAAGGTATTATCTACCTCCTTACACTATAAGATATCGGGGCTTAAACAGTCTATTATAGTTACGTAATCTACTACGTAACTAGGTACGTGGCTAGGCGTATAATATAAGTAGGTGTAGGTCTACGCGGTCTATACGTAAGGGTTAAATATTCTAATAGATGGGTATCCCTCTCGGAGAGCACTACTTCTACTACCTCCCACGCGCGCGCAAAAGCTTACGCGCGCGTACAATAGGTATAGGTATGTAGTACTTTTCTAGAGGAGTTGAATATAGGTGGTTTTGTCAAGTTTAGACTAAGAATAGCCGAGTTCAAATCGACGAGTTCGAAAAACTTATTAAAAATAAGTAATATTTAACCTTAAACGTTATCGGTAGTAAAATAGTTTGTTTATAATAAGAATATATTTTTAAAGTTAACGACTAACCTTTAACTAGAAGTTGTAGACTTATATCTCGTAGATAATATTAGCTTATCCTATTAGTATAAAAAAGTCTCCGATAAACGTAGTAAAGATCTTACTCTTTTATCTAAACTCTTTGTAATTTTATACCGTTATAATACTAACGTTAAAAGTAATATAGATATAATCTAGGAATCAAATAAAATTATTATAATTATCCTAATTTAAAATCGCCGTCGAGCTAGTAGCTTTTATAGCTAAGATCTTTAATCTTACCTATAAAAACACTAGTCTATCTAATCTAATAGTAATATATAAAATACGTTTGTATACTAATCATTATAATATCGAATCTATAGTAAATTTAATATAAATATTTATTATTTAAATAATATATTTATCCTAACGTTATTTATCGTCTATAGTAATACTAATAAACTTATCTAAGTCTTAGACTAAAATAATATTATTAAGGTTTAAGGCGAGTTACCTAAGATATAGTAAGTATTATCTATCGTAGTATTATTATAGGATCTAAAGGATAGTAAACTAGTATCGCTAAATAGTATAATTATTATATCTAAGATAACGATTAAGAAAGTTCCACTAGACGATACGATAACTAGGCCTTATAACGGTAACGGTAAAGACTATACCGCTAGGCCTTTACTTTTAACTAGAATATACGGTTAGGCCCTAAGCTTAATGACTTAACGCTCTAAGTTAATAATTCTAACTAGATAGCTAATACCTTCGACTATAATCGTATTGATATAGTAGAAAAGGGTATTTAAAGCTAAAGAGTAATCTTTATCTAACTACTAGATAATACCGATCTCGACGAAGTAGTATATTACTACTACTATAATACCGGGCATATTTTAGAACGCTATTAGGAGCTATCGTATAACTAGACGAAGATATTTTTGTATATCTTCTCGTATTCGTCGGTAAGTATTAGACTTAGACTCGGAAACGTTATAAGAGTCGTACTCTTCATACTAGGGGTCCTATCTGTAGTCCTCGTAAGGAATTAAAAGTAATTAGTTATTTTCCAAACGTATATCGGATTCGTTAGGACTAAGTCGAGGTTAGAAAGTACTAGTTTTATATCGATACCGTAATCTAAGGATTAATATATAAATATAGGTCGTAGTCGAGGAGATACCGAATCTACGTCGGTACTATAATCTAGATTATATATAGGTTTAGATTAAAGTCGAGATATCGTAGAAAATTAGTACGTTTTAATATACGTACCGCTTATTATAAGTACTATAATAAACTATTAAATTACTATATTAATAGTATTATTATTTAAACTATATTATTATATAAAGTAGAAAAAGAAGAGAAAGAAATAAGTATTTAATAAGTCGTAAGCGATATATATATAGCTCGGTAGAACTACTAGTCCGAGGTAAGACTAATAATATTAGTATTAATAAGCCTTTGTCTAGTACTATAATAAAGGTAAAGATAGCCGACGTAGAACTATTCGTAATAAATAGAAGGACTAGAATTTGTACTAGCCTTTTAAAGAAAGAGTAAAGTCTATATTTTTTATAATAGTTAAGTAGTTATATATAAAGTGGAAAAAGGCTACTTTTACTACGTATTCCTAACTAGGAACCTAATACGAAGACTAGCCTCTTAGAATTGAGTATTTTTTCTATTTTCTTTTTAAATTAATAAGTGTATGGAATCCTACGGATTATAATACTATATACACTTTTATTTAAAAATTAAGGAATCAAATATAGTAAAAGCCTCTTCTCGTATTAATGGAGAAAAGTATAGAAAATAAAGTAGGAAATCGAGTTTATAGTAAATATATATTCTACTACTTCTACTAGTTCTTTGCCTTTTTAGTTATCTTTTTCACTCGAATAGAGTATAAAACCCTACTAACTTTAAGCTTACGAGTAAGTAGTTAAGTATAACTCTATCTTCTACTCGAGGGTCTCTAAGAACTCCTTTACCGTATAGACTTCTATTACGAAAAGTAGCTATAAGTTAAGTAGCTAGCTTTTTAGGCCTTTCTCGCTTTAAATATCGAGTAATCTTAAATCTCTATCCCTAAAATAAAAGATATCGTAGAATAGTAATCTTCGGGCTAACTGAAAATACTACTAAGGCGGCTTTCTAGCCTTCCTTAGACCGTACTAGCTACCTTAGCTTTCTAAGAATCTACGTTAAATTAAACTATTATACTTTATCCAAAAAATATTAAAATCGGTAGTAGGGATTCTATAGGGTACTAATTTCACCTACGTAGCTAGCTTTTTAATAGCCTCTATTTAAAATCTAGCTTCGTTAAAAACTAGTTTCCAGATATTAACCGTTCGAAGTAGGTATTCTATAGTAAAGCTGTATATAGTAGATACTACTAGGTTATTCCCTATAGAGAGTCGTATTAGCCAAAACTGTATTCTAAACCGCTTCGTTTACTCGATCGCGTAGAATATACGGCTTAAGTTGTAGAGTAGGTCTATTCCATAGTCGTAAGACTAATGTAGTAGCCTATTAAGTAGGAGGGTTCCAAGTAGGAGGGTTTCGAGTAGGAGGCTCTTGTGTAGGGGGTGTTCGAATTTCTACGTATTATACGATTTCTTCGAGTTCTTCACCTTCTCCTATATCGATATCCGTAAAAGGAGCCGTAGTAGTAGTTATAAAGAGTGTAATACAAGGTAGAAATGGATTCAAAAATATAGTTTGTCTCGCTTTTTTAACCTCTTTTGTAAGATTTCTTAAATCCCACGTAATATATTTTGTATTTCTTTGACTATATATAGCATTCTCGAGAAGTAAGAGGTAACTTGCTTAAGTTTAGTTGTTAAAAGCTTTCATGGTTGGAGTTGTAGCTAAGGTAGGGACCCGAGGCTAGAGATCGAGCGTAAGGCTGTAGGTAGGGCCGGGGCTTTGTAAATAGCCGTAAGAAAATTCTTTACGATTACATCGCTCTATTTTGGTAGACTTTAGTCTATTTGTACGGCTACGCAAATAGGTGCGCGGTCGATTACTTAAGTAGGTATTGAGTATTTGAGTATGGCAATTGAATGATGCCGTATTTGGCTATTTTGGAGTGGTTACGTTGGAGTATATTCTACTTTCCAAGTATTTTACCTAGGTAGTTAAGAAGTACTATAATCTTATAAGCTTTTTGGTTATTAGTACTATTTGGACGAATAATAATAATCATATTATTTTCGTTATCTTCGTCGTATATAGTTAACGTATTTGAAGGTGTAAACCTAGCATTTTTGTTAAATATACTATTATTATTACTACTATTATTACTAGTAGTATTACTAGTAGTATTTTCTATACCAGTAATAGAGTCAACTATTACTTCTGTAGTACTATTACGCGTATTAGCAGTAATATTACTATTATTTGGCTTTAGAAAGCGGTTTTCTATAATATATAGATCTCTAGTCCAAATTGCTTTATTATTTTCGAGATCCTATATTTTATAGTGGCTAGAATTTGTACCGTAACCAATTAAAATTCCTAGAATACTACGTTTATCTAGTTTAGTTACGTTATTTGGCCCTTTTCGTTTAAAGTAAACTAAGCTTCCGAAGACTTTAATATTACCTATATTTAGTAACTCGCCGTTTTTTAATTTGTATGGCGTTTTATATCCTAGTTTACTATACGGTATTCTATTATATAGATAAACAGCCGCTAGTAAGGCTTCGCCCTACATTTTCTTATTTAAATTACTATTTAGTAGTAAACTACGTACTTTATTTTATAAAGATACTACTAGTATATAAAACTTAAAACTAGTATTAGAATACTGGGAAAGCATAATAGTACGTATAGGAT